>CM035419.1:29138285-29503285 GCA_020310875.1 Ceratopteris richardii | reverse complement strand
AGTGCAAATGATTCTAAGAAGCGATTCATGGTCAAACATCACATGATGAATACGATGTTTGCTGATGTTTCAAAATTTAATGGTAATGTCTCGTATGTTGATTCAGGTGCTTCAAATCACATGACCGATCATGCGAAATGGTTTAGTAGTTTGCAAAAATTGCCAGTTCTTGGATATGTTGAAATGGGTGATGACGCATCACACCCTATTGAGCATACAGGAAACATAGCACTGTCTATGGAGGATGGGAAGGTAAAACACTTACTGATGTGCTGCATTTTCCAAATATAACAAAGAATCTAGTTTTTGTTATACACATGGTTGACCAGGGATTACAAGTTAGATTCAATGCTGATGGATTATATGTAGAAGAGTATAATCAGGATGAACGATTGACTGCCAAAGAAAACAAAGTGGATAGGATGTTCACTTTAAATATGAAAATTCTTGGAATGAATGTTGCAAAAGGTCGAGGAGTTATTGCTGATATAGAGATCTGGCACAAACAAATTGGACATGCAAACTTGCAGAGGTTGAAATTGATACAGTCAAAGGAGATTGTCAATGGTCTACCAAATTTCAAGGTTGCAGAGATGCAAAATGTATGTGCAACTTGTCAATTTGGTAAGCAATCAAGAGCATCATTTCCACATGACAAGCATGTTAGTGTTGGGGATGTAAGGATCATGTGTCCTTACTCCTATATTCATATATATAAATCATATATAGAGCATTGCCTCAAGAAAGATCATTATGTGGGTTTCAAGGCTCCCACACATCTATGCACGTCTTTCCTCTCCTCTCTCTCTCTCTCTCTCTCCCTCTCCCTCTATCTCCTCCTTGCTCTTCTTGTTCTAAACACCAAAGCCCTTCATTGGTATCAGAGCATATTGAAGGCTTGTGTGTAGGAAGCTTCAGTAGATGCTTAGGTCATAAGAGGTGAAAGTGTAGGTCGGCACCTCTCGAAAGCTGTTCAATATTTTGGCCATAACTCAAGCTAGGAAGCTCGGATTGATGTTCCAAATTCTGAGTGTTGGGTTGCCAAAATTGCTGTTGGAGTTACATGTCTACAGAAGCACGCGAACAACACAAGGAAGAAGAAGAATCTTGGAGCTCAACACACAATACTGAATGTATTACTAGAGAATGTACAAAGATAAGTAACCCGTTAGGGCTATAAGTGTATGTACAAGCCGGGGGAAAAAAACCTCCTAAAGAGGGAAAAAAGTACCCCGATGGTCCTAAAGTGTTCACACACATCACTACCTAAATATATCAACAAATCCCCTTTGGGAGTGATGCAGTGAACAAGGAGCTGGCACTCATGTATAAGGAAGGGCCAAGCTATGTGGAAATCACTCCACAAAAGGAAGTAAGCCCAAAGCTTTGCGAAAAGCTTCAAACTTCTCCTGAGACAGAGCCTTTGTGAAAAGGTCTATAATGTTCTCTTGCGTGGGCACATAGGCCAAGTTGATCTCTCCAGCAGAGAACCTCTCCCCGACATAGTGATAATGCACCTCAATGTGCTTAGTGCGAGCATGGAACACAGGGTTCCTCGCAACTTCCAATGCGCTCTGATTGTTAGTGAAGATGGTGGTGGCATAAGACTAAACAACACCCAAATCAACCATAAGGCATCTGAGCCACACACACTCAACAGTCCCTATGAAAGCTGCCCTATACTCAGCCTCACAAACTGGAAGTGGCTAGAGTAGGCTGCTTCTTGCTCAACCACGATATGCATGAGCTACCAAGCATGAAGCAAAAACCACTGGTGGACACACGAGTGTCATAGCAACCAGTCGAGTCAAAGTAAAAAAAAGCATGCAAATCTAGCGGTAGTGATCTGCCCTTGGGATAACACAACCCAAGTATCTGGGTACCACTCAAGTAGCAAAAGATGCGCTTGACCGCCTACCAATGCTTGACACCTAGGCAATGCTTAAACCTGCTCATCTCTGAGATAGCAAACTGAATATCTGGCGGAGTAATGCATAAGTACATCAAGCATCCAACAACATGATGATAAAGAAAAACATCAAATGCATCTCTGGCATCATGAAGACTCAATCGTAAACCTGTTTCCATAGGAGTGGAAGTAGGTTTACAGTATTCAAGGCCAAAACGACAATAATGCGTCAATATATTTCGTTCAACACAAAGCCATTCCACCATTAACGTGCATAAACTGAATGCCCAAATAGTGATGCAAATGCCCCAAATTAGACATCTCAAATGAGGCATGCAAATCAGCCTTAAAATTAGCAATATGCCTCTCACGAGGACCAGTGAGCAACATGTCATCAACATAAACCACAATGAGTAGAAGTACATCATTAGCACGCTTAACTGGTGTAGCTCAAGCGTAAGCACCACCTCCTTTACTTGTCAATCCGTGGAGACGTGAGGAACGGTATGAAGACCTTGAGCGAGTGAAGGCACAAGTGCATGAGTGAAAGCACACAAACATGCACACACATACACACAGGTGCACAAGGTAAGATCAAAGAGAGGAACAATGGAAAGCTTCGATTACAAAGAGTTCTCTTACAAAAGCTCAAATTTACAACAAGATAACCTAAAAAATGAGCTCTCTAACTCTTTTTATAGTTTTTGGGCTAGTTTTGGCCGTGTCCAGACCTAGTGTCAGGCCTAGTTAAAAATTAGGTTCTATGGCTTATTTAAAGGCTCAAACAGAGTCTAAAAATTATGAAAATTGGTAGGATGATACTTCTAATGCTCCTCGAGCTCGAGGACTCCTCAGCTTGCAGAAAATGGAGCTACAAAAAGGTGAAATGATATTTACAATGGTTTCTAGTGATGAAAATCACTATTTTATAGGGATTTCTTTTGAAAATTTGAGATACACTTCTTGGAGCTCCCTATGTGCTCCTTCTTCTTGTATGTCCACTTCTCTGATGCACTTATTACGCTTTTGCTTGACCTTGAGCTTCAACACTCCCCCCCCTTCGAGTCTGTCGTCCCTAACAAACCCTTGTTGTAATGGTTGTTCCAGGTAGTGCTTTGAGAGGTAGTCCATCCTAAAAGCCATCTATCTTCCAACTAAGTAGGTTCTGTTGTCTGGTTCCTCATTTGTCATTGCGAGCTTGTGCAAGTTGTACTCCATTGGTATGTGCTTCTTCCTTGGATTCCAACAGGATTGTGTCATTGTGAGCCTCCCTTGATGTTTGCTAGATCATCCAAAGATGATGTTCATAGTAGTCATGCCAAGTACTCGTAACCCACAATGAATGATGGGTAAGTGTGTTCGTGCATGGGTTGAGGGTAATATGTGCCTTGTGCATGGCCTTGTAATGTAGCCCTATTCATGCTTACGTGGGGAATGCAAAAAGAACATGGTGCAAAAAATTGGGTCTTCAGTGAATTGCTCAAGGGTGTGCTGACGAAGAGGTTTCCTAATCTATCAGTATTGTCGTGATACCCAAGTAGAGGATTCTTAACATGAAAGGTGGATTGACAATCCTCTCTTTGTGTTGCACTCTCAACATAGTGATTGACCAATGGTGCATCTTCCTCGGTGGATGAATGTCCTTGTGGATGATTCACTGATGAGATGCTTCGAGCGCCTGGTCCTGTCCCCTTTCTTCAAAGCAACATTTTCCCAATACTGAGAATTGAATTTCTTTATATTCCTTGACAAACAACATTGGTTAACTACAACAAGCTTAGTTCACCATAAGCAGGAGTCTTCTCACCCTGTATACATACAAGGATTTGCAGGGTTCCAGGACTATCCCTTGCAGATATCTCCTTGGATGCTCTTGTACATACAGTAGCTAAGCATCTCTCAAGTTGCGGACCTTCAAGTGCTTCCTTCCTACCATGGTAAGGGGAAACACTAGTTGTGGATTTCATGTTCATGCCAAGTTCTTGACATCTCCTAGATAAGGTAGCAATAATATAATCTGCTAGCTGAGACACACTTCTATCGAAACTGTAAATGCCCAATCATCAATAGTTCCACCTTCAACGAAGCATGACTCATTCACGTTCCATGAGCCAAACCTGGGAAAAAGTTTTTTTTTTCTCTCTCCCCCCCTTTTTTTTGTTTTGTTTTGTTTTGTTTTTTCTTTTGGAACAATGTCACAAAACAAGAGGATAGACGTTAGTATCAGCAAAACTATTTGAAATATGTCAATGTGCTCTTGTGCATGGGACTCTCAATTGTGTCTATGCACGGCCCTATAATGTGGCCCTATATTAATGCATACTTTGGAAATGCATGACCTGAATGGTGCAAAAGACAAGGTTGTGCAAGGATCACATGGTTGTTGCTCGTTGAGGCTTTCGATGTTACTTGTGGTTGTTGATGCCGTCTTTGATGGAGGTATCCAATGGGTCTCGAGATGACAGCTGATCATTCCTCCTTATAGGGATCCATTTGAGAACTAGGTTCAACTATGGAAAGATCACCTTGGGCTTCTTAATCTTCACATGATTTTTGAAATTCTATATCCCACATGGTCGGTTCTTTGGTTTTGGAGGGGCTACTAGTGCTTTTGGCTTCCATACCCATACCATTGTTGCTAGTCTTTTGACTCTTGTCGAAGAGGGGAGTTGGTTTGCTTTTAGTCCTGGTGTTTGGTTCTGACCCTTGCCTTTCCTTGATTTCTTTGTTGAGACTTTATGCGTGTGGGAGAATATGGGTTGTTGTATACGTAAGAGCTTCTTGGGTACCCATATGCGTGACTGACCTTGTTGAGCTTCCACTACTTTCTTAGGCACCCAAACTTGTTGGATATCTTGTGATTGAGCTTGTCCTAGTTTCTTTGTTTGTCTTCCGGCCTTGTTGGCTTGCCTAGATGGGAATTGTGGAGGCAAGGCTGGTGGTTGTCCTCCTTTTTGTACCCAGATCTGTGTCATGCCTGGAACTACTTTCTTGTTGACTGGTGTCTTCTCATTGATATAGCAATTGTCTTGAACTGTTGTGCTTGCCTATGTGGTGGAACTATTGTGGCTGCATTAGTCTTTGAAGAGGAAGAGAGATCCACTTGCCTTCGAGTTTTTGACTCTCATTGGAACATCTTGAAGATAGTGGGGAGCTCTACCTCACCCAAGCAAGGGGTTTCCACACCTCCTAGCCCTATGAGATAGGCTTCTATGGGATTGATGTTCAATTGCAAGTCTTGGCAGTATGAAAGTCTAACTACACTAGTTGCTTCTCCTGAGTCAATCAATGCTCTCACAGTCCTTACATTCTTTCCTTGTCCTACCTCTAAGGTCACAAAGGATGTCAGTCGATTATTCGAGAAGTAATTATGCCCGATTTTTGGCACATGTCCATGTGATATTTTGGGGCTTTCGGGTTGACATCTAGGCCTAGTCACCTTAACTTATTTCGTCTAATGCGCTCTTGAGCCTATGCTTGTGATTCTTCTCTAACCCTTATCTCTTCTTCTTTTCGCTTCTTAGCAGTGTTGAGTCTCATTAACATATCCTCTATGAGAGGTTCTTGATATAGCTTGACCCTACATCCACTAATATAGTTTGGCAAGATGTCACCTTTGAGAGTGGCCAATTGAACCGCACTGTTAAACGCGCGTTGCCGTCACATGCGTGTTTAAACTCTTTCGGGTTCTTGGGAGTGGTAGGGGTCTACTAATCAGAGGCCCTATAACTTAATTTTCCCAATTAACTTATCCCCACCGTAGTATATTAACATTCAAACCTCTGTTTACTATGAATTACTGTCACTATTCTGGTGCGTTCTCTCACAAACTTACTATTCGTACTCTGGTTACTATTTTTCTCAGTACGTAACACCGAAGTTATTCATTACCGTAACACAGGCTTCATTACCATAACTTAATGGAGCTGGACTAACCGCAAGTTAATGTAATCAAACAAAGACAAGAAAAAGACAGTACTACTCAGATTTCTCAACACTGCACCACGACAACTTCATAGAATACAATCGCCCAGACATACAGTGTGGCGATTCTCCTGGTCATCCCCGGAGCGTCCTTTCATTGCTTTATAAGTAGTTACAACTCTTCGCAACGACCTTTTGGTTTGTGCAGAATATGAAACCTTTCAATTCATGCGGGATATGAAAATACAAGAATTATGAAAATACGAAGTGCCAATCTGACGGCTTACACTGGCACGCACGGTGGACTTGAACCCGCAATGGAATAAAATCTAGGGCTCATCTACTATACCCTGTAAATACATGGTTCTAGCTAATTTAAATGTTCTGGCAATTTTCTGCTTCAGGCTATCCAGCATTTTCTTTAAAGTGTCTGGTTCGACTAACTGGGCGTCAGTACAAACAGAGCTTGCTGCAATTACTTGTGTTATCAAAATGTCAGCCTGTGTCTGCAAAAATGCTTCTTGTAAATAAAAATCGTTTGCCAGAGCTGCATCACGGCTCAATTTCATGTCTTGAATTTGTTTATCAATTCTGGATAATCTTTCTGCTTGACAACCAAGCTGCTTTTCTCTTCTCTCCAATTCGTTTGATTGATAGTGAATGGTTTGTTAATAGGCATCTCGTTCCCTTCAAATCGCTGCAACCTCTTTCTGGAGTTGAGCAGTTAACATCATCTGCGTTTTAAGAGCAGAATTCGCTTCATACATGTTTGTATTTGCAAACTGGAGTTCTGTATTAGTTTGCTTTATTAAATTTTTCATTTCTTGTCCTTTTTGCACAGCTTCATCAAGCTGCACACGCGTTTCTTCGAATAGATTTCCAAGTGCTATGCGAGCATCTTCTTTATCCTGGACTAGCTGTTTTAACTGGAGAATCTCTGCATCAGAAGCACTTAATAAATCATCTTTGGCTTGTATTTCAGCTAACGCAACATCTCTTTGGCTGCTCAATGATTCCTGTTCAGCAAGTCGAGCCTGGAGTTGTTGAATCTGTTCGTGCAGAGCATGAATTTCTGCTTTTACTGCATTTACCTCTTCTTGCAATGGGGTAATATCTGCTTCAAGAACATCGACTTTGTGTTGTAATTCATGTCGGATATTATCAGTAACCTCCTTCATCTGGTTTGGTAGTTGCTGCGATAGTTGGATCAGCATATGACCCATGGATGCTAACTCAGTAAACATGGGAATCAGAGGAAAAAGAGGAGGAGGAAGTGGTTGTGATGAAGAAGCCGTCAAGAGGTGATGGGAAGAGGGCGGAGAATAATTAGGGGAAGAAGAAGAGGAATCCGGTGCTTCAAGGACAATAGGTTGAATGGGGATAATGGACTCGATCGGAGGTATGGGTGGAGGAGTGGGTAGAAGAGTGTTGGGTACCAACACTATTCCGGTAAGTTGCTGTGTAGTCGCTTCAATATGGGCAACTGCAGAATCTACTGCTGCAATCAATTCCTCGAAAATTTCTGCAACAATATCTTGCACATCTTCTTGCACATCTAGTTTGGACTATTGCTGAGAATTTTCCCGAGAAGAGCTTTCCGTAGTATTGGCAGAGGATGTACTGTGTTCTTGTTGCCGGATGGGAGAAGACTGGTTAGACGAATCAAGGCGAATCGAAGTTGCAGTATCATGGAAAATTTCTTCTTCATTTCTTTCTTCTTTATTTCTAGCTGCAGAACCTTGCACTTGACTATCAGAAGAGCTTATCCGTCTGCGTTTCCGGCGAAGGAGTTGGAAGAGATCTTCATCATCCTCTTCGGTATCTTCAAGTATTTGAGCAGATTCCTCATGATATAAGATTGGAGCGTTTGGAGGCGGTTGCGCTGCTTGGAGGGCCGGAAACAAAAAAGTAAGGATGTGCGGAAGACGAGAACGTGGTAGATCTCCTTTGTTAACATGCTTTATGACCGTAACGCATTCACGGTGAATGCGTCGGAAATAATAGGAAGCAAAATTAACAGGCTCTCGAGAAGCCATGTCAATCATTGAGTAGAATGGGCAAGAAATCCCGTAGGTACGTTTCTGCAAGTTTAGTATGGCAACCAAAAATTGCAAGGCTGTTCATTCAGGGTCAAGGCGACACAAGATAGCGTATTCATTCGATGAATACCTTGGGAACAATTCAACCATAGTGGCTACCAGAAGGTTAGGACCATTCTCTTTTCCTTCTAGAGAGAGTCGGAAAGCTGTAGCAAATGACTGTAAGGTGATTACTACACGAGATGGAAAACATGTAATTGGCCAACTCTGTTCTGTAGCAAGAGTGGCGGCAATTGCAACAATAATTTGGGCGTAATACGGATGACACTCCACTGAATGCTAAGGCAATTCAGCGAAGTTTGACAAACCTTGGATACGCAAGAACTCACTCAGGTCGTGAGGGAGTCCATCACGGAAGGCAACGAAATTAGCCAACGCTTCCATGATGCGTATCGGAAAGCACAAGGTCACGAATACACAGTAATCACAGAAAATACAGAACACACAAAGCACACAGACACAATAGCGATTAATAGCGAAAAGAAGAAGATTAAGTAGATACTCGACAACAGGAGGCAATCGAAATTGCTAATCATCGCGCGATGTTGAGATGATAACCTTCATAACTATGGCATGCATGCATGTGTAGAATCGATAATGCAGGGCGGCTGTTGATCATAATTAGATATCAAAACGAGGATATTTACAGGCTTATTCAACTAACACGCAAAAATAAAAAGAAAGTAAATAACACACGGAAAAACAGAGAACACGTCAGCGAGAATCAGGTGCTTGATTATACGGTCGCAACTTTGAACCATTGATCACTTTAGGAAGAGGAATTCCTGTCAAAGTAGTCAACCGAAAAGTAGCTGGGCCCACTTGTCCACTAATCCGGTAAGGGCCAAATCACCGTAATTTGAATTTTCCAGCCGCACGATTTGATTTAGCATTATAAAATAACACAAGCTGTCCCACCGAAAAAACTGGAGTTTCGAGATATCTATCATGGGTACGAGCTTGCCGCAACTGAACTTTTTGAAGAACTAGTAAACTTTCCCAGCGATGTTCATCCAAGTCTCTGAGTGCTTCCAACCGAAATGGCAAAGAGTCTTCAGGTAACAATTTCTGAGAGATGGCCACGCGTAAGCTTGGCACTACAATTTCCATTGGCGCTATTGCTTCCAGTCCATAGGCAAGCTTGAAAGGAGTCAGTCCGGTTGCTACTTTATATGTAGTCCGGTATGCCCATAAAACTACAGGTAGTAACTGATCCCATCTTTCTGGTGATTCCACAACCAATTTGCGTAGCATACTTAACAAGGTCTTATTAGTGCTTGTTGCTCTAGCACAATGGTGAGAACCATGTTAAGAAGCTCCACCTCCTTAATGTCAATCCGCGGAAGAGATAGGAGTGATATGAAGATCGTGAATGTGAGATGAAGTGAGAGTGAAGGTGAGAAGCATAGAGATGCACACACACACATACACACACACTACGAAGAGACAAGCAAGACACAATGGAAGGTGAGAAATCAACTCTATTGCTCAAAATCTCAATTAGAAGCTCAAAGTAGCTCTAAGATCACTCTAACCAACCTCAAAAATGAGCTCTCTAGCTCTTTTTATAGATTCTAGACTAGTTTTGACCGGTTTCACATCTAGTGACCGGCATAGTTAAAAAATAGGTCCTAAGTGCTATTTGAAGGGGTAAACGGTGTCTAAAAATAACCAAAATTGATACGCTCATTCTACGTAAGCTCCTCAAGCTTGAGGACTCCTCGGCTTGCACAAAATGGAGTTATGAATTACAAAAAGGGTGTTTTCTATGTTACATATGTTACAATAGTGATGAAAATCACTGTTGGAGGTTTTGAAGAATATTTATAAAACATAAATCTTTGAAAAATTGATTCGACTGGCTCCCTGCTCTGTCTTTACATGCTTCCGCGTCTTCTATGCCTCTGGCTACTGCCAACACCCCCCTCCCTCTCGCTTCTGTCTTCCTCGACAGAACCTTGTTGTGCGGTCTGTCAGATGTAGTTCTGTAGTAGTTCCTGAGTGAGGGTGTGTTCTGATATCTGAATGCCTCGGGCCAAATTTGCCTCGATTTTCTCCCAATCAATTGGTTGCGGTTCATCAGGTGGTGGGAGTCAATAATGTGTGGAATAAACCATCTGTTCACAGGCGAATAGTTGAAGGAAATGTGTGGGCCTACTGATGAACACTTCTGAATGGTATTCCCAGAATCCGGTTGTGAACATTTCTTCGAAGGTCTGCTTGTAGCACGCCGGTAAGTATTTGATTCTGCAATGCCAGGCGTAACACACCTGTAGCGATGGCATTGTACTCATATCGTATGCAAGATCTAGATTGCCATGCTCGAAGCCGGAGGTGTTTACATGAGGTGCCTTGACGCATCTGAAGATTTTGACAGTCATGTGTGCTGCTATATCGTCCATATGTTTCAAGTGAGGGATCCAGTGGCGAATCGTGGCCATCATATATCCGATTGTGGGTGGTCTTGTAGGTGGCCTGAAGTATGGGTAGTTTAACCAGTCCTAGCATTGTTTGTTGTTCTGTATTTTAATAGCGAATGCCTTCCAGGAGCGGCGACGTGGCACTGGTCCCCAACATGGGTTGTATTTTAAATGTAAAGGTGCCTTAACCCAAGTACTCATCATCTCAGGATATTCTTGTAAAAGATCTTTACGCCAATCTGGTTGATAGATCTCGCCTTGCTGCACATCCAGTGGCAAATCCTCAGGCTCAAACTGAGTAGCGTGAGATGGTTTCTTGTCTGTTTCTTTCTCTATGGCCAACTGATATTCGGCCATTAACATGAAATATGGTTTGTACTGTAACTCATGCCCTGATATGTATCTGCGCGGGGCCAAATGAGCAAAGTAGGGAGACTGTAAAATTCTTTCCTCAATCATTGCCATTGCGTGCATCTGCACCTCTACTCGTACTGAGTGGGTTGTTCCAAGCTCTTCAATTGTCTTCATCCATGCGGGAGTAGGAAGTTCGTAAGTCGTTTGGCCTTCAACCGTGACTCGTACGCCTGGGATGGGTTGGGGCTCGTAGGCTTCTTCAAAGGTTTCCTCCACTGGAATGGTTACATTTTCTTCATCAACTGGGAGCTCTGGTGGGGAATCTGGCCTTGGTGGTGCTTCATATATAGCTATCCGCGATTCAAGAGTAGATACATGGGCTCGTAATGCGTTGAGTTCCTCTAAGATGTCAGGAGATGGTTCCAGAGGAGCTGGGAGTCCTTGTGTTGCCGGCGCTCTGAGCTGGAGTAGCTTATGATCATCTTTTAGCTTCTGATATTCTTTGTTCATTTGATCGTATTCATCAAGCAATCTGATGTGATCATCGAGCAACATTTTCATTGATTCGGAGGGCACTGCTTTGAATCGGCTAGGACTTAATGGTTGGTCTGGATGATCGAGAGCAGCTTCTAAATTTTCTCTGTTTTGCTCTTGTAGCCGTTGGTTCTCTTCCTTTGCTGCTGCTAGATGTCTTCTGAGTAAGCCCATGTTCCGTGTAAGCGTCACATTGCGAACTGTCTGGGCCCTTAACAAATTGTCAAGATTAGCAGTGGCCTCTTTGGCTTTCTCTTCACTTTCTACTTCCAGTTTGTGGTATGCCTCATGTAATTCTTGGTATCGAGTATTCAATGAGGCATTCTCAATCGACAATGAATTAAGCTGCGACTGTAAGTCGTTGGTTGTCCTCTGCAGCTGTTGAGAATTATTTCCAAGAGATGTGAACTCATCTCTTACTTGCGTCATACACGTGAACATCTGTCAAAATGCAGTATCTACAGTGGGTGATAATATTAATGATGTGCTAAGCGAAGATGCAATAGGTGTAGATGCAAAGGGAATGGGGAATGGGGGTGGGAAAGTGGATGCTGTGGTGATTGTGGAAAATTGTGGTTTGCTTAAATATTGTGGTGCCACAAATGAAGTGAGTGGATGTGCAGTGGGGGGTGATATATCCATATCGCTGGATGTGGTGTCGAGTGCGGTGACTGTGAATAGTGGTGTGATCGTGGGTAAGTGTGTAGGTGTAAATACAGGATTTACAAAGGTTGAGGAGTAATTTACAGAGGGGTTGTCTTGGACGGCTTGGTGGAAAGGGGAAAGAGGGGTTACGGTGGGTCGGGGAGGTGAGACTGGGGAGAAGGTTAATGGAGGTGGGAATGGGAAAAGGGGTCTTGGAGGTGTGGGGAAGGATGGAAAAGATGGATGGAGAAATGGGTTGGATAGAAAGTTGGATGTGTTAGGGGGTAGACTAGGTTGAGTGGGTGCGGGAAATGTGGGATGAATGGGCATAAGGACGACTTTTGCTACTCCGCTGGAGAAGGAGGATGTTGTTCTGGGAGAAGGGGCGTGTATGGGGGAGACTGGATGGATGGGAGGTGAAGGAGGAGCGGTTGGGTTGGTCGGTACTTCGGCAAGTTCCTATTCTATAAGTGTTTGGCTCTCTTCGTCAGTCAACTTCTTACGCGCCCAAACCTTTTCCATAGTACGGTATAACTTTTTGATGGCCAGTGTATAAGCTGCTGCTTTGAAGGTTTCTTCTTCGTATGTGCTCGTCTGTTTGCACATGTTCTTGGGATTCATGAGTTCCCTGGTTGGCTTCATCATCACCTTCATCTTCGTCAGTTTCCGTTCTTTCTTCCTCGGAACTAGACACTACTTGTCCTTGTGGTTGATCTCGCGGTGTGGTAGGGTAGCTGGGCCTTTCATATTCCTGAGAGAAGATCTGGCCTTCTGAAAACTGAAATTCATTTGAAAATACATCCTGCATCTCAAAATCAAACGTGGTGTCTGCTTGTTCTGCTTCTAAATGGGGTATCAAAAAAGAGAAAGCTTCCGCACCAATAGTGGTGGGAACTTCTGCTGTAGTGGTGGTAGGTCCTGGGACTGTGGCTGCTTGAGTAGTGACTGTGCTCGTTGTGCCCTCCGTTGTAACTGGTCTCGATAATCTTATGCGAATGGGTTGTACAGGGGGTTCAGTAGGAGACTGTTCAGGAGAGGGTTGTGGTGAGGGTGATTCTGGCACCTGAAGGCAGGGGATAGTTCCTCTCATTCGCTTTCCTGCTCTTCCTTTGCTGGGCTTCCTAGCTTTCTTTGTGGTTCCTTTAAACGCTTTCAGCTCCTCACTTGTCATTGCTCGTTCAATCGGCAAGTCATATGCTAAGCACATATATACAATTCTAGTCAGTGCGCAGCATCCATTGATGACTTTCTTTCTTTCCCATCGATGTTGTGCTAAATACATCTGATCAATGATCCAGCTAGCTAGATCAACTGTCTGGGGTCCAATACAAGATAAATACAAACCAAACCATATTCGTTTGTGAGGCATTGTGAATCTGTCCTGAGCGGGGAAAGCAAAATGATGCACACATATCCGCCGTGGTTTTGAGAGCTCAGGTGTGATCGCCGAAATCTCTTCCCACTTAGTGACGTCCCCACGTTTCATAGGGTCTGGAACTAACCTTTCTTGCTCTGTGGGCGTGTGGGTTCCATGAATCTTGATGGTAGCTCGAATCAAATCTTTAGAAAGATAAAATCGCTTATATGGCGGATCGTTCACTAAGGATGGCAAAATAAAAGTGCCGGGCAGATCCTTGTTCTCCGAAGCTATCAAAGTGGTGATTAAGTAATAGCATCTGTAAAAGTCGGGTTTAGGCAAAGGGTCACTGAAATACTCTGTGAAGCCGGCTCTTGCCCAAACATGTGTTAAGTCTTGTGTGTTCTGTAGCCCTTCGAACTCTCTTGAGAGAAACTGATATTTTCCCCAGGTACGGTCATCAAAAGTCAAATTAGCCTCAAATATAAACTTAACATCTGCCAAGGGTCCTGCTAGCCCTTGAAACCAGTGAGAATTGCGGTGAATCTTCTCAGTATACCCTCTAGGAGGATCGTCAATAGGCATCGGTCCTGGGAAACCTTGAAATTTTGGTGGTGGAGCCGTCGGATGGGGCTCTGCTAGTAGTTCACCAATATTAGCCCTGGGTACACTGGGTCCAGCTTCTGATGGCCCTTCTTCGGTTTGCATGGTGATTGGCGTGCTAATGGAAAAGATCTGCTACAAAAGATTAGCACATTAGTATGGAAATTAATTACGATCCCATTAAAATGAGACCGCAATCCCTTTCCATAGCCGATGTGTAACCCGTGTAGCCAAGTGTTGTGATGTGATTGATGCAATGCTTCTTGTAGAACTAGTGCAAGTCTCTAGACACCTATATGTTTTCAGATATTGCATGCAGTTCTTTGATGAGATGTTATTACAGGTGATGTTAGGTTATAGTGTGTGGATTTATACAAGGTTCAATCATGAATGAGTTATTACAAGGTTGTAGATTAGTCGGGGTGGTAGTTATGTTAGACAAAGGGTTAGGAGAAGACTTCTGGATACGTTTCGGTATCCACTTCCTAAGAGTTTGTGATCGGGTGATAGGTCGCTGCGGAGGGACAAAAGATGATATCGGATTTGGTGGTATGGAGGGTTGAAGAGATTTTTGAGGGGTGTATATTACAAGGCTTGAGGGTTGAGCTGTAATACACTGTTTGGGTACCCAAATCTGCGTGGGTGTGGGTCGGTTTGTAAGGTACTTCTTGGCGATCCAAATTTGTCGAAGGTTTGTATTCGTAGAAGAATTTTTAGAGGACTTTGGATACTGTCTCTGCTTCTGCTGAAACTTCTTCTTGTCATTGTCTGCATTGTTGAAAGTTGTCGGTGTTTTCTGTCCTTTTGGCACCCATATCTATCTCGTGCCGCTTGCTTTGTGATACTGAGACTGCAACTTTCTTCCTTGTGTCGTCTGATGTTGTCGTCGGTCTAGGTTCCTTCGTCGTGGTTGACTCTTTTGTGGTTGAAGTTGAGAGGTTGAATGGACACTCTGCTTTGGAAAAGAAGGGAGGTCGAACACTTGCGAAACCTGCCCATTAGGAAGTGCTCCGTTTTGTACTTTTAATCTAGGCCAGTCCGTAGTAAGTGTGGAAGGATGGGCACCGCAGGGTGTTTTCCCATGTGGACGCTGATGAAGTCCACCTGACCACTGATCGTCCCCATTTGTCCGCTGATTGTGCCCATTTGACCAAGTAGTGGGGTGGGCGTCCCTTCTAATTTGCAGGAAGCCCAAGGGAAAATCTCCTGACGTCCTTCTGATTGAAAATTATCCATCGCCAAGCCCGCATGGGTTGGTATAGACGTAACGTGACTGATCTGACCAAAGATCTTCCGGTCTTCCATCGCATGCATTTCATAGGGTCTAGGGTTACAAACCTCAGTCAGAATGCCATTAGGGAAGTCAAGCGGTATCACTCGCTTTTGATCTAAGGTTCCAATTTGTAAGGAGCATTGTCTAAGATTTAGGTCCACTGAGTGATCGTATAGCCAATCTTGGCCAAGGATTAGGGGTTCTATCAGGTCGTCGTCATGGCACACTAGTAGTTTCACTGTCAAGGTCACTTCGTCTATGAGGATAGGAAGATCCACCTCACCCATGCAAGGGGTTTCCATGCCTCCTAGCCCTATGAGGTATGCCTCAATTGGCCGCATTTCTATTCCTGAATCCTTATAGTGGGACCATCTAATCGCACTGGTCGCATCACCTGAGTCAATTAAAGCCCTGAGCTCTTGGCAAGGGTTGCCGTGCTCTAGCCTGACTGTAACGAATGGTCTCCTGTCCACTATGCTAGGATGAGTGGTTGCCTTTACTTGACACATGGCCATGGGATATTTGGGTGATGTTTCTAGATGATTATAATGTTCTCTCCCTAGTCATTGTCTTCTTAGCTTCATGCGCTTAATGCATTCTATAGCTTCTGTCTGAGCTTCAGCTCGTATTCTATTTTCTTCCTCCTTCGCTTCTTTGCCAACGTGAGTCGTCTAAGCATATCCTCAGTAAGAGGTTCCTGGTATAACCTGACTCTACAGCCACTAATGTAATTAGGCATTATTTTTCCTTCTAAGGTGGCTAATTGTACTGCTCCACTTGTTGAGAGTCTGTTAATGATCATAGGTCCATAACCTTGCTTTTCTAACTTCCGTGCGTGCTGTTTCAGCGTATATACAAGAACTAAATCTCCTTCTTTCAAGCCTTTATCTTTCACATGTGCATCAAAATATGCTTTCTGTCGCTTCTTTGCCGCGTATATTCCTGCTGCTACTTTCATCCTGGTTTCTCCTAATCGTTCCAAGTCCATTATTCTTGCTGATAATTCATGGCAGGTCCACTGATGTTCTTGTGCAACCTTAAGGGTCAGTATCAAGAAGTCCAAAGGAAGCACATCATTCTAACCAAAAACCATATGAAAGGGAGTTGCATTGAGTACGGTCTTGTAGGCCACTCGATATGCCCAAAGAGCGTGGTGTAACTGTTTGTCCCAATCTGAACGTTTGTTGTTCACGAATTTCGTCAGTACGTTACAAAGGATCTTGTTGGTGCTCTCAGCTTGACCATTGACCGGAGGATGATATAGTGCATATTTCTTTTGAATCACCATAAAATCCTGTAACAAATATTCAATGACTTGGTTTAGAAAGTGAGTTCCTCGATCGTTCACTAACTCTATAGGCAATCCATATCTTGTAAAGACATTTTCAAATAAGAATTTTGCAGTCGTATGTGCATCATTCTTTTTTGTGGCTTTTGCCTCTACCCATTTGGTAAGATAATCTGTTGCGACAATAATGTATTCCGCATGTGTACCTTTTGCAGGGGGGTTAATGGGTCCTACAAAGTCTATACCCCACTTAGAAAATGCACGTCCGCCCATCATGGGTTTCAATGGCATTTCATCTCTACAAGTAGGAAATTGAGTTCTTTGGCATACATCACATCTCTTTACGTAGGTATGTGCATCCATGTGAAGAGTGGGCCACCATAATCCTGCAAAGAGGATGGCTTTGATCATCCTATCGGGTCCAAAGTGACCTCCTGCAACACCTTGGTGTACAGTCTCTAGTATGCTTAGATAATCGCTTTCATGAACACATTGTCTTAGGTATCCGTCTCTTCCTCTTTTGTATAGATTATCGCCAATAAGTGAATAGTCTTGAGATTCCTGCTCTAGACTACGTTGTCGCGCTAAAGTCATTCCTTGAGGGAATGTTTTCGTCCTCAAGTATGTCACTAAAGGTTCACTCCAGTCTGGTGTGAGAGACACATGATATAATGTAGCATGTTCTACTGGTGGTCTTTCACAACAAACATGGCATTCTTTACATAACTTGTAGACATCTGCTTCCATAGAAGGCCAATATACTCCTAGTCTATGCAGAGTCTGCAATGTACGATGTTTTGAGTGATGTTGCTTTAATGCACCTACATGTGCTAATTGCAACCAATTCGCATGTTCTGATTCATCTACACAACAAGCAAGAATCTTTTGATTATCCTGTTTATATATGCTTCCTGTTATGATTTGATATCTTTGAGATTTGGTAATCTCTCCTTCCTTGATCCTTATCCTACGATTCTTGGGTCCATATGTGAGAATAGGGACTATCGATTTAGCCCATTCTGGTGCTATCTCAAGGTTAAACAAATATGCATCGGGTATTTCATCCACTACTCCTTGAGGAGCTTCTCCTGTGGTTAATCTTGAAAGGTGGTCAGCTCTAAGATGTGTCTTTCCTTTCCTGACCACTACTTCAAAATCGTACTCCATGAGTAATAGAAACCAACATATCAGTCTTCCCGTATTACATGGCTTATTGACTAAGTACAATAGTGCTTGATGATCTGTAAAGAACCTGAACTTGTTTGCCAACAAGTAATGTCTGAATTTCTTTACCGCGTAGATCATCCCTAATCCTTCTCGTTCCGTAGTGGTGTAATTTCTTTCTGCTGCGTTCAATTGTCTACTCGCATACGCTATGGGAAGATCTATATTACCTTCATTCATGGGTTGTGCTAACACACATCCTATGACATAGTTGGATGCATCCACATGTACATGGAATGGCTTGCTCCAATCCGGGGTTGTCAATATAGGTGCTGAGCACAAACGCCGTTTGAGTTCATTCTATGAATTTTCACACTCGTCTGTCCATTCAAAATTGGTCAAAAGAGAGTACAAAGGCTTGGCTATGATTGCATACATGTGTATGAATCGTCTATAATAACCGCAATGGCCCATAAATGCCTGTACCTCTTTCACGTTAGTTGGTCTAGGTAATTCTGCAATTACTTTCACCTTTTCTTCATCTGTAGAAATTCCATTCTTTGACACAATGTGTCCTAAAATTTTGCCTTGTCTGACCATGAAAACGCACTTTTTTGGGTTCAAACAAACCTGATATTCTCGACATTTGTCAAATACTTGTTTTAACTTTGGGATATGTGTCTGTCTTACATTCGAATGAGCACATAAGTCATCGACATAAACTTCCAAACTCTTTCGTAAGAATTCCTTAAAAACATGACACATGAGTCGCTGGAAAGTAGCGGGTGCATTTGTTAAGCCAAATGGCATCACACGAAATGCAAATATGCCCCGTTCTGTGGCAAAAGCCGTCTTGTGTTGATCTTCTGGAGCAATGGCTACTTGATTATAGCCTGGGAATCCATCAAGAGAGCTGTAAACTTCCTTGCCCGCAACTCTTTCCAATAAATGTTCCGTGATAGGAAGAGGATAACTGTCTCTAATCGTGGCGGCATTAACTTTTTTAAGGTTAATACACACATGCAATTTTCCATTTTTCTTGGGCACAACCACAATGGGGGATACCCATTTGGTATGCTCAATTTCGTAAATAAATCCTGCTTCTATCAAACGATCTATCTCCTCTTTAATCTTCGCAGCATAATTATCATTGTACGTGTATGGTTTCTGTTTCGTGGGTTTTGCATCTGGAGTCATAGGGATTCTATGAGAACATATATCCGGGTCTACTCCTTTCAAATCTTTGTAACTCCATGCGAACACATCTCTATATTCGCGCAATAGGGCAACTAATTCTTCTTCTTCTTCTTTCGTCAAATCATGCCCAATGTATGTACACTTTTCTTCTTCTCCTTCTATGGCTACTATGATTTTCTTGGTTTTCTCTCGATTATCATATACTTCTCCGACGTCCGCTTTTCTGTTAGGCATTCGTACCATTATTCGTCTATCTTCTATTTCATATTTCTTGAAGTTCTCGGGAACCTCAAACAAGGATTCTTCTTCTTCTGACATGGTTTCTTTCTTCTTTCTTTTCTTGCCTTCACTTTTGCTAGTCACTTGTGTGGCTATTCTCACATCATTCATAATTTCTTCATGTTTCTAAGGGTGAGTTTCTACTTCGTAGAAATATTCTTCTTCTGATGCAAAGGGTGGGTCCATAATAATTGACTTTAAATCGAAGTCACTCACATCCTCAAATGCATTAGTGCTAGGTTCACATTCTTCTAAAATTGAATCACTCATGATTGGCTCTATTGTGAAGACAGAAATGTCATAGCCATCCTCGTCACAGTGGGGTGTCCATTGTTCTTCATTGATGGCTACATCCATGGTTGCTAGGATCTCTGCCCAACCATGGGGTTCGAATTCTTCATCTGGAAATACTACTGGTGCGTAAGCTGGGTCTTGAAGAGTTCGTGGATTTTGTTCTGCACCTAAGGTCCTGGCTTCTAACCGTTCTTCCTCTTGTTTTGCAACTTTACACATCCATAAATGAGTATCCTCGTGCAACCAAGAGGGGTCTGACTCTAAAGAGTGTACCGATTCAGTTTCTACCTTTGTCTTATGGATGGTATTCCATTGTATTGGGGGTACATCTCGATGTGAATAGTCTTTAAGATTGACTTTGGTAGTCACACCTAAATGTTGCAAGTACAAAGAATTAGTTTCCCAAACTTGTACAATTTGCAACTGACGCATGAATGGTCATCCCAATATCATCTCATAAGCATGATTCTTTGCAAAATCACAAATGGCAAAGGTATGCTCAAACTCTACACCACAAGTGGTGAGAGATATGCCTTCTAGTAAGCCTAATGGTTTTTCTATGTGTCCATCAGTCATTTGTAGCTTCATCATGGTAGGTCTTAGTGCTGGCTTACCCCAACATTTCCATAAAGCGGTGGTAGCGATGGCTACTCCGGCTCTTGAATCTAAGATGGCTTTTGTGGTGTAGCCCTGATGGGTTATTGGAAGATACGTATTACCTTCCTCTCCTTCACTTACATCTCCTATCTTTTCTACGGGTATCTCTGGTACCTTCTTATGTGATCCTATCTAAAAGGAAGTTGTAGCCAGCTCAGGGAATTGATTTGCTACATGTTTCCACAGTTCTGGTTTTACCTTTAACAACTCCTCCAGGGTGAGATTACACTGAACTTTAGTGTTCTTGATCACTTCCGTGTTTCTAGGGATTACTGATTCTTCATTCCTCACTATTATCGTGGGTGCTCTCATACTAATAGACTTTTCTTCCCAAGGTCCTGTGAACTGAGGTAATTCATGCAAAGAATTAGATTCAAAACCTGTATGTTCACTTAGTTGTTCTTCCTCTACATCATCGTAAATAGAGGGGATGTCTTGGGTGTTGGTGCAAACAAGCCTTAACACTTGGACTTGTCTTGTGCCTTGAAGACTCAACAAGAAGATTGCACAAAGATCACTTAGCTTTGGATATCAACTTTGAAGTTTATTGCAAAAGTTTGGATTACTTCATTTTCAAGAAAGAGCATAGGAACACATGCCTATGCTTAGTTACTTATTACTTCATGTAAAAGTCAAAGTGACTTCTTGTAATTGTACCTACCTTCAAAAGTCGTGGAATTTGGAAGGTATGAATGGAGAGAATATCTCCATGTGATTAGTTGAGAGATTTGAGGGAGCCTACATTTGAATTTTGAAATTCAAATTCCTTCAAAACATCTATAAAAGACAATGTAAAAGTCGCGGGTAAGAGACACTCTTCCTGAGGCTAATCCAAGCATATTTGTGAGTGTGTGAGAGCTACTATCTAGCCTACACCTCTGAGTACCATTGGGCATCATTCTACATGCCAATGGGAATGTACATTTGATAGTATCAATACATATACTCAAAGTTCTTTTCTCTGTGTTTCTCTGAGTGACTACCTCCAAGTCTGGCAACTTCAACAGGGCATATCTCAAGATCCACTGAACCAAATTTGATGATCAAGGGCTCATTGGAACCAGCTCAAAGCATTCTACAACACTACAAAGTTTCAAGTCAATCTATTCAGCCAATTGGGAGAAATTGCTGTCGAAGTGATCACTGGTATATTTCTGTGTGATTCCTAAAAAGTCGGGGGTGTTCCTAATTTTGCTAAACATCATGCTCAGTGTATAGTTTGTCATTTGGAGTGATTTAACTTGCTAATGGTAGCTTGTTAAGTTAATTTAATACTCCTAGAAGGAATTAAACCAATTGCAAGTGTGCTGGACACACTGAGCTTAGGACTGAGCAGGTGTCATTACAGAAATAGCAAGTTTTTGGACTTATGAAGGTTCAAACTTATCTGTTTTGATTTGATCATTACTCAATCACTTTGTAAAGCACATATATAGTTTCTTGGTGTCATTTGGAAGCTCAAGGAGTCTCCTAACCATATCTGAAGAAAAGAAAGGGCAGGTGTGAAGCAGGTCTAGCAGCACCACCTTGATCTTCTGATTGTACCCAGCCATCACATCCAACAGTGGTATCAGAGCAAACAAGGTAATCATGGGTGATGGTTTCCCTTCCTTTATTGACAAATTGGATAGGAATAACTACCAGGCATGGTCATTAAGAATGAAGACTTATCTACAAGGGAGAAGCTTGTATGGATACATATCAGGAGATGAGGAGTTGCCCTCATTCAAAACCAGAGGCCTACCTACAAAGGATGAGCATGAGAGACTTAATCAATGGTGTGCTAAAGATGCTTTAGCAAGGTCATATCTTCTAAACTCTATCTCTGATTTCCTTCTACCTCATGTTAGGAACTGTAAGACTTCCCAAGAAAGTTGGGAGACCTTGTCAACATACTTCTCATCAAGCACAAGGGCCAGAAAGAATCAGCTATGGATTGAGTTTACAACTCTTAGGAAGCAATCAAAACAATGTGTTTCAGATTTTGTCACCAAAGTCAAAGACATAGCAGATCAACTTGCAAGTGTTGGAGAAGAGATTGAAGAAGAGCAAATAGTCAGACAAGTGATCAATGGACTCAAAGCAGATGACAAGTGGGAGAGCTTTACCACTGCAATGGACTTGTACATGGACATCCAAGCACCTGATCTAACCACTGTGATTGGACAACTCTTCACACATGAAGCCAAGATCACAAAGAATGGAGAGCAATCAAAAGGTAACAATCCCTCTGCCCTATATACAGATAAGAAGTCTAAAGATAAGGGTAAAAGCAAAAAGGTTGATGATGAAGGATCCACCTCCCAAGCAAACTATGCAGGGAGAGGTAGATCATCTAGAGGTAGGGGCAGAGGAGGTAAGTCAGGTAGGGGGAGACCCTATAATCAATCTCCATGCAATATTTGTGGCTTGTCTAATCATACTACAGATGAATGCTACAAAAACTACAAGAACCAAAGAGGAAGAGGTCACCAAAGAGGAGGATACTCCCAAGGCAGAGGCAGGTTCAATCAATCTCAAGGCTACCATGGCTACAACAATAATTACAACAACAACTACAACAATAGCTACAATCACAATGGCAATTATCAAGGAGGATACAGGAACAGAAAGGATTACAACAATTATGCAGAGGATCAAGATGATTCCTTATTGATTATGAACATGACATCTAAATCAGGTATCAATGATGATCATTTGTTCTATATTGACTCAGGTTGCTCTAACCATGTAGCTGGGAATGTTGCCTTACTCTCTGATTTGGAAGAACCTAAAGGCAAGCACCAAGTGCAGACAGGTGATGACACTAAACACTCAGTGGTTAAAGTAGGTAATGTCAAAACAAGTGATGGTAATCAAAATTTGCTAAGCAGAGTATTGTATGTCCCAACAATCACCAAGAATCTGATGAGTGTAGGTCAGATTGTTGAAAAAGGTCTACAGGTCAGGTTCACTCAACATGGTGCATATGTGGAGGATCCAAGACATGGATTCAGAAGGATAGCCAAGGGAGAGAAGTCAGGTAGATTGTTTACCTTTGAACTTGAGGATACTAAAAGTATTGCCTTGTACAACTATAGGGACCAAACCCTATCAGAATTGGAGATGTGGCACAAGAGATTGGGTCACATTGGAGAGAGAACCATAAAGCAAATGAGCAGAGATCAATGTGTGCTTGGGATACCTAATGTATCCAAGCAACACATGATATACAAGTGTGGGGCTTGTCAATTTGGTAAGTCACACAGGTTGCCATATACCAAGAAAGGATTCATGCATGAAGATTACTTGGAATTGGTGCATACAGATGTTTGGGGACCAAGCAAGGAGCCATCCATATCTGGATCAAGGTACTATGTATCTTTTATAGATGATTATAGCAGATGGACTGTCTTGTACTTCATGAAACATAAAGATGAAGTATTTAATTGCTTCAAAAGGTATCTTGCATTAGTAGAGAATCAAACAGGTAGACAATTGAAGAGATTAAGGTCTGATGGTGGTGGAGAATACTTCTCCAATGATTTTGAAGAGTTCTTGCAGGAAAGAGGCATCAAGAGGGAGATTACCACAAGGTACTCACCTGAACAAAATGGGGTAGCTGAAAGAAGAAATAGACTCATTGTGGAGACAGCTAGGTCTATGCTCAATGAGAAGAAACTACCAAACTATCTTTGGGCAGAGAGTGTATCTACTGCCACATACTTAATCAACAGGTTGCCATCAAAGACACTTGATGGAATGACACCCTATGAGGCTTGGCATGGTAAGAGACCATCTCTGGATCATTGCAAGATCTTTGGGTGTGTTGCATATGTGCATATTCCCTCACAGGTAAGGGGAAAACTAGATCCTAAGGCTGAGAAGTGTATCTTTATTGGTTATGATTTGAATCAGAAAGGATACAGGTTCTATAACCCCTCAAACAAAGGCTTCAAGGTAAGCAGAGATGTCATCTTTGATGAAAATGATTCATGGTATGATAATGAGTGCAGGAAAGTGAGTTTACCTTATGATATGGAAGAGGACTTTCCAAAGCTTGTCAGGCAAGAACCAACTCAGAATGAAGAAACAAGCTCAGATGATGAAGACACCATCAACATTGAAGAGTTCAAAGCTTGGAAATCAAAAGGGAAGATGAAGATGAAGCAACTTGAAGACAATCCAGAATCCTCAACACAAGCTATGAGGAGATCTTCAAGGGAAAAGAAGAAACCTATTAGGTATGGATATGATACTTCACTTGTAACCAAGCACTCTGTATATCTTGCAAAGGACATCTTAAGTGAAGAACCAGGTACATTTGAGGAAGCTATTACTAAACCAGAATGGAAGGAAGCAATGGATGAAGAAATGGAGGCTCTCAAGGAGAGTGATACTTGGTACTTGGTACCCAAGAAGGACTCCATGAAGGTCATAGGATCCAGATGGATCTACAAGCTAAAAAGGAACTCAGATGGTTCAATAAGTAGATACAAAGCTAGGTTGGTGGCCAAGGGTTTTGCACAAACCCAAGGCATTGATTATGAGGAGACATTTTCTCCTGTGGCAAAGATGCCAACTATCAGAATTATGGTGAGTGTAGCTGCATCCAAGAATTGGAACATGTACCAATTGGATGTGAAGAATGCATTCTTGAATGGATGGATATCTGAAGAGGTCTACATGTCACAACCACCTGGCTATGAAGATCCCAATAAGGTAAATCATGTTTGCAAATTGAAGAAAGCTCTGTATGGATTGAAGCAGGCACCTAGAGCATGGAACTATAGGTTGACAACCTATCTCTTGGATCAAGGATTTGTGATGAGTAAAGCAGATACTTCATTGTTTATAAAGAAGAACAATTCAGAGGTAATATACTTGTGTGTCTATGTTGATGACATCATTATTACAGGAAATGATGTTCAAGGAATTAGACACATCAAAGGTCAAATGATGAAGGAATTCAAGATCAATGATCTTGGATTATTGAAGTACTTCCTAGGGCTTGAATTGGTCTACACAAATTCAGGTATATACATTACTCAGAAGAAGTACATTCAGGACATGGTCAAGAAGTTTAATTTGCAGGAAGCTAAAGTCTCAAACATTCCTATGGAGGTCAACCACAAACTCAGTGCACATGAAGGAGAAGAACTCAAGGATATTACAGGTTACCAAAGTTTGGTAGGTAGTCTCAATTATGCTACCTTAACTAGGATTGATATCTCATATGGTGTGAGTGTACTTAGTCAATTTATGCATAAGCCAAGAGTACCACATTTGGAGGCAGCCAAGAAGATAGTAAAGTACCTAAAGGGAACACAAAATCATGGTTTGTATTACCCATATTCATCAGATATTGATATCAAGGTATACTCAGATGCAGATTGGGCAGGTTGCAAGGATGACAGGAGGAGTACATCTGGTTACATATGCTTTGCAGGTGATAAACCAATTTCTTGGTCATCCAAGAAACAACCCACAGTAGCTCTATCATCTACTGAGGCAGAGTACAGAGGGCTAGCCAATGCCACTCAAGAATCAATATGGTTGAAGTTACTCTATTCAGAATTGGGCCTATACACAAGGTCACCTATCATATTTGGTGATAACACAAGTTCACTTCATTTAGCTGCTAATCCTGTGTATCATGCTAGGACAAAACACATAGAGGTGCATTACCACTATGTGAGGGAGAAACTACTTAGCAAAGAAATCCAATTATCATATGTGTCCACTAATATTCAATGTGCAGATTTGCTTACAAAAGCTTTGGATGGGAGCAAGCTATGCAGGTTTAAATCCATGATTGGATTACAGGATATCATTGAAGACTAAATATGAAGACTCAAGCAAGTGTTTGGCTTGAGGGGGAGCTGTTGGTGCAAACAAGCCTTAACACTTGGACTTGTCTTGTGCCTTGAAGACTCAACAAGAAGATTGCACAAAGATCACTTAGCTTTGGATATCAACTTTGAAGTTTATTGCAAAAGTTTGGATTACTTCATTTTCAAGAAAGAGCATAGGAACACATGCCTATGCTTAGTTACTTATTACTTCATGTAAAAGTCAAAGTGACTTCTTGTAATTGTACCTACCTTCAAAAGTCGTGGAATTTGGAAGGTATGAATGGAGAGAATATCTCCATGTGATTAGTTGAGAGATTTGAGGGAGCCTACATTTGAATTTTGAAATTCAAATTCCTTCAAAACATCTATAAAAGACAATGTAAAAGTCGCGGGTAAGAGACACTCTTCCTGAGGCTAATCCAAGCATATTTGTGAGTGTGTGAGAGCTACTATCTAGCCTACACCTCTGAGTACCATTGGGCATCATTCTACATGCCAATGGGAATGTACATTTGATAGTATCAATACATATACTCAAAGTTCTTTTCTCTGTGTTTCTCTGAGTGACTACCTCCAAGTCTGGCAACTTCAACAGGGCATATCTCAAGATCCACTGAACCAAATTTGATGATCAAGGGCTCATTGGAACCAGCTCAAAGCATTCTACAACACTACAAAGTTTCAAGTCAATCTATTCAGCCAATTGGGAGAAATCGCTGTCGAAGTGATCACTGGTATATTTCTGTGTGATTCCTAAAAAGTCGGGGGTGTTCCTAATTTTGCTAAACATCATGCTCAGTGTATAGTTTGTCATTTGGAGTGATTTAACTTGCTAATGGTAGCTTGTTAAGTTAATTTAATACTCCTAGAAGGAATTAAACCAATTGCAAGTGTGCTGGACACACTGAGCTTAGGACTGAGCAGGTGTCATTACAGAAATAGCAAGTTTTTGGACTTATGAAGGTTCAAACTTATCTGTTTTGATTTGATCATTACTCAATCACTTTGTAAAGCACATATATAGTTTCTTGGTGTCATTTGGAAGCTCAAGGAGTCTCCTAACCATATCTGAAGAAAAGAAAGGGCAGGTGTGAAGCAGGTCTAGCAGCACCACCTTGATCTTCTGATTGTACCCAGCCATCACATCCAACATTGGGGAAATTGCTCCTGCAAGTCGTCTATTTCTTGAATAGGAGGATGGGTTCCTTGTTCTTTTCTCCACTTCTCTTCTTGGATTTCTCTCAAAAATTCATGTGAATATTTATGTATGGAAGACATGTTGTCTTGACTTTCTGTATTGGGTACTTGAGACAGGGATGGTGCATTCCTTTCCTGTGTCTCTGGGACACTAAGATTCCTATGTTGATCCTTTTTCTCTTTGCTTTCTATCAAGTATTCTAGCCTCTCCATTAGACCTTGAAAGTGTAGTTCAGGTTTTGCCATGTTATTCCAATTAAGATATCTTGAGGCTTCGAACAAAGCTTGTGCTAATTCTACCATCTTCATGCAAAGTTTAGTCCTCTCAATTTCTAAGTCTGCTCGTGGGTAGTTCTTACTCATTTCAGCTACTTGAGGTCCTTCTTTTATTCTAGCCTGATACGCGCGAAACATCATGTCTAGGTTTTCTGGTATGGGTTCCGCTAAAACTGATCCTGATTTCTGAGCTAGGTTCTCTTGATTCAATTCCTGTGAAGTCAACTCTAGGATTTTGGCTCTCGATTCCTTGAGACTTCCTTCCAACTCAGTTATCTTTTTACTCCACTTTCTCTTAATTCTTTCTCTGGAATCTTTCCAAGATTTTGTCTTTTTACTGCTAGATTCTGCAACTTCACTACTTCCGGCTATTTTCTCCTGATTGTGTTGCTGATTCTGTAAGATTGCTTGGGCTCTGGTTATAGCTTGGATAGGCACGTATGTAGGGTTGGATCCATCTGCGTTGTTTACAATACCTATCACGTTGATCGGTGTCACATTTGAAGCGTTAACTAGGTTCTTAGGACAATCTTTTATGACATGCTCTTTGCCGCAATCGGCACAAAAGCCTTGTATGTTATAATACTGTGACTCTCCTTCTATCGGAGGATGTGGACAATCCTTTATGAAATGATCTCCCTGGCACCTAAAGCATGGTCCTCTAGGGCCCTGTGGTCTTTGTTGTCTTAATTGGGGCCGTGGGTTTGGGTTTGTGTACATCACGTTAGCGTAATCGGGCTCCCAACTAGGTTCCACTGGTGGACTATCATAATGATATGTTTCTACATGTTCTGGTGACTCCGTGTAATAAGCGGGTGGACTATCTACATGAGTGGAGTCAAAACTGTTTGAGTTCGGATCACTCTCTGTGATCAAAGGTGAAGAAGGCACTAAGGCCCTACTTAGGTTCTCTTCTGCAACAGCATATTTCACTGAGATGACATTCGCTGGTGGGGGTGGCTGCTGAGCTAAGACAGGTTGAGGTCTCTGTTGAGCCTGATAAGGGTAGTTTTGAGGAGGCCTATAGGAATAAGGCTGAGCATTGTATTGACCTTGATACCTACCTGGCTGTGGGTATGATTGCGGGTAGTTCTGTCTCACTGCTTGTTTGTTGTATGGACAGTCCTGTGCCGTATGAGTTGTGTATCTTCTCTCGATCGTACAGTATTGGCCACTAGGATTGGCTTGTGGTTGTGTTGCATTGGGACACACGTTTGCCATATGATCACCACCACAGGTGTAACAACGCTTGTTTGTCGTTACCCTAGGCATCTATTTACTAGAAACTCCTAGTTTCTGGGCCACTTTTTTGGCTAGATCTTCTATCGAGCTAGACAATTTTGTGGATGCTAGAGATGAACAGTCCGAGTCCTTATAGACCTTCGAGAGTTCCAACTCATCTCCTAAGTTGTCCTCAATGTCTATGCAAATTCTTACACACTGCTCTAGCGTTCTGGGTTCCTTCAAGTATACATAGGAGCGTAGTTTAGAGCTCAACAAGCCGTCTAGAAACAATGACACTTGTTTGGCTTGTGAGGGTAGCTCTTGCATAGGAAATCTTTCAACATATTGTCTAAACCTACGTCCTGCTAGTCTAACTGTTTCCTGAGGGGTCTATTTGAAGCTATGAATCAACGAAGACGTGTCATGTCTGATCCCACTTTTAGAGAATTCAGTGATGAATGACTCTAAAAAGTGATGGATGTCCCTAAATTGCCTTTGTTGCAATGGTTGGAACCAAGTTAAAGCGGTATTCTTTAATGTTAGTCCAAAAGCATTATATTGCGTGAACATGTCTTCAACCTGTTCTGCCCTTAACACTTGCTTAAATTCTGCGACATGGTCATAGGGATCTCCAGTCCCATCAAAATAGTTTTTCATGGATTTCACTAGTTGAGTGGGTCGTAATATTCTTGCGTGTTCACGTGGTCTAGGTAGAGGAAAATCATCTCTACCACCTGGCATTCTTTGTCTTTCCACTCTTTCTGTGTCTACGGTGGTTCTATCTCTTCCTATGGGATGATTGAAGCTTACTTCCGGTCTTTCTTTATTCTTCTCTCTTTGCTTAACATGGGCTGAGGATGTTCCTGCCCCTTGTTGGCTCGTGTTTATGTTTGTTCGAGATGGAGGGAATACCAATTCACCTCTCCATGTGTATGTATTTCTAGCGTGGTCTGGCACCACAAATACTCTTTCTGAAGTCTCATCCAGGTATACAACCTTTCCGGGTGTATCCGGGTCCTTGAACTCATAGATTATGATGGAGCCAACCTCGCTAGGTTGTTCCATTCTGTAAGTCAGGTTTGGTTGCCCTGATGCCGAAGAAGCCGCGCTTCCCAAGCTTTATGCCCTTCACTGCCTTGCCTTGAATGCCCTTGATTGCCTTGCTAGACCTGCCAAAATTCAATGTTTAGACCAATTCACAATGGATGATCAAGCACCTGAATATATACACTTTTAAAAGTCCTTTCCCTTTTGCCCAAATTTTAATGATTGCCCCCTGGCTTTCTAGTCCCACACTAGGTAAACCTCAAATTATCCTCTCTAAAAATCAACGTATCCTTTATGAAAAAAACAGTTGAGGTCACATATTACTCGTAGAGAGCTTTCTAACGAGCTATAAAGCTCAAAAAACGGACTTCGGATGAGAAAGATATGACCGTTTAGGCCCTGGGGGGTAAAAACTGACAAACAAGTTTTTCCTCAAGTATGAACTAAGGGTCTCCTATGAGTGCAATGATCCAAAACTCTTCAAAAAATAGCCCCAAAATTGCCCAAAAAATCAAACCCTAAAATTTGCGTTTGGGTGAGCAATCGTGATGGTTTGAGATGATCGCGATGGTCTGGGACCGTCGTGATGGTCCAGGCGAACCGTCGCGATGGCGTGTGCGCGAACCGTCGCGATGGTCTGAAGTGCACGGTCACGATGGTCTAAATGTGAGCAATCGTGATGGTCGGGGTGAGGCGTTGCGATGGTCCGATTGAGTGAACAATCGCGATGGTGTCAGTCAACGGTCAACGTGAACCGTCGCGATGGTCCGAAGTGAACGGTCGCGATGGTCACAGATGCGATGGCGTGGCTAGTGAGCAATCGCGATGGTCTAATTTGACACGTGGCACTATCGAGGCGATGGCATGGGCCAATCGCGATGGCGAAGGGTCAACGGGATCGTCGCGATGGTCCAAGTGAATCGTCACGATGGCTCAAGTGAGCCATCTCGATGGTGTGAGACCGTCGTGATGGTCCGGCCGAGCCATCGCGATGGCATGAGCCAATCGCGATGGTCCACCAAAGTGTGAATTTTGCAAATGCAAAAATGGATTCCTACACATGAAAGGGTTGCCTACACGCTTATGAACTCGCCTACCAAAAATACCGAAGTCGGCAGACCATCGTGATGGTCTGACACCTATGGCAGATCCCTGACAGAAAGTGAATTTTTACCTTTTCCAAGCTTTCCTGATGCACTGGAGCTCTGTACCTGCAAGAAAACTCAAAAACACACAAGTACACACAAGCACAAAAGCTCTCTCTCTCTCTCGCACATGCACAAATGAGGGGAAATGAGGAGAATGGATGGAAAATGTTACAATAGTGATGAAAATCACTGTTGGAGGTTTTGAAGAATATTTATAAAACATAAATCTTTGAAAAATTGATTCGAGTGGCTCGCTGCTCTGTCTTTACATGCTTTCGCATCTTCTATGCCTCTGGCTACTGCCAATAGTGCTTTCCGCCAATCCATTGGCACGAGGATAGTACGGTGAACTGAATTTATGCAGAATCTGAAAAGTGTGTGTGAGCACTCACATTAAATTATTAGCAAAGTGTGTTCCTTGATCTATCACAAGCTCCAAAGGTAATCCATAACGAGGGAAAACGTCCTTCATCAGACATTTTGCCACCAAAACAGCTGTGGCGGACCGTAAGGCCCAAGCTTCTGCCCACCTGGTAGCATAATCTGTACATGTCAGAATGTAGCGATTGTTCCTAAGGATTGCTGGAGGTGTGATTGGTCCAATAAAATCAAGACCCCATTTCTGAAAAGGTTCCAAAGGTAATACAGGTTGTAGAGGAAAGAAGTGATGTTGTAAAGGCTGTCCAGATCGCTGACAAGTGTCACACTGCTGCACAAACTGAGTCACATCTTTATACATAGTAGGCCACCAGAGCCCACTTTGTAGAATTTTTTGGTGCGTTAAATTTGCTGCAAAATGTCCACCGGAAGGTATTGAATGCGCCATGGAAATAACCGAGTTTACTTCATGTGGAGGAATACAACGAAGCAAGACCCCAGTGTGATCCATATAATACAACTGTCCGACAATCAACCGGAATCTGCGATTGTAAACTGCAATTTTTCGCCTCATCATAGGAGCAGTTTGAGGGGCAAGACATCCATCAATAAGAAAGGTTAATAAGTGATCATAGTAGGTAGGTGTCACAGGAGGTTCTGCAGATTCGTCACTAGTCCTTTCAGTAACATAAATTGCTTGTGTGGTGTCATCAACGCCCACCGGAGCTTCACCGAAATCTAATCGAGAGAGGAAATCTGCTAATGCATGTGCAGTGCCTGGTCGATGAATCACTTCATAATCGAACTCTTGTAACAATAGAACCCATCGTGCCAAGCGGCCACCTAAATGCTGCTGCCAGACCAGATACACTAGTGCAGCATGATCGACATGGAAGGTGAATTTTCGGCCTATGGCGGAATTTCTTACAGAATACACCAAACCGAGACATTCTCTTTCAGTGAATGAATAATTCCTTTCAGCAGGAGTGAGTTGATGACTTGCGTAATAGATAGGCCTGAACCACTTATCAGATTGCTGCATTAAAACACTTCCAATTGCTATGTCTGAGGCATCGACGAAGATGTGGAACGGGCGTTCCCAATCCGGGGTTTGCAAAATTGGTGCCTGAGTCAATAATTCTTTTAAACGATCAAAGGCATTTTAACATTTTGGGGTCCATTCAAACTGTGGTGGAGTGCTCGTCATGAGTCGATTAAGTGGTGTGGCGAGATGAGCTAACCACCGTAAATGGCGACCATGCCACCGAATTTGACCTAGGAAGCACATCACTTCTTTTGGTGCGGTAGGCACAGGTGCTTCCAACACAGCTGCAACTTTGTCTGGATCAACTTGTATACCTTGTGCAGAAATAATATGGCCAAGGATTTTACCACAAGAAATTGCAAAGACAGATTTGGTCAGATTCAAACAAAGTCGGTATTCATGGCATTTCTCAAAACAACACCGTAAATGAATACAGGTGTGCCACAATCTTACCGAATAAAGAAAAGTCATCTAGGTATACTTGCATAAAAGAGGTGAGGTAGGGAGAAAAAATTTCTTGCATACAACGCTGAAAGGTGCTAGGAGCAGTTCTTAACCCAAACCACATGACTGTACAAGCATAAACACCCCAATTTGTAATAAATGCTATTTTTGGTATATCTTGCTCAGCCATTCGGACTTGGTTATAACCACTATAACCATCGAGAAATGAATAAATCTCATGCCCAGCCACTTTGTCCAGCATTGTGTCAAGAAATGGAAGAGGAAATGGATCAAGTACCGTGGCTGCATTCAATTTCCGGTAATCTACACATATTCGGAGCTGCTTGTTTTTCTTTGGTACGATCACGATCGGGGAGATCCATTCAGCGTGCTCAATGGGTACAATGAATCCTACCTTTAATAGGCGATCAAGTTCTGCTTTAACCTGTGCTGCATAGTTGGGATTCATTCGGTAGCTGGGTTGTTTAATTGGCTTTGCTTCTGGTTTAAGCACGACTTGATGATGATAGATCCGAGGATCTAGACCCTTCATATCGCCGTAATCCCAGGCAAAAACATCAGAAAACTCACGCAAGAGTCTGATCAAATCTTCTTGAAATTCCTCAAACAATCCAGCCTTCATCTTAACATGATGCGGGTTACTATCATTACCCAAATTGTAGGTGACTAACTGGTCTTCTAGGACATAGAATTGATGAGGTTTCACCGGATCGTCAGCTGACTATAAAAGGTGATGCAGAGTGGCTTTATCCATAACATCAGTATCATCTGTATCTACCTCTTCGGTCAAGGGAACAACTGTACATGCTACCGGACTCCAGGTATCCACTACTGGTTGCAGGTCTATAGTACCTAAGGAAATCATATCTTCATTGTGTTTCAGAAATGCTTCTTCTTCATCGTCAGATAAGCCATCCAACATGTGGACCGGCTCTGCTACATATGGCCTGGCATGTAGTTCACAGGGCTAAATGGCATCAAGTTTGACAACATATTTACGGTGATTATCTTTAAAAGTTAGTTCTTGTGCTGACCAATCCTGTATAACCTTAGCCTGTTTCAACCATGGTCGACCGAAAAGGAGATTGTAATCAATGCTAGATTCCAGTAGTTCTAAGACTACAAAATTCATTTTAAATGTTGTACCCTGCAAAGTGATCGGAATATTTCTTACGAGTCCCACTGGATGAACTCGGGATTGATCTGCCATTCTGACAAAGAATTGAACAGGCTCGATTTGGGTCCACCCTAACTTCTTGCAGAGAGCTGCAGGTGCTATATTCACACCGGAACCACCATCAATTAGCACTTGCGTAATCTTGTGATTTTTATGCCAGACCGTGATTAAGGGAACAGAATGATCCACCGTAGAATCACTTTCCGGTTGGATTGTTGCAGTCGCCGGAGTACTGGGAGATATGGGACTAACCTGTTGTTGAAACTGCTGCCGTACTCCTGGCACTAAAGCGAGTACCTGTCCCAAGGGGAGTGTAATTGAGGCCTTAGAGAGAATATCCCATACCAGGTCTATTGGAATTGCACTCTTCACTGGTTCCGATGATGATTCTCCTGTTACTGGGGTACAATCTTGTTCATGCGCTCCCACCTTTGGCAGGGGAACCTGTGTCACCAAAACTGGATCAGGGAACACCGTAGGCTCTTTGGTGGTCCATTGGCTAGCTTTGTTATACATTCTCTGCTGTTCACGGATGCCAGGTTCAAACACTTCCGCTGCTGGTTGCAACTGCTTACCAGATCTTGTTTGAACCACTACTACTTGAGTTTCCACTGGTGAAATATAGACCATATTGGTCATTGGGTTTTGACGCTCTTTCTTTCTTTGATCATATTCGGCTGTATCCTTGCAGAATCTTTGGATGTGGCCAAGTTCACCGCAAAAGTGACATCGAGGTGGTGGCACAGAAGTATTCTCCGCTGATGTACTGGCCTGCTATCAATTTGCATTGAAGTTGGTATTCCGCTGTCCTCGGTAATTTCGGTATCCTTGCTGTTGATTGTTTCGCATCTGCGGTGGCACGTAGTGAGTAGCTGGCTGCCCTGGTGTGAGGAACAAATCCTCTATATGCACAACAAAAGCACAATGAACCCAAAATAGGTCTTCCAGCCTACACCTGAAAATATACCTGACCTGGATCAAGCAATTTGACCCACACCTGAAATCCAATGACTCCAAGATTTTGTCCACACTTAGTAGACTCTGTTAGCTCTCCAACAAGCCAACAAACACTCAATTTGGATGAGTATAAGTCAGGCAACTCACTGTTACAAAACAGACTACCTGTCTGTCCACCTGTGCAAATTTTTCAGTTACAGTAAAATGCAAATATCTCGGCGCAGCAGTACGCAATCACGAAGAAACTCGAGACAGAAAAAGTAGAAGAGATAGGCTTTCATTCAAGACAAGAATCACTGAATTTGGATTTATACACAGAGAGCAACACCTGTTACAAGTTGGGTATGTCTGACAGACTACAGTAGAGAGAGAGGGTCTAGTGTGAGAAACTGATCCAAAACCTCACTTACAGAGATGATCTGGGGCTGAAACTTCTTGGGATGCTCCTCTGGTCCTTGGGCACTTGGTAGATGCTTCTCCTCAGTCTTGGTATCCCGAAAATGCGCCTTCATGCTTGTATGAATGTGTGTGTGACCTTTCACATACCCCTTCCTTGTCTCTTGACTCTTCAATGGATTCTTCTTGATCTTCAAACTCTCTTGAGTGCCCTTTGATGTTTCCTTTCACTCCTAATGGATAAGGATTCGTGGCTTTACCTTTATCCAAGTATTTATGCTCATTTGGAATATCCAAATTACCAAAATTATCCACTAAGCTTGCTCCTTCTTTTTCAACACTCCCCCTCAAGCTTAAGTAGGAAGTGTCTATGTCCATCAAGCTCATCATGTTCTTGAACTTGCTTAACTTTGATGCATCCAATCCTTTGGTGAATAGATCAGCAACCTGCTCCTTTGTTGTCACAAAATGAACATCCACTTCATTAGTAGCAACCTTTTCTCTTACATAATGGTAATGCACTTCAATGTGCTTACTCCTAGCATGATACATGGGGTTATTAGCCAAGTGAATAGATGACATATTATCTCCATAAAGGGAGATTGTTCCAACCTGCACATCCAAGTCAATTAGAAGCTTTTTAAGCCACATAGCTTCACATGTAGCTAGAGCTAATGCTCTATACTCAGCCTCGGTTGAAGACAATGCCACCGTAGGTTGCTTCTTTGACATCCATGAGATAGTCTTTGTTCCAAGCATGAATACATACCCCGAAGTGGATCTTCTATCATCAATAGAACCAGCCCAATCAGCATCACTCCATCCTCTAAGAGTTAGCTCTTCTCCATACCTATAAAACAATCCATTATTGATTGTATACTTAACATACCGAAGCACTCTTTTGGCTGTATTTAAGTGCTCTTGAGTAGCAACATGCATAAATTGGGCAAGTACGCCTACCACATAAGAAAGATCAGGTCTAGTCATTGTTGCATATATTAAAGAGCCAACCAAGCTTCTATATAATGTCAAATCATGAAGTTTCCTACCATCCAACATGCTTACCTTTGTATTTGCATCAATAGGTTGAGTGAGTACCTTACATTCAGCCATACCATACTTGTAAAGTACATCCAATAGGTATTTCCTTTGCAAAAGGTATATGCCATCCATTGCATAAACAACTTCAATACCTAGAAAGTACTTTAACTCACCCAAATCAGATACCTTGAACTCCTTTCCAAGGCTCCTCTTGATGTCTTTAATTCCTTCATGGTCACTACCTGTTATGATAAGATCATCCACATATATGCAAATAAATACCACCTTACTCCCTTCTTTCTTTATGTAGAGTGAGGGATCAGATTTGCTTTGAATGTACCCACACTTTTCAAGGTATTCCATAAGCCTTTGATTCCAGGCCCTTGGTGCTTGCTTAAGACCATACAAGGCCTTCTTCAACCTACAAACAAAATCAGGATGATCCACATCTTCATATCCAATAGGTTGTGCCATGTATACCTCTTCTTTTAGCTCACCATTCAAGAATGCATTTTTTATATCAAGCTGATATATAGGCCATCTTCTACCTGCACATACAGCTATTAAGGTCCTTATTGTTGTTTTGTTAGCCACGGGGTTGAATGTCTCTTCATAATCCACACCAAAAGTTTGTGTGAACCCCTTTGCAACCAACCTAGCTTTGTGTCTAGCTAGTGAACCATCGGCATTCCTTTTACTCTTATACACCCATTTGTTTTGAACCACTTTCATACCTGGTGTTTTAGGCACTAATTCCCAAGTCTCATTGTCCTTGAGTGCTTTCATCTCTTCATCCATTGCTCTCTTCCATTCCTCCTTTGTTGATGCCTCCTCATACATTTGAGGATCATTATCTCCAATAACCTGCATCATATAGGCATAGTGCTTGGCAATGAAAGAGTCATAACTTAACCTTTGTATTGGCTTCTTGAGCCTTGAGGATCTCCTCTCATTCCCTTTAGGGAATTGCTTCCTTAACCTTGAAAGCTTTACTTGTGGTGTAACCACTTCTTCATAGTCTTCTTCATCCTGTGACTCACTATCACCTTTATGATCATCATGAGAGTCACTAAGAGACTTATACCTGGATGTTGGTGATTCTGATAGACTTCTTCTTTCTCCCATGTGTCCTTGGGTAGCTGATCTTGATGTTGAAGCCTCAGGCCCACTCATTTGAGTTGATTCAACCTGCATATCACCTTTACCACAAACTGATACATCATCCAAGTTATCATCTATTACCTTTTCTTTTCCCTTGTCTACATACCAAGGTTTCAATTCATTAAATACCACATCTCTTGATACATACAACTTCTTGGTGTAAGGGTTATAGCATTTGTACCCCTTTTGCTCAGTAGAATAGCCAATGAAAACACATTTTTCAGATTTTGCATCAAGTTTAGATCTTACCTCTTATGGAATGTGCACATAGCAAGTACATCCAAAAACCTTGAGATGTTCCACACTTGGTTTCTTACCATAGTAGGCCTCATTTGGAGTCAACTTATGCACACCACTTGTAGGTACCCTATTCATCAAATAAACTGAAGTATAAACAGCCTCAGCCCAATAAAATAATGGCATGTGTGCTTCATTAATCATACACCTTGCAATTTCAACAATGTGCCTATTTTTCCTTTCAGCCACCCCATTTTGTTGGGGGGTATACCTGCATGTAAATTGCCTTTTAATACCATTCTCATACAAATAAGAGCTGAATTCTTTGGAGAAGTATTCTCCCCCTCCATCAGACCTTAGGGCTTTGATATATTTACCTGTCTCCTTCTCAACCTCTTGTTTGAACCTCTTGAACATAGAGAACACATCTGATTTTTCTTTAATGATGTATATCCAAACTTTTCTAGAATAATCATCAATAAATGTAACAAAATACCTTGATCCTCCCAAGGATGACTCTTTGGAAGGTCCCCATACATCAGTATGGATGAGGTCCAAGAGATTTGCAGCCCTATGTGTGCTCCTTTGGAATGGTTGTCTTGCTTGCTTCCCTAGTTGACATGCATCACAAAATTCATGAAGCTCTTTGTTCTCAAACATGGGCAGCCCTCTTACAAGCTCTTCCTTGCTCATATTCCTTAGCTTAGGAATGTTGACATGGCCTATTCTCTTGTGCCAAAGGTCAAGTTCAGCAATCCTTTGATTACCAATCATAACAAAGCATACCTTGCTTGCATTAGGAGACACATCCAAGGTGAACATTCTTCCTTCTTTTCTTCCTTGAGCAACAAGCTTGTTTCCATCTTTAGGATTCCTTATAAAGCATCCTTTGTCATTGAAGGTGACCTGCAAACCCTTCTCTACCATTTGCCCTACTGAAATAAGGTTCTTAGTAATAGATGGAACATGCAATACCTTCTCAAGCACCTTGGCTGATTTGTCACATCCAATTCTTACATCTCCAATGTGCTCTATGACATGTTCGGTGTTGTCACCTGTCTCCACACATCCTTTGGACTTTGGAACCTGCAAATTGGTGAATATATCACCCTCACAAGACATATGATTGCTGCACCCTGAGTCTATGTACCATTTGGTATCATATTTAGCATCCTTTGAATAACCATGTCTCATAGCAAGCAATTGATCATTACCTGTTTCCTTGTTTGAAGCATTTGCATAGTTCCCTTGCTTTCTTTGAGTGTATTTACCATCTTTATATCTACAATCTGAAGCTATATGATTTGGTTTACCACAATTATAGCAAATCATACCTTTGTGGGGGTTGTAGCCTCCTCTTCCTTTGCCTCTACCTCTTGCCTTTGCTTGGAATGTAGAGTCACTTGAGCTTTCTCCTTCTTCTTTGCTTTGATGGTTGCCTTGATTGTTGTAGCCTCTTCCTCTTCCTCTTCTTCCACCTCTCCCTTTGCCTCTTGAAGAGTATAGGACCTGACCATGAGTGTCCTTGCTTTTGGATGAATCTCCAAATGATGCCTCCTCAGCCACCAAGTGAGGAATGAGGTCTTCTAAGCATGGAAGTGGATCTCGATAGAGGATAGTGGTAATGAGAGGCTTCCACTTGTCTTCTCCTCTCAATCCATTGAGAGTGACCTGAACCAAATCTTCATCATCAACCTTGCATCCCACTGATGCTAATTGATCCCTTAGATCCTTGATTTTGAGTGTGTACTCAACCACACTTTGGCTATTACCTTTCTTCATGGTATTGAGCTCATTTTTTAGTTGCATTTTCCTAGCTCTTGTAGAGGTTGCATAAACCTTTTCCAAAGCATCCCATACATCCTTGGCATTATCAAAATTTTGTATATGACCAACCATAGCATTAGAAATTACCTGAGATATGAGAAACATTGCTCTTCTATTCCTTTCTTCCCACTCTTTGAGCTCCTTCCTTTGTGCATTGGTAGTGGTTGCATCTTCAAGGTCTACATCAGGCCTTTCTTCTTCTCCATTCACTATGGACCATAGCCCTTTGCCCATGAGGTAATTTGTAACTTTGAACCTCCAAGGTTGGTAGTTGTCCTTGTCCAACAACTCCACTTTTTGCCCCAAATCTGCCATTGAAATGAGATTATGATAAAGAGGTTACCTTGTCAAGCAATCCCTTGTGTTGCACTTCTCTCCTCTTTGATGAAGCACCTTCTTCTTCAAGTGTACTTCCTTGTAGTGTGCTGCTGCTAATCCAAGCTTCAAAGCTCTGATACCAACTGTGAGGAACAAATCCTCTATATGCACAACAAAAGCACAATGAACCCAAAATAGGTCTTCCAGCCTACACCTGAAAATATACCTGACCTGGATCAAGCAACTTGACCCACCACCTGAAATCCAATGACTCCAAGATTTTGTCCACACTTAGTAGACTCTGTTAGCTTTCCAACAAGCCAACACACACTCAATTTGGATGAGTATAAGTCAGGCAACTCACTGTTACAAAACAGACTACCTGTCTGTCCACCTGTGCAAATTTTTCAGTTACAGTAAAATGCAAATATCTCGGCGCAGCAGTACGCAATCACTATGAAACTCTAGACAGAGAAGGTAGAAGAGATAGGCTTTCATTCAAGACAAGAATCACAGAATTTGGATTTATACACAGAGAGCAACACCTGTTACAAGTTGGGTATGTCTGACAGACTACAGTAGAGAGAGAGGGTCTAGTGTGAGAAACTGATCCAAAACCTCACTTACAGAGATGATCTGGGGCTGAAACTTCTTGGGCATGCTCCTCTGGTCCTTGGGCACTTGGTAGATGCTTCTCCTCAGTCTTGGTATCCCGAAAATGCGCCTTCATGCTTGTATGAATGTGTGTGTGACCTTTCACATACCCCTTCCTTGTCTCTTGACTCTTCAATGGATTCTTCTTGATCTTCAAACTCCCTTGAGTGCCCTTTGATGTTTCCTTTCACTCCTAATGGATAAGGAGTCGTGGCTTTACCTTTATCCAAGTATTTATGCTCATTTGGAATATCCAAATTACCAAAATTATCCACTAAGCTTGCTCCTTCTTTTTCAACACCTGGTTCTTGTATAATGGCATTTACATTTGCATGTCCCTACACTTTGGCGTTATACACACAATTTTCGGTGGAATGTCCGGTGGTATTGCAGATAGCACAATACATCTGATTAAGGGCACAGGTAGCACTGGTATGCCCTGGATTTTTACATTTGATGCAATACATTTGTTTAGCCGGATCCTCTACAACATTTCTACTGGCTTTCAACCACTCCAAGTCTTCGGTTAATCCCCCAACCTTATGCTCTAGTTGCAGGGCCATCGCTATAATAGCATCCAGTGTCATAGCTCCCACACAACAGATGATCATAATTTGTCTTAGTTGTGGAGTTAACCCATTAATAAACCATTGAGTTATCACATCATCCGGCAGATTGGCATGTGCCGGCGGTAGTTGTCTTAAATGAGTTCTAAACAATGTAGCATATTCCTGCACCGTCTGGTGCAGCTTCTGTTTATTGTTCTGCAAGTAATCGAAGATTTTGGCAGGGTTCTTCTTCAACCGGAATCTCTGTAAAAATGCATCTCTTACCGCTTCATAGGTAACGAAATGATTGATATCATACTCTGTTAACCATCTCGCTGCTTCATTGACTAATGTAGATTGGAATACGATGGCCTTATACGTCGGATCAGGTGGATGGTTCAGTACGACAGAACTTATCTCAAAGGTACGCACATGGGCATCAGGGTCGTCACCTGAAAATCCACCGAACTTTGTATACGTCACCCCTGTTGGACCAGGTCGAAGTGGAAGTGGCGGTTGCTATTGCTGTTGTTGTTGTTGTTGCTGTTGTTGTTGTTGTTGTCCACTCATGGTGCTAGTAGTGGTACCGTTGCTTTCTCCTGAGTTTTGAGGAGGTGTTTCTGGTCCTTCGGAGTCTGTATGGTTAGACTGCTCACCTTCCCCCTTGAAAATAGCGTTCAGCCTTTTATGGATCTCTAATTCAAATAGCCTGTCCTCTTCCTTGGTATCAAACGTAGGAAAGCTTACCCCGAACAGTGGTGTATGAAATGAAGATTCACAAGGAAGTATCACACTGTCACCGGAAAATTGTAGATTCTCTATAACTAGGACCAAACTGTCACCGGAATTAGTTAAATTTTCCCCAAACCAGGGTATTCTTTCACCAGCAATGGTCTCTCTGGATAACACACCTCTATCCTCAGAGAGGTTCGAATCCTGACCAGACGGTGTTGGGTCAACTGTACACTGCGTGCCGGTATACTCTGAAGTTATTGTATCTTTTGCAGACTGCACCAAAATTACACCGGAATCTACCGGAATTGCAGTATGCACCACCAGAATGCTACCGGAATCACTGCTAACGTGCTTCGCTTCTTCTACGACTGGGCTTAGCCGATCTGTGCTTCTGCCTCTTGGGGGTGTCCCTAGCAAATTTGGTACCGCCCAAGGCTGTCGGTCTCTCCTGTACTTCGGATACGACTCGCCGGACCGAGTAACCGGCATATATCACCTTTGCAACACTTGCGTACTACTCCACCTTACTGTCGATTCACAATCTATGGCCACCTTCCACAATCAATTTGCAACACTCTGTTGCCACCTTCCCATAGACGGTGCCAGTGTTAAACGCGCGTTGCCGTCACAGGCACGTTTAAACTCTTTCGAGTTCTTGGGAGTGGTAGGGGTCTGCTAATCAGAGGCCCTATAACTTAATTTTCCCAATTAACTTATCCCCATCGTAGTATATTAACATTCAAACCTCTGTTTACTATGAATTACTGTCACTACTCTGGTCCGTTCTCTCACAGACTTACTATTCGTACTCTGGTTACTATTTTTCTCAGTACGTAACACCGAAGTTATTCATTACCGTAACACAGGCTTCATTACCATAACTTAATGGAGCTGGACTAACTGCAAGTTAATGTAATCAAACAAAGACGAGAAAAAGATAGTACTCAGATTTCTCAACACTGCACCACGACAACTTCACAGAATACAATCACCCAGACAGACAGTCTGGCGATTCTCCTGGTCGTCCCCGGAGTGTCCTTTCATTTTATAAGTAGTTACAACTCTTCGCAAGGACCTTTCGGTTCGTGCGGAATATGAAACCTTTCAATTCATGCGGGATATGAAAATACAAGAATTATGAAAATACGAAGTGCCAATCTGGTGGCTTACAACACCACTAGTGGAAATTCTATTTATGATCATAGGTCCATATCCTCTTTTTTCCAACTTACGGGCATGCTGCTTTAGTGTATAAACCAACACTAAATCTCCCTCTTTTAGTCCCTTATCCTTGATGTGTGCATCGAAGTATGCCTTTTGCCTTTTCTTTGCAGCATAGATACCTACTGCCGCTCGTAGCCTCGTCTCACCTAGGCGTTCTAGATCAAAGATTCTAGAGGACAACTCATGTCCAATCCACTCATGCTCTTGTGCTACTTTTAAAGCTGGGATTAGGAAGTCTAATGGTAGCACAACGTTCAGTCCAAAGACCATCTGAAATGTGGTGGCATTGAGTACTGTTTTATAGGAAACTTGGTAAGCCTAAACATCATGATGAAGCTGTTTGTCCCAATTAGAGTGTCTATTATTTACGAGTTTTGTCAATATTTTACATAGGATCTTATTCGTGATCTTAGCTTGTCCGTTAGCTTGTGGGTGATAGGGGGCAGACTTCTTATGTATCACCAAGAATTCTTGGAGAAGGTTTTCAATGACTTCATTCAAGAAGTGCGTACCTCTATCGCTTACTAACTCTATCGGTAATCCATATCTCGTGAACACATTCTCGAATAAGAACTTAGCCATCGTTTGAGCATCATTCTTTGTCGTGGCTTTTACTTCTACCCACTTTGTAAGGTTATCTATGGCTACAATAATGTACTCTACATGGGAGTTTCTAGATGGGGGATTAATAGGACCTATGAAGTCTATGCCCCACTTTGAGAATGCATGACCTCCCTTCATTGGCCTCAAAGGCATCTCGTCTTTTCTAATTGGATATTGTGCACGTTGGCATGTATCACATTTCTTCACATAGGTATGTGCATCAATATGAAGAGTGGGCCACCAAAGTCTTGAGAATAGAATGGTCTTGATTACTCGGTCAGGACCAAAATGTCCACCTGCAACACCACTGTGTGCAGTTTCTAAGACTTTCAAATAGTTTGATTCATGAACGCATAATCTTAAGTATCCATCCTTGCCTCTTCGGTATGGGTTGTCTCCTACTAAGGCATAGTCCTGAGCCTCTTGCTCCATGCTTCTTCTTCTTGCTAGACTAGCCTCTTTGGGTAATGACCCTGATCTCATGAATTCTACCAATGGAGCACTCCAATCTGGAATTAACGACACTTGATAAAGGGTGGCATGCTCCACTGGGGGCCTCTCTTGGCACACTGGACAATTCTTAATCCACTCGTGTATTTCTTTGTCCATGCTAGGCCAATACACTCCTAAACATTTTAGATTTTGCAATGTTCATTGTTTAGAACAGTGATTTCCTAGCAATCCTTCATGGGCTTGTTGCAACCAACTACTATGTTCATCGTCCTTGACACAAAAAGCCAATACACCTTCTGTATCTTGTTTGTACCTGCTTCCTGCCAATATGTGATATTTTTGTGATTTTACAATTTCTTCTTGGGATGTTTTCACGTTCTTATTTGCGGGTCCGAAGGTTAGGACTGGTACCAACTTATTTGCCCATTTAGGAAGAACTTCTAAATTGAACAAATAAGCATCGGACAATTCGTCAGACACTCCTTGCGATGGCTCTCCTGAAGTGATGCGAGAAAGGTGATCTGCCCTAAGGTGGGTTCTACCTTTCCTAACAACAACTTCAAAGTCATATTCCATTAGTAAGAGGAACCATCTTACTAAGCATCCAATATTGCAAGGTTTATTGACCAAATATAATAAAGTTTGATGATCAGTAAAAAACTTGAACTTGTTGGCCAATAGGTAGTGTCGAAAATTCTTCACAGCATATACCATGCCTAAGCCTTCTCGCTCGATTGTGGTATAATTTCTTTCAGCTGGGTTTAGTTGTCTACTAGCATATGCTATGGGCAAATCTAAATTTCCTTCACCTGTGGGTTGTGCTAGCACACATCCTATTGCATGATTGGATGCATCTACATGGACGTGGAATGGTTTATTCCAATCAGGAGTGGTCAGTATTGGTGCTTTACACAAACATCTCTTCAACTCATTGAAGGAGTTTTTGCATTCATCATTCCACTCAAAATTTGTCAACAAGGCATAAAGAGGTTTAGCTATGATCACATACATGTGAATAAACCTGCGGTAATATCCACAATGGCCCATAAAGTTTTGTACCTCTTTAATGTTCCTCAGCCTTGGCAACTCTGCTATGGCTCCTCATTTGTTGATATTCCATTCTTAGAAACAATGTGACCTAAGATTTTACCTTGTCGTACCATGAACACACACTTTTCTGGATTCAAACACACTTGATATTCTCTGCACTTGTTGAAGATCTGTTTGAGCTCAGGGATGTGGTATCTTCTTTCTTGGGAATGAGCACATAAATCATCCACACATACTTCTAAGCTCTTTCGCAAGAACTCTTTGAAGACATGAAACATGAGCCTTTGGAATGTTGCAGGTGCATTAGTGAGCCCAAATGGAAACACACGAAATGCAAAGATTCCCCACTCTGTGGCAAAAGACATTTTTTGTTGATCTTCGGGGGTGATGGCTACTTGGTTGTAACCTGAAAACCCATCAAGGAAGCTATAAACTTCCTTGCCTGCAACGCGCTCTAATAAATGTTGAGTGATTGGAAGCAGATAGCTATCTCTGATGGTAGCGGCATTAAGTTTTTTAAGGTAATACACACTCGCAACTTCCCATTCTTCTTTGGCACTACTACAATGGGGGATACCCATTCAGTATGCTCAATCTCATAGATAAATCTAGCTTCAATCAACCTATCAATTTCTTCTTTTATTTTGGTTGCATATATATCATTATATGTGTAGGGCTTCTGTTTGGTGGGCTTGGCGTCAGCAGCCATTGGGATCGTATGAGAACATATTCTTGGATGTACTCCCTTCAAGTCTCTATAGTGCCATGCAAACATGTCCCTGTATTCCCTTAATAGAGGTACAAGCTCTATTTCTTCTTCTGCACTTAGATCTTCTCCTATGTACGTACATCGCTCTTTGTTCCCTTCAATGGTGACAACAATCTTTTTGGTCTTTTCTTTATTATCATACGCTTCTCCTGTGGTGACCTCTCTCTTAGGCATTTGTACCAAAATTTTCCTATCTTCAATTTCATATTTCTTGAAATTCTCTGGTACTTCAAACAAAGATTCCTCCTCTTCTTGTTTTATTGCTTTCCTTTTCCTTTTCTTTTGACTACCTTCACTTCCATCCTTTGAATTTATAGTTTTGATAATTGTGAGAGGTTCTTCTTCCTTTTGTGTAAATACCCCTATGTCTTCTAGATAGTGCTCCTCTGAGTTAAAGCAACTATCCATCACAATGGACTCTAGATCATCGTCGTTCTCTTCTTCTTCTATGAAGTCACTAGGATCACATTCTTCTAGCAAGGGCTGACACATGAACACTGAGATATCATAACCTGCCTCATCACAATGAGGTGTCCACTATTCTTCATTGACAGCAATGTCCATGGTAGCTAAGATTTCTACCCAGCCATGAGGCTCAAATTCCTCATCTGGAAAGATCATTGGTGTATAGGCTGGGTCCTTAATTGGTCTTTCTCCTGGGGAAGTTCCTTCTCCTCTTGCTTTTAGGTGCTTTTCCTCTTCCTCTGCGGCCTTGCACATCCACAAGTGAGTATCTTCATGCAACCATGATGGATCAGGTGAACTTCCAGAATGCACAGAGATAGAATCTTCTTTTTCTTTGTGGATAGGACTCCACTGTAGGGGTGGCATATCTCTGAGTGTAATCCTTCAAATTGACCTTGTTGTTGACCCCTAAGTGCTGTAAGTACAAGGAGTTGGTTCCCCAATCCTGTATTATTTGAAGTTGTCGTAGGAAGGGTCTTCCTAAGATCATCTCATAGACATTATTTTTTTCAAAGTCACATACAACAAATGTGTGTTCAAACTCTACACCACAAGTAGTTAGAGTTATCCCTTCAAACAATCCTAGAGGTCTTTCAAAATGACCGTCTGCCATTTGAAGCTTCATTCTAGTTGGTTTTAATGTGGGTTTGCCCCATCGCTTCCACATGGAGGTGGTCGCAATAGCAACACCAGCACCTGAATCTACAAGTGCTTTGGTTGTGTAACCTTGGTAGGTGATTGGAAAACATTTGGTTGAGCCTGTGGAGGTAAAGAAACCTGCGGCTTGTTTACCAACTGCTCTAATCTTTATACTAAGCCTTGAAAATGCAAATCCGGTTTGATAGAGTTTGTCTGATTGAACATTTGATTGGTCTCAAGCATAGCGTGAGCTAATTCTACCATTTTCATGCACATTTTGGTTCGTTCAATCTCTAAATCTGCTCTAGGGTAACTCTTGTCTAGGTTTGCAACTGTTGGCCCTTCTTGAAGACGAGCCTGATAGGCCTTGAACATCATGTCCAAGCCTTCTGGAGTTGGATCTCCAAGAACAGACCCTAATTGTGGTCTATTTACAATGGGTGGTGGGGTGGGATGAGGTGGTGTGGATGGAGTTTCGACATGTGAGGGACTTTGAGATGCAATGTCTTCTATTTTTGTTTTCGCTTCTTTTAGGCTTTCTTCTAGTTCAGATAGCTTTCTATTCCACTTGCGATTGGCCTTCTCTCTGGTATCCTTCCATGTTCTTGTTTTTCTCTTACTAGGCTCTCTTGCTTCACTCGACTCTGATTGTTCAGGTGATTTATCCTGTTTCAATGCTTGTTCCCTAGTAACTTCTTGTATAGGAGCCACATTACTACTACTAGCACTTGAATCCACCACTAAGCCTACCACATTAATGGGTGTAACCTTGGGTGCACTAGAGGGGTTTCTTGGATGATCTCTAGGGAGATGGTCTTTGCCACACTCAGGACAAAAAGCTTGTATTGTGATGGCATGTCCTTGACCCAGGGTTGGTGAGTGGGGACATTCACGAATGAAATGGTCACCCTCGCATCTAAAACATGGTCCTCTAGGGGCTTGTGGTTTTACTTGTCTCAATTGGGGCCTAGGGTTAGGATTTGTATACATGACATTGGAGTATTCGGGATCCCAATTTTGTTCCATAGGTGGTGCCTCGTAGTGATAAGGATAAGTCTCACTACGCTCAAGTGACTCTGTGTAATAAGCTTGTGGGCTATCTTCATAGGAGTAGTCAGAACTCTGAGCATGAGGATCATTCTCTAGTACTAGTGGGGTCACTGGCACCAATGCTCTATTAGGGTTCTCCTCCACCATTGCATACTTAAGTGAAATCACCATGGTAGGAGTTGGTGGTTGGTTTCATAGGACTGGTTGTGGCCTATATGGTGCCTGATATTGTTGTTGTGGTCTATAATATGGCTGTTGGTATTGGTTATGATACCTACCCTATTGGTAAGGTTGCTGATAAGTTTGTCTAACAGCTTGCCTATTGTAGGGAAAATCTTGAGCCGTATGGTTCGTGTATTTTCTCTCAATAGTATAACTTATAAAAAATAGTTGGAGCCATGTGGGATTTGAAACCATTCTAACGAGCTATAGAGCTCAAAAAATGGACTTTTGATGAAAAAGTTATGTCAAATCAGGCTCCTGGGGGTCAAAACAGGCAAACATGAACTTTTGGAAAAATCACGTTTTTATGTGAAAATCGCGATTTTGGTAGGTCTGAAAATCATGATGCTGAGATCTTATGAAAATCGCGATTTTGAGGGATCATGAAAATCGCGATGCTGAGCAACCACAAAAATCATGATTTTGTGAAATCATGAAAATCGCGATCTTGAGCACTTATGAAAATCGTGATTCTGAGCAACCCCCAAAAAATGCGATTTTGAGTGAGAATCGTGAAAAACGTGATTTTGAGAATGATCAGAAAATTGCAATTTTGAATGAAAATCGTGTTTTTGACATAAAAATCGTGATTTCGAATTAAAATTGTGTTTGGTCAAAGTCGTGTTTTTGGATTGAAAATTGCGATTTTGAGAATGACCAAAAAATCGCGATTTTGGTTGAAAATCGTGTTCAAAAAATCGCGATTTTGTTCCTTAGTGAAAATCATGTTTCTGAAAATCGTGAAAATCTCAATTTTGGATGAAAATCGTGATTTGTGAAAATTACAATTTTGAGCCCACTAAAAATCGTGTTTTTGGTTGAAAATCGTGATTTGTGAAAATCGCGATTTTGAGCCACTGAAAATTATGTTTTTATGTGAGAATCGCGGTTTTTGGCAAGAAATTCAAATTTCCGAGCGTCGAGCAATGGCGAACTCTGTATGTGCAAAAAATCATGAAAACATAGAGGTGCTTGCTCTCCCTTGCACTTCCTAACTCCTTCTCACACAATAATGCATGAAAAATGGTATGAAAATGGTGAAAATGCACTAAAAAACAAGAAATTTCTATGAAGATGAAGATGGAAGAAGATGGAGATGGTGATGATGATGAAGATGAAGAAGAAAAATCAGAAAAATAACAGAAAATAACTCTTTTTTACCTTCTAACGTTGCAAATCTACGATCTTACCATCACAACGCTCGTCCTCGAAGCTCTCTCCCCGGCAACGACACCAAAATTTGGTGTAGCTCAAGCGTAAGCACCACCTCCTTTACTTGTCAATCCGCAGAGATGTGAGGACCGGTATGAAGACCTTGTGCGAGTGAAGGCACAAGTGCATGAGTGAAAGCACACAAACATGCACACACATACACACACACACACACAAGGTAAGATCAAAGAGAGGAACAATGGAAAGCTTCGATTACAAAGAGTTCTCTTACAAAAGCTCAAATCTACAACAAGCTAACCTAAAAAATGAGTTCTCTAGCTCTTTTTATAGTTTTTGGACTAGTTTTGGCCCTATCTAGACCTAGTGTCCGGCCTAGTTAAAAATTAGGTTCTAGGGCTTATTTGAAGGCTCAAACGGATTCTAAAAATTATTAAAATTGGTAGGATTATACTTCTAATCTCCTCAAGCTCGAGGACTCCTTGGCTTGCACAAAATGGAGCTACAAAAAGGTGAAATGATATTTACAATGGTTTCTAGTGATGAAAATCACTATTTTATAGGGATTTCTTTTGAAAATTTGACATACACTTCTTGGAGCTCCCTATGTGCTCCTTCTTCTTGTGCATCCACTTCTCTGATGCACTTATTACGCTTGTCCTTGACCTTGAGCTTCAACATTAACATATAAGGTGCTTTTGGTTGGACTATTCTCAAAACCATGTGTAATCAGATAGGCATGTATCTTTTCATACCAAGCACGTGGTGCTTGCTTTAATAATTCCTTCTTTAACCTGCACACCTGGTTTTCATGCCCTTTGTGCACAAAGCCACGAGGCTGAAAAACATACACTTCTTCATGCAAGTCACCATTCAAAAATGCTGTTTTAATGTCAAACTGATGTACACTCCAACCATGATGAGCTGCAAGTGCACAAATGCTACGAATAGTAGTCATTCGACAACTAGGAGCAAAGGTTTCATCAAAATCAATGCCTCTTTCCTGCGCATAACCCTTTGCAATAAGCCTAGCCTTATACCTGTCAACTGTACCATCAAGTTTACACTTCAGCTTGTATACCCACTTAGTGCCAATGGCCTTCTTGCTAGGAGGCAAGTCACATAAAGACCAAGTACCATTCTTCATTATAGCATCATATTCAGATTGCATAGGAGCCATCCAATTTTTTGAATTTTGTGCTTCATCAAATGAAATAGGCTCACTCTCATCAGAGAGACTAGATGCAGCCATAGAATAGCAACTTGATGCAAAAGAGGCACTATGAGAGACTGATCGAGTACAATATGATAGAGGTGCATCTAATTTGCTGTCACGCAAAGTCTGCTCCAACCATTTTGGCATAGTTTTTTCCTCCTCAATATCAACTCTCTCATCAACAAGTGCATCATTAAAATCTACATCAGAAATGGGATGATCTGCATCATCACATGAAACCTACAAAGGCTGAGAAGTTGCCTCATTAGGACCAGCACTAGACTGTCCAACTGTAAAAAGAGGCAACAAAGTATCATACATGTCTTTGAAGCTAACATATGTCTCCTTAGTACATGAAAGCAATGGCTGAATAGCATCTTCACAAAAACAACATCACGGCTAACTAGAATGCATTTAGTCTGTGGATGATATAGATGATAACCTTTACTTTCAAAACTGTACCCAACAAAAATACAATTTACTGGTTTATCATCCAATTTTCTACGATGTTGTTCATGCACTAATGCATATGCCAAACAATGAAAAACATGCAAATGAGCAATAGATGGCTTGCGATCATGCCAAGCCTCATATGGAGTGATAGACTACAGCGCTTTAGTGGGACACCTGTTAAGTACATATGCTGCACACATGATAGCTTCAAGCCGGAAACTATGTGGTAAAGCCCGACTCTTGACCATACACCTCGCCATCTCAATAAGTGACCTGTTCTTTCATTCAACAACTCCATTTTGTTGAGGTGTATACAACACTGTACACTAGCATTTTATCCCACGTCGTTCAACCAGAAACACATTAAAATCAGAAGACATATATTCCCTCCCTCGATAAGAATGGAGGGTGCCCATTTTACATGCTGACAAATTTTCAGCCAAAACCAAAAAATGTTTGAAGCACATGAACACTTCGGACTTTGCCTTCAATGGATATACCCATGCATGCCTAGAAAAATCATTGATAAAAGTCACGAAGTAAAGATAATTTCCAAAAGAAGGTGTCTGCATAAGACCACAGACATCACTATGTACAAGCTGCAATTTTTGAGTAGCCCAAACTGAACCATCTTTTGGAAAGGATGAATGCTGCATATTGCCCAAAATGTAGCCTTCACAAACATGTTTTCCAGGTGCCTCAAGTTTGGGCAAAGAGGACAGCATTTCAGATTTCTGCAGGCATAAAAACTAGCAAAATTCAGATGACCAAAGCGTGCATGCCAAAGCTTTGCATCTGACATAGCATGAGAATCATGTACTACACATGCCGAATCATTTACAGATCTTTCATAGTCTATGAGCTTATATAGCCCACAGCATAAAATGCTAGAAGCAATAATCACGTCGCCATTTGAGAGATTATGAACTGTACATCTATTGTCAACAAATTTCACAACCAAGCCAATCTTAACTAATGCAAAAACTGATAATAGATTTTTCTTGATCCCTGGCACAAACAAAGCATCTGACAAAGTGAAATAACTACCATCAGTAGTAGTCAAAATGATCTTACCAACTCCCATAATAGGATAAGAGGAGTTTTTGGTGCATGTAACAGTATTCCCTGTAGGGGCAGGCTCGAGTGAAGAGAAGAAACTTCGCTGTGAGGTAATATGTTTGGTCGCCCCACTGTCAAAGTACCAAATATCGAAGTCTACAGCAAACCTGCAGTGCTCATGAGAAGATGGGTCAAAACTGCAAATATTAGTAAACACCCATTCTTCTTCCTGCACAAGATTAGCAGACTCTGCTTTTGATGTAGAGGCCTCTATAACAACCATTCCATCCTCTTTCTTCTTTGCCTCTTTAGCAGCCAGTTTTGGACAGTTCTTTATGATAAGATCATTTTCTTTACAGTATTTGAAAACAATGTCTGCTTTTTTGAATTCTTTTCATCTTTGTCTTCCCTCTTCGATTGTGCAGAATTAGCAGATTTTTGCTTACTATTTGAAGAGCTCCATTTTCCTTTGCCCTTCTGACTAGCCAGGAAGGCTTGATCTGCAACACGCATAATGGACGTGTTCTGCCTGGAATCATCCTCCTACAACAGAAGAGAGACAAACTCCTCAAATGACAAGGCATTTGGATTTCCTTTCATCATCAACCAAAGAGTAGAAGCAAAACTCTGATATGAATCAGGAAGACGAGTTAGAATGGTTTGCACAAGTGAGTTATTTGATATAACCTCATTAACAAAAATCAACTATTTCTTCAAGTCTTTGAAATATCCATAGACTCATCTTCATTCATGTGCTCGCTCTTCAACTATTGGTAAGCAACATGAGCCTCATTCCTAGCTTGGTACAATGTGGTAATTGTATCCCAAACATCCTTAGCTATTCTGCAAGAGCGAGTGTGAGGAATAAATGCACGATTGACAGATAAAGCTATCAATGCATGTGCCTGGGCATCTCTACCATCACAATAAATTTGCTCTACAGTAGGTGCAACAAAAACCGTAGCACGAATATGAATATGCAGAATATCATCATCTTCAACACCTTCTACATCACCTTGAGTATGTGCAGTTGTAACAGTTGCAGGTGTGATAGGACGTTTTTCAACACCCTGCACAATGTTCCATAATCCTTTTACAACTAATACATGTCGCATCATATAAGCTCACAACGGATAGTTGGTACCATCCAACTTATCCTCAATATCCAACATACGAAAGACATCACTGCTTTCACCCATGGCTAGTGACTAAAATACCTTGATGCAAAAAATTGACTATATCTCAAAAAGTTGAACAGAATTGCCCAGACAAATTCTACTAAACCTGTAATAGACTTCGAGACGTTGATACTAGCAAACCGAAACTGGTATATACCTTTGGCACAAAAAGATGAAATAACGTGCAGAAGCGTTTCTAGTGCATTGGGAGGTCGAAACGAGCTCAGATCGCGATTTTGGCACCACATAGCGAAGTTGTTTTGACCTCAAAAATACGCTGAGTATGCTTACTAAAATTCTTGTGATTCTGAGATTGCAATCGGAAAGGTGTCGACGATGCCCTAGATGAAGTGGGGACCTGCTCTGATACCAATTCTTGGAGTTAGACGTCTATAGAAGCACACAAACAACACAAGGAAGAAGAAGAAGCTTGATGCTCAACACATAATACTGAATATATTACTAGAGAATGTATAGAGATAAGTAATCCGTTAGGGCTATAGGTGTATATACAAGGGGGGAGGGAACCTCCTAAAGAGAGAAAAAAGTACCCCGAAGATCCTAGAGTGTTCACACACATCACTACCTAAATATATCAACAATTGCAAAATACAGAGTAAGAGTGTTGTAGGTGAAGGTGAAAGTGACAACAAATGTTTGCTTTGTGTATATCTTGAGCTACACATCTCCAAGTAAGGCATTCTATATATCGTTACGTAGGTAAGAAAGAGATACTTGAAGTTTATTGAAGAGCAAAAGTTCAAATTCAGAGGTTATCATCTCTGAAACAAAAAAACACAGAGCAATATATTTTCACCACAAGAACCTTAATTGCTTTTGGAGGTTCATTTTGTTGTGGAACTTCTTTGAGAGATATTTTTTGGTTTGCAAACTCTTACTTTTAGAGCTTGAAGGCATTATCCATGTATGATCACCATGGTAGCTCCTCCATATGAGATTAGAGCATGATCTTTTCATGTGTTTAGCATGTGAGATGACATTGTGGTATACTTTTTTGAGGTTTATGTCATCATGGTTTTGATCACGATATTATCAGGGGATATATAGTGGCATTGTGATCTATATCTTGCTTATGCCACTTGATTACATATTTACTTGTGGATTGTACATAATTTTATGAGAGTTGATTTTGGATCTTGGTTGGTACTTGTATCGTTGTTTTCCTTTGTAGGTACATTATCCAAATTGGAGCCTCAGTTGCACATCCGTTTGTCATACTGATTCACTATTATTTTAACATATGTTCATTGATTTGATATCTATTTTCCAGTGTGATTCTTGGCATATGTGGATGGTGATTCTCACATGGTTTTATTTGGTTCAAAGTCCAGTTTATAGAGGAGATGCTGCCAAAATTTCATCAGCCTTTGTGGTAGAAGAATACTCTAGTAGATCCTTTATGATTGCGTGATAGCTTTGGATCATTGTTTATCTCCATTTACTTAGACAGTCACCGGTTATTCGTGATAGGTTGGACCGTCTTATAGGATTCATTCTTGAGTGGGAGGTGTATCGCTATTACATTGGCGTATATTGCCATCAATTTTTCAGCATGTGTATTTTCCATTATCTTTGATTGATCAATGATAGGTGGTGACATGTTACTCATTATTCTTTTGTTATTGGTTATCTTTGTTTGATTGCTCAGTTTATAGGGGACACTCTGTCGATTTGTTTCTAGGATTCTTTTACATCTACTTAGTTAGTTTGAAGACTTCGTGAGCTGGCTTATGCTCATGATTTTATGTGCATGCTCACTGCATAGTTATGTGCAGGTGGTTCATATGGTTTCTTCTCCAACGAGATAATTGTGATGTGAGTTATGCATACGGATATGCAGGTGTGATCTTATTGGTGATAGAGTATTGTTTCTAGTCTCTTGTTATATTTATAGTCTCTTAGATTTCCAGCATGATGTCTTTTTAATTTGATGGCATTGACTTTTCAAGATGGAAAGATTAGATGTGGCATACATTGGTTCGTGCAGGGTTACACATGTATGTGCATAGAGATGTGCAGAGGTCTCGTGACATGCCCAACCATGTATGGATGGATATGGATGCATTGGTGAGCTCCACTATTCAGTTACAGCTTGTGGATTCTATATATGAGTCTCTTATGTATGAGTAGACCAGTAGTGCATTATGGTAGAGACTACATGATATATATGTGAATCCATTGACTCGTGTGAGATGTAGATCACATCGACGACTTCGATGTTGGCATTGTGGCCATGAGCTCCATATTTGATGACATTGCTTCAGGCGGATGCGATGATGACATCAAAGATATGCAGGTGATGTAGATCAAGTAGTGGTTTCAGGAGAGTCTATAGCAGTTGATTATGATAGTAATGGTGATATCACTTTCTCTTATGGTTCATCTCAGGATTCCTCTTGTTGATTGGATAGCACACACATGGCTTGGTTGCTTGATGCATTAGCCGGTTTTCATGTTACTTCACATCACGAGTGGTTTTATCGATTCTTAGGTGAGAGTCGTGGATGTGTGCACATGCTTGATGGTATGACATATGACATTGAGGGTGAAGGAGATGTATGCCTATGAGCTTGATTTCAGTTAGCCAGTTACAAGAGAGTAGATGTTAAGCATTCCTTGGTGAGCATCATTTTCAGTTGCAGTTGGGACAACTTATGCATGTCAAAGGTGCTAGGATTGGGCACAAGTATCCACTGCAAGTACTTCATGTGAGAGATGTTGGAGGATAAACACTCCTATGTGCACAACAAAAGCAAATGAACCCTCCTAGGATCCTGAAATTTTTCAGACATAGGTTCTGTATTTTCTGAGTTTCTCTGAGTATATGCAGAGACTGAAAATGACATTTTTTAGACATAAACTAGACTTTAAGAGCTTTCAAATGAGAGTAAAATCACTCCATTTGGATACTGGATGATGCCTCAACCAGCTGCAACAAAACAGATAACTTAATCTCTTCACAGAGTATGAGCTAACTGGACAGACACTGTTCTGGACATTTCTCTGCACATGTGCAGGCACTGAACCTGAGACTTATACCAGACAAAGTAGAACTTATAAGCTTTCCAACAAGACAAAAATCATTGAAAATGGATTCCGGATGAAGGAGAAACAACAATTACAAGACCGGGGGGTCTGCCAAAAACATCTAGATAGATAGAGTGTGTAAAAGTGAAATTTCTGCAAAATATGCAGAGAACAACTAGTAGGGGGTGTGCTTAAGCAAGGGGGCAGCTTGGGCACGTATTTCCACGACTCTAAGTCATAATACAACTCATTAGAGGTTTTAAAGACCTCATACTAACCTCTTTAACCAATCAAAAGCATATACATGTCAAAAGTGAGGTCCAATCACATCAAGAGGTGAGCTAAATCTTCTCTAATCAAATTCTTTCCATTATGGGCATGATTTGATGCCTCCAACTCGTGGAAATCAGCCTCCTTTGATTGTGGATGATGTGGAAGGTTCAATTTGGGGCATGTTCCCACACTCTTGAGCTTGAAAAACTTTCAACACTCCCCCTCAAGCTCAAGTCTTTTCCTTTGTTGCTTCAGCCTATGTCTCTTATGTTGATAGCTTCCTTGAATCCTCCAAGCTTTGTACCTTCAAGAAACTTTGTCATCATGTCTGCAACCTGCATTTTAGTGTTCACATACCTTATATCTAGCTCTTTTGCCATCACCTTTTCTCTAACGAAGTGGTAATGAACCTCTATGTGCTTGCTCCTTGTATGAAACATGGGATTGTTAGCTAGATAGATGCTTGAAATGTTGTCTCCATAAAGAGGAAACTCCTGCACTTCCACTTCCAAGTCCTTAAGTAGCTTCTTAAGCCATAATAGCTCACATGTAGCCAATGCTAAACCTCTGTACTCAGCCTCTGTGGATGAAAGAGCAACAGTGGGTTGCTTCTTAGAGCTCCAAGAGATCACTTTTGTACCTATCATGAAAACATAACCCGATGTACTCCTTCGATCATCCTTGCTACCTGCCCAATCAGCATCACTATATCCTTTGACACTTAGATCAACATCATATGAGTAAAATAGACCTTGGTTGATGGTATGCTTGATGTAACGAAGCACCTTTCTTGCCGCCATAAGATGATCATGAGTAGGTGTATGCAAAAATTGAGAGAGAACACCTACTACATATGCAAGATCAGGTCTAGTGAATGTAGCATAAATTAATGAACCAATTATGCTTCTATATAGTGTAATATCTTGTATAGCCTCCTTGACCTGCAACCAACTTTGTATTGGGCTCCATGGGCTGAGAAAGTGGCTTACAACCACTCATACCAAACCTGTATAGCACATCCAACAAGTATTTTCTTTGAATCAAGAAGATGCCATTGTGTGCATAGATTACCTCTATTCCCAAGAAGTATTTTAGTGTTCCAAGATCAGATATCTTGAACTCCTTTCCTAGCTTTGATTTGATATCTTTAATACCTGCAATATCACTTCCTGTGATGATCAAATCGTCCACATAGATGCATATATATACCGTCTTGTCTCCTTGCTTCTTCATGTAAAGTGATGGATCTGCAACACTTTCTTTGTATCCACAACTTGATAAATAATCCACTAACCTCTGATTCCAGGCCCTTGGGGCTTGCTTTAGTCCATATAGTGCTTTCCTTAGCTTGCAAACATGATTTGGGTACCTCATACTAGCAAATCCTTGAGGTTGGCTCATGTAGACTACTTCTTCAAGCTCTCCATTGAGGAAGGCATTCTTCACATCCAACTGATATAAGCTCCATTTCCTTGATGTGGCCACTGCAATCAAAGTCCTAATTGTTGGCATCTTGGCTACGGGGCTGAAAGTTTCATCATAATCTATCCCGTAGCTTTGGGAGAAGCCTTTCGCCACCAACCTTGCTTTGTACCTAGCAATGGAACCATCTGAATTTCTTTTAATTTTGTAAACCCACTTATTACCTATCACCTTCATGCCTTCTTGAGCTGGTACCAAGCTCCAAGTATGGTTCTCATCAAGTGCTTTGAGCTCTTCCTTCATTGCCTCTTGCCATTCCTTGCAATCCTTAGCTTCTTCATAACTAGTTGGTTCTTTGTCCTTGATTACCTGAGTCATGTATGCATAATGCTTTGCAATGAAATTATCATATGTTAACCTTTGTACTGGATATCTTACTCTTGAAGACCTTCTTTCACTTCCTTTTGGTGTGGTTGCCATCTTCTTTCTTTGTTTAGCCACTCCTGGAGTTTGAACTTCTTCTATCTCTTCATCTTCCAACATGCTCTCGTCCACATAGCTTCCTTCTTCAACTGAAATCTTCTCTTTGCCTTTGACTTTGCTTTCTTCAGAGCTGGTCTCTCTTTCCCTAAGCCTTCCACTCCATGGTGAGGGTTTCCTTGTGTTGCATGAGTTGCTTGGACCACTCAAATCCATGCTTTCTTGAACTCTATCATCATTCTTCAAATCTGTCTCACCTATGTCTTCAACCTGCAATGGACTTGTGCATGCATACCAAGGCTTTAACTCATCAAAGACAACATCCCTACTTACCTTCAGCTCCTTGGTGATGGGATTATAGCATTTATACCCCTTTTGTTCCATAGAATATCCCAAAAAAATACACCTTTCAAATTTGGCATCTAACTTTGACCTCAACTCTTGAGGTACATGTACATAGCATATACAACCAAAGATTCTAAGATGTGAAATGCAAGGTTTTCTTCCACTCCATGCTTCCTCAGGGGTTAGATGATGTATACCTGATGTAGGACATCTATTCATGATGTATGTGGCTGTATATGTAGCCTCTCCCCAATAACAATGTGGCATATTCATTTCATTGAGCATACACCTTGCTACCTCTGCTATGTGTCTGTTCTTTCTCTCTGCTACCCCATTTTGTTGAGGGGTATACCTGCATGTAAATTGTCTTTTGATGCCATTGACCTGCAAAAATTCAGAAAATTCATGGGAGAAGTACTCTCCCCCTCCATCGGATCTCAAAGTTTTGATAAACTTGCCAGATTCCTTCTCCACCTGTGCTTTGAATTTCTTGAAGTAGTGGAACACATCTGATTTGTTTCTAATGCAATACAACCACACTTTCCTTGAAAAGTCATCAATGAAGGTTACAAAATACCTATTTCCAGCAAGGGATGCTTCTCTTGTTGGACCCCAAACATTCGTGTGAATGAGGTCTAAAACATTTGCACTTACATAGGTACTCTTCTTGAAGGGCAGCCTTGATTGTTTTCCTTGTTGGCAAGCTACACAAATTTCATGCAACATTTTAGATGTAAAATCTGGTAGGCCTCTTACCAAGCTCCTCCTTTGCATGTCCTTGAGCTTTTGTAGGTTGATGTGACCTATTCGTTTATGCCATAGATCCAAATCTGCTATCCTCTTGTCTCTATATGTGACATACATTGAATGGTGTGGCTGATTTATGTCCATTGTGAACATTCTCCCTTGCTTTTTTCCTTTTGCTATGAGCTTGAAACCTGCCCTTGGATCCTCAACAAAACATCCTCTTTCATTGAACCTAACTTGATAGCCTTTTTCTACCATTTGGCCTACCGAAATCAAGTTTTTGGTAATAGTAGGGACATGTAATACCTCTGATAAGCACTTTGCTCTTTGATTTCCTTCCAAACTGATATCTCCCACATGTTGAATGATATGCTCTGAGTTATCACCTGTTTCCACATGCCCTTGATGCTTTGGGACCTGCAAATTACTAAAAAACTCCTTTCGACATGACATATGATTGCTACATCCACTGTCTACATACCATACATCTTCACTAGCTTGAGTTGTATCTTCACCATACCTCATGGCAAGTAAATAATCATTCCCTTGGCTGGATGATGTGTTTGCATAATTACCTTGCCCTCTATAATTGTTGTTGTTTATTGCTTTGATTCCCTTGTCTTTGAGCTCTATGATAGCATTCATTTGCAAAATGACCGGGCTTACCGCATACAAAGCATCCATTTGAAGTGGCTTGTCCTCTTCCACCAAATCTTGCACCTCTTCCTCTATTTGTGGCTCTTCCACCTCTTTGACGTGCATTTTCTTGTTGTCCTTGACCTCCTTGGTTGCTTTGATATCTTCCTCTTCCTCTTGAAGCACCTCGGTTGTGTCTTCCTCTTCCTCTACCTGCATACAACAATTGCCCTTGGCTATCCTTGGCGTTATGACCACCAAGGTTCATCTCCTCTGTCACCATGAGAGTGATTAGTTGATCAAAATCAGGAAGAGAGTCCCTTACATACACTGAAGTTGTGAAAGCCCTCCATTTTTCATCATCCCTAAGTCCATTTAGGGTGTGGGCGACAAGATCGTCATCATCTAGGGCACAACCGATTGACCCTAGTGCATCTGCAAGCTCTTTAACCTTTAATATGTAATCATTAGCACCTTGAGAGGGGCTTTTCCTAAGATTATTTAGCTCATTCTTGAGCTGAATTTTTCTAGCTTTTGTGGAGGTTGAATACAATCTCTCCAAGCACTCCCACACCTTCTTCGATGTATCCAAATCTTGAATATGCCCTACCATAGAGTTGCTGATATGCTGAGATAAAATGAAAATGACCCTTTTGTCCCTTTCAACCCACTCTCTTACTGCTCTTCTCTGATCATTGGTTGGATTTACCTCATCTATGTAGGGTTTTGACTCTCCACCACTCACAAGTCCCCACAAACCTTTCCCCATCAAAAAATTGCTTATTCTAAATCGCCACGGTTGGTAGTTTCCTTTTTCGAGCTTCTCAATCTGAGCATTGAGATCAGCCATGGTGTCTCCTAACTCTTTTGAACCTCCCCCTTGATGCAATGAAGTTGAAAAGGATGGCTTTTACCTCAAAAAATAGAGCTACTCCTCTTGATGAAGCTTCGTCTTTGATTTGATGATGTATTTGCTTCCCCTTGTTGTTGACGTGCCCGTTCTTTGCTTCCTTCCTTCAAAATTTGATGAAGTCTTTACTTCACTTCAGTAGCTCCTTCTTCTCTCTTTGATACTCCACTTATAGCTCTGATACCACTGTTGGAGGATAAACACTCCTATGTGCACAACAAAAGCAAATGAACCCTCCTAGGATCCTGAAATTTTTCAGACATAGGTTCTATATTTTCTGAGTTTCTCTGAGTATATGCAGAGACTGAAAATGAAATTTTGCAGGCATAAACTAGACTTTAAGAGCTTTCAAATGAGAGTAAAATCACTCCATTTGGATACTGGATGATGCCTCAACCAGCTGCAACATAACAGATAACTTGATCTCTTCACAGAGTATGAGCTAACTGGATAGACACTGTTCTGGACATTTCTCTGCACATGTGCAGGCACTGAACCTGAGACTTATACCAGACAAAGTAAGCTTTCCAACAAGACAAAAATCATTGCAAATGGATTCCGGATGAAGGAGAAACAACAATTACAAGACCGGGGGGTCTGCCAAAAACATCTAGATAGATAGAGTGTGTAAAAGTGAAAATTCTGCAAAATATGCAGAGAACAGCTAGTAGGGGGTGTGCTTAAGCAAGGGGGCAGCTTGGGCACGTATTTCCACGACTCTAAGTCATAATACAACTCATTAGAGGTTTTAAAGACCTCATACTAACCTCTTTAACCAATCAAAAGCATATACATGTCAAAAGTGAGGTCCAATCACATCAAGAGGTGAGCTAAATCTTCTCTAATCAAATTCTTTCCATTATGGGCATGATTTGATGCCTCCAACTCGTGGAAATCAGCCTCCTTTGATTGTGGATGATGTGGAAGGTTCAATTTGGGGCATGTTCCCACACTCTTGAGCTTGAAAAACTTTCAACAAGAGATAGTCTCTTCTCAATGGGAGTTCAACCTTATGTGCGATGTGAGACTTGTCATGTCTCATTTTGTCTACCTACATATAGGTCTAGTGATATTCATGATGCACATGTATGGGAGGATCCAAATGCTTAGATGGATGCACATATAGAGCCTGTTTTGGATGCTCATGATGATTATGTAGAGAATATTTCATTGATCATCTGGATGCTCATGTGGAGCACACTTTGGATGATCGTTCGGATGCTTTAGCGCATGATGTGGATGCTCATGTAGAGCATTGTGATGATAATCACTTAGAGTTTGATCATCAATTTGATCTTGGTGTTGATGTTGTGCATTTAGCTCATATGGAGCATGATGATACATTTGGTGTGGTAGAGAACGATATCTCTTATGATACACAATGTATGGTAGAGCATATTAGCTCTTAGGGTGCACAACTAGACACATCCTTGGTTGAGAGGATGACTGATTTAGATGTTGATGAGTGAGTGATCATGCAGTCATTCTTGGATTCGCTCATGCTAGATGATGACACAGATATGTGAAGACATGTTGATATTGACGATGGTGCTTTGGATGCCTTGGATACAGGCATGGCTGACATGCTTAGGTTAGCCAAAATAGCATAGTCTTTGTTAGCATTCTAGATTTTGATGTACGAGTTGTTATGCTCGAGATCAGATATTGCTGCTGCTAGTGGAGCATTTCACTTGGAGTTGTCAATCATTCGATGATTGACACATGCATAGAGCAAGTAGGAGCTTTGCAGGAACTTCATCAGTTCTTGCATCTGTCATATGTGAGCTCGACTCTTGTTGGTATGAGTCTAGATCAGCTTGAGGTGCATGGATACACCTTGTTTGAGGAAGTTGGTGTAGGCTAATCTGTATGGGTTGAGATTGAGACTCTTCTTGTACATTACTGTATAGTCCTACATCATTCTTTGTATGTGTTACCACTTATGGTAACATTGACTCTTAAGCGAGAGATTGGTGGGGATGTAAGGATCATGTGACCTTACCCCTATATTCATATATATACATCATATATAGAGCATTTCCTCAAGAAAGATCATTATGTGGGTTTCGAGGCTCCCATGCATATGTGCGCATCTTTCCTCTCCTCTCTCTCTCTCTCTCTCCCTCCATGTTCTCCTTGCTCCTCTTGTTTTGCACACCAAACCCCTTCACTTAGTGAGAATGTGCTAGAAATAGTATATATAGATGTTTGGGATCCTACAAAGACCACATGTATGGGTGGTTGCAAGTTTTATGTTACTTCCATTGATGACCATGCACAAAAAGTATGGGTATATTTCATGAAATAGAAGAGTGAGGTGTTCACTCACTTCCAGAATTTTAAGGCTATGGTAGAAAAGAAGACAAGAAAGTATATTTAGACATTAAGGTCTGATGGAGGAGGTGAATACATGTCAAACGAGTTCAACAACTTTCTTAGAAGTCATGGAATTTGACGTAAGTTTTCATGTAGGTACAAATCACAACAGAATGGTGTTGTTGAATGCAAAAATAGATTTGTTGTAGAAATAGCAAAAGCCTTGATGGTTGAGAAGAATATGCCTCATTGTTATTAGGCAGAAACTATGCATTTTGCTGTATACATCATGAACATAACTCCAACTGCTGTTGTACATCAAGTTATAGTAGAAGAGAAGTTTACACGTAAAAAGCCAAACTTATCACATATGAAAGTTTTTGGCTGTATTGCATATGTGCATATTCTAGATGAGTTGAGAAGGAAACTTGATCCGAAAGCAAAAAATGTATCTTCATTGGGTCCTCCCTTGAGCAAAAGGGATATAAATATTATAACTCACTCACACGACAGGTGAAGGTAAGAAGAGATGTGGTATTTAATGAAATGTCAAGCTTCTATGCAAATGCCAAAGAAGGACTAAATCTTCAACCAAATGACAAAGAAAATGCTGAAAAATCAAGTGCAAAATCTCAAGTTTTGAATGGACCACATACATCACCAAGAAATAGTTGCAACTCAAATCCATGGAGTGAAAGATTGCATGGAACATTTTAGTCCAGCAAATTCATCAAATACATCTAAGAAAGGTAAAGAAAAGCTTTTTTGCTGGAAGTAAAACATCTACAAGTTTTGAAGATATTGATGGAGATTCAAGTGGTTCAGAAAAAAGCCTTGATGAGGAACTTGGATTTCCCTCTATGAAAACTCTAGGAGTAAGAAAGACACATTATACAATGAGAAGTAAACCATGACCAAGAAGATATGGAAGGATGTAGAATTTAGTGCAACGATTGACATATGACAATTACATGGCTCATCATTGTGCTTACATGAAAAAGGTAATACAAGATGCTGAACCCTCTTGTTTTGAAGATGCAATTGGAAATGCAGATTGCAAAGAAGCTATGGATGAGGAGATAGCTGCACTTTATTGGAAACAGTACATGGAAGCTAGTTCCATTACTACAAGGAAAGAAACCCATAGGTTGCAAGTGGGTTTATAAGGTAAAGCGCAATGTTGATGGTAGCATAAGCAGGTACAAAGCACGGTTGGTAGCAAAAGGATATGCATAGAATTATGGCATTGATTATGAGGGAACGTTCAGCCCTGTAGCTAAAATGTCTACTTTTAGAACACTTGTTGCATTAGCTACAACAAAAGGATGGAATTTTCATTAGATGGATGTGAAGAATGCTTTCTTAGATGGTGAGTTACAAGAAGAAGTATATGTTGAGCCCATAAAAGTCATGATGGTCAAAGCAAACCGGTCAAAGTCAACAAGGGCAAGGTCAAGCCAACAGGTGCAAAGTCAAAGTGTCTAAGTGACAATTGATTGTCCCGCAAAGGGTAAATTAATTCTCCTAAGGATCAGAATGTGTTTTAAAGTAATTGGGAAGGTTTAGGTGAACCCCCCTTAGTACACAAAGGAAGAATTAAAAGGGAATGTGAAGGCATGTGAAGCGGAAAAGTGTACGCACAAGTGAAAGTATGACCCCCATTAAAATTTTTGGTTTTACACTAAAGTCACTACAGGACAAAGGGCAATTCGTTGGCCGCCAACTAACAAGAGAATCTTGGGACATCAAAGGAAGCCCAAGAGTCCATGGCAGTTAGAAGTCACGGGACCGGCGGGTTCAAGAGGAGGACAAAGGCTATTCTTGAACACATTGAGAGTAAGGAGCAAGAGAGAGCTTCAGAGGAAGCAAGAGAGGAAGCAAGAAGAGCCACCAGTGTGCGACGATGTAATAAAGTAAGTCTATGGTCTAGGGATCCGACGGCTTCAGACAGATCTGAAATTGGATACCGTTTGGTCACTCGTCTCTAGGACCAAAGATCTCAAGAGTAGACTCAAGCATAAGTCATGTGCTCTCATATTCAAGTAATCCACTTAGCCTAGTGGTTAAGTCTCATGGTTGTGAAGGAGGAGGTCTTGGGTTCAACTCCCATGGGGAGCATGGGAAGAGAGTTTTGCCCAAAGAGCTCTAGAGCCTTCTAACTCAAGTTAACGTGAGTTAACTTGAGTCCAGTGGACTTAACTCAAGAGGTGAGTACAACAACCACTAGTGGACTCTAGTGGAAGGTACTAAAGTAGTGGTCGAGCTCACTCCAGCCACTAATAGACTCTAGTGGTGGATATGAAAGGAATGGAGGAGATTGCACATGCACTTGTGGACTCTAGTTACATTTGTGGTCCTCATTAGTTCAAGCAGCTATATATACAGGCATAAGGTTGGGAGGAGAGCCATTCATTCATGAGCATTTGCAGTCGTTACGCTGTTGCATTGGTATCAGAGCTTCATTCTCCATAGCTCCCTTCTTCTTCATCTTGCGTGTCCATTGCTTCTTCTACGACATAGAAGCATCCTACTCGCAGATGATGAGAGAAGCTTGCCGATTTCCTCGCTTTGGATTAGCTTAGAGAAGCGTAGCACAAAAAAAAAAGCAACGTCATCTCTACTGTGAACCGGCAGAATTCGAACTCCCGCCCCCTGTTAGGAGCGCGCTGCTCTATCCACAAGGGCGTCATCATCCGCGTGAAGGATTACCGCAGCAGAACGTATTGACCGAAGTCCTTGCTGAAGAAGATCTCAATTAGTAGATAAAAAAGTTTATACTCTCTCGTGTGACTGAGGGGATTCGATCCCTCGCCCCCCCAACAAGGGCGCAACCAACTACCCAACACATCCACGGGCGTTCACGCTCAGAAACCTGCAAAAATTCTTCTTGTGCTCAAATCTGGCGTTGAAGAAACTCTTAATCAAGAGCTAGCAAGAAACAAAAACAAACTTCGCGAGCGCCTGCTGCCGACGGGACTCGAACCCGCACCATCAACTTGAGAGGGAGGCGACCTATCCACGCGCACAAGGCGATTGACTTGTTCTCGAATGTAGAAGAAACTCTCCTAAAACAGTGATCAGAGCTAAAGTGCAAGCCAAATTCTCTCCATCCAAGGAAGCAAGTTCTCTCAACCATCCAAGGAGCCAAGTCAATTGCTGCAGGCTGGAACCCGAGGAGTATGTTGCTTTTAGCCAAAGAAACAAACAAGGAGAACCAAAGATTGAGCAAAGCTTGAAGGAAGTGGAGTTGTGGAGTGAAGATCCGGAGGCCTATCTTCGTCATAATTCTAGCACTCTCGGCTAGAATCAAGTCGACCTCAACGGACCAAATCATCAGGGACTATTTCTTGTGATATTCTTGCATAACTCTTTTGATTTTGTTGCACACACCACTTGCGTTAGGAATACTTAGTAAGTTTAATAACGCTTTGTGTGCGATGGAGGGGACTTCTAGCCACGTCTCGCTTACGAGTACTACTAGTACGTCAGTGTTTGTTTCTGCTCCTATTTTAGTAACATCCTCATTCATGCCTAGACCACCAATAGTTGCACGTGCATTGCATTCATCTGCACCTATGGTTTCAAATACTAGTCATGCGTCTGATGCATCTAAAATAGAATCAGCGACGATTGTAGCATTAGACGTTGAGGAATTTGCGAGTAAAGGGGAAACAATCACTACTCTAAACGAGAGGAAAGATATGGAGAGTAGGATGTTGCTAGTTGAGCAAAAGCTTGGACGGTTGTCCAGTGTTCCGGATGAGGTTACAGTACTCCGTCAATCTGTTGATGGAATCCAGGATCACCTTAAGGCCATTCTGAACTTATTTCAGACGCCTAAGGATTTCAGTAAGACTATTTTAGGTAGTCACACAGATACGATCGCAACTTCACCGATGTCTGTTAGGATGGAAAAGGATAAGGAATTATCCTCTCCCCAAATAGACATGTTTCCTTTAGCGGGAAGTATGAGCCGTTTGAGTCTAGCGTCTTCTACTCCCTTGTGCGTTGCTTCGGTAGGTATGTTAGAAACTCATAATCGCCCTGTGGATCTTTCCTTGGGAAAGGAGATCCGTCCTCCTTATTTCTCTGGAGAGGATAAGGATAGGAATAAGGACGCGGTTTTGACTTTCTTAGAGAAATGGAAAGATGTCCATGAACTCAAACATACCCCGGATCATGTGAGGGTAGTAGAAGCCAGTTTATCGCTAGGACCGAAAGCTTATACATGGTGGATGAGTCTCTCTGAGACTCACAAGAAACCCACCACTTGGAATGAATTTTCCCATCTTTTCAAGAAAGAGTTTCTCCCCGAGAATGAGGAGGAACGCAATTGGGAAGCTTGGGATAAAATTCAGCAGAAGGGTAGACCGCTATTGGTGTATATTTCAGAATACAGAGATGTAATTCTGAAGTTAAAGAATTTAGATGACTTCCATCGACTTCGCGGTTTTGTCAGAGGACTTAACCAGCGAATTCGAAGTGAAGTTAAGAGGCATGCGCCTAAATCCCTTGAAGAGGCGATTAAGGTCGCACAGATTTATGAGGACAATTCACGTTTAGATGTCCCGCAGGAAAGCAGTTATTCCCAGAAGAATAACTTTAAGCGTAAGGGCAAAGGGACTAGATCTAATGAAAGAGTGTCTAAGAAACCTCGTATTTTTAGACACATCCTTTCTCCAGAAGATCATGATAAAGCGAAAAAAGAAAACTTGTGCTTTAAATGTCTCAAGCCTGGACATCGAAGCCGTGCCTGTCCAGTCGGAAGGGAAAGTAAGGGAAAGGGTAAGCAGCAAATCAATCTGATTCAATCTTTGAACTTGGATGCAAATTCAAGTGCAAAGAAGGTTCAGATTATGCACTGCGACAGTACCCATTCATGCCAAATTTCCAAAAACATGTGGCAACCTCAAGAGTTTGGTCCACATGATTTGGTCAAGTTGCATGGATCAGTAAAAGGACACACCATTCGGATAATGGTGGATGATTCTGCTACGCATAATTTTATCAATTATGCGTTAGTAAAAAAACTGGCTCTTCCTCAGGAACCATCTCCTCATAAATACATTGTCTCCATGATGCACGGTCAAGACACCCGTGTTTGGGACACAATGATATGTAATTTGGAACTAGAAATCCAAGGATTTCAAGATACCTTGGACTTCCAAATCATGAACATGGATCGGGTAGATCTTGTTTTAGGGAGAGAGTGGCTATGGAGTCTAGGTCCTTCATTGACCAGGTGTTATTTTACAAATACTTTGGAATTCCAGCGTGACGGTGTCGTGTATAAGATCAAGGGTGAGCATGATGTTCCAAGTATCCCTTTGGTTTCATACACTGCATTGAAGAAACTTGTAAACACTGAAGCTAGGACTCAAGCTTTTCTTGTCCTTGGCACCGATGTAATAGATTCTGATAATATAAATCAAGTTTCTTATGTCTCGTCCTTTATTCCTCGAGAAGTTCATGTTAAATTTAACAATTTAATGAAGGAATTTAAAGATGTGTTCCCTAAGGAACTCCCCTACGGCTTGCCACCCTCTCGTGGAAACATTGATCACAGTATCGATCTGTTTCCGGGTACCAAGCCAAAATCTCAAAACCCATACCGCCTCCCCTATGTCCAGAATCAAGAAGTAGAAAATCAAATCCAAGAGTATTTGGATAAAGGATTTATCCGCCCAAGCCAGTCTCCATGGGCAGCACCCATCCTTCTAGTGAAAAAGAAAGATGGAACTATGAGGCTGTGCGTAGATTATAGGGCGTTAAACAATCTTACGATAAAGAACAAGTATCCCATGCCACTAGTCGAAGATCTTTTCGATAGTTTAAAAGGGGCTACAGTCTTTTCTAAGATTGATTTACGCCAAGGTTATCATCAGATCAGGATCAAAGATGATGATATTCCTAAAACAGCTTTTCGAACAAAGTTTGGTCACTACGAGTTTTTAAGTGATGCCGTTCGGGTTGACAAATGCACCCGCAACATTTATGACTTTGATGAATCAAGTGCTGAAGCCGTATCTGGGAAAATTTGTTGTAGATTTTCTCGATGATATTCTGATCTACAGTAAAGATCATGAAAGTCACTTAGAGCACTTGAAAAAAGTTTTTCAACTTCTTCGCGATAATAAACTTTACGGTAAAGAGTCAAAATGTGAATTCTTTACCCCAGAAGTAAAGTATTTAGGTCATATTATTTCCGCGGAAGGAATCAAAGTTGACCCGGAAAAGGTCCAAGCGATTCTTGAATGGCCTGAGCCCAAGACGGTTCGAGAATTACAAAGTTTTCTCGGATTGGCAGGATATTATCGGAAGTTTGTGGCTAGATATGCCAAGATTGCAGTACCTTTGACGGATCAACTCAAAGGGAAGCATCGGAAGTTAAATTGGAAAGAAGAGCAAGCAAAGAGTTTTCAAGAACTGAAACTTGCTTTAGCTTCGGCCCCGGTTCTACAAATTGTAGATCCGAACAAGCCTTTCCAATTAGAGACAGATGCAAGTTCATCTGCAGTAGGAGCAGTACTAAGCCAAGATGGTCGACCAATAGCTTTCGAGAGTAGAAAGCTAAGTCCTGCTCAGCAAAATTACTCTACCTATGAGCGAGAGATGTTCGCTATTATCAATGCTCTGAAGAAATGGCGCCATTATCTATATGGATCAAAGCTGACCATAGTTTTTGATCAAGAGAGCATAAAGTGGTTTGCAAACCAACCTGATCTAAGAGGTAGAAAAGCGAGGTGGGCCGAGCAGTTGCAAGAGTTCGATTATGAACTCAGGTATAGAAAAGGAAAGTTCAACGCAGTGGCAGACGCCTTAAGTCGGATGCCTATGCTGAACAATCTAAGTTTTGTACAAATTCAAAGTGAATTTATTTCAACTTTGAAAGGAAGCTGCAAAGAAGATCCAAGCTTCAGTCAAGCTTGGAAAGCAGCTGAGCAAGCTGAACAAAATGAAGCAAGTACTTCTGAAAGAAAGTTTAAACACTATTCTCTCCAAGATGAATATTTGCTTTATAAAGGTAAGGTTTGTGTTCCAAGTACCTTGGACATACGAAATCAAGTACTTTTTGAATGCCATGATGCTCCAAGTGCAGGACATCCTGGTATTAACAGAACCTATGAGTTAGTAAAAAGACATTTTTATTGGCCTAGTTTACATCGAGATGTGCAAAACTATGTATCTAAGTGCCATAAATGTCAAGTAAATAAATTTGAACGACTTAAAGTTGGAGGATTGCTGCATCCATTGGAAATTCCCAAAGGAAAGTGGGAAAGTATTTCCATGGATTTCATTTCTGGATTACCCCGCACTCAGAAGGGCTTTGATTCAGTTTGGGTTGTAGTTGATCGATTGACTAAACTTGCTCAGTTTATTCCAGTCAAGACTACTTATAAGACTCCAGAACTTGCAAAAATATTTGTAAATCAACTTTATAGACTCTATGGTCTTCCAGTAGACATAGTTTCTGATAGAGATGCTCGATTTACAAGTCATTTTTGGCGAGCAGTCTTTAGTAGACTTGAAACTAAACTAAGTTTAAGTACAGCTGAACATCCCCAGACGGATGGACAGACAGAGAAAGTCAATCAGATTTTGGAAGACATACTCAGAGCTTATGTTACTTCCAAACAGACTGACTGGGAAGATTATCTTCCATTAGCTGAATTTGCCTATAATAGTGCCAAGAATTCATCAACTGAATTTAGCCCATTCATGTTGATGTATGGTTTCCAGCCTAGATCTCCTTATGCAGTAGGACTTCATAATGAACGAGTTCAAGCAGCTCAAGAGTTCCTTCAAGACATGAACTTTAAGCTCAAGTTAGCTAAAGAAAACCTAAAGAAAGCTCAAGATCGTGCAAAGGCTTATGCCGATCCGAAGCGTAGAGATGTTAGTTTTCAGGTTGGTGATCAAGTTTATCTTCGTATTCCTGAAAGATCGGAAAAATTCAAGACTGGTCAATGTGCCAAGTTGTCACCTAGGTATTGCGGTCCTTTTCCAATCACCAAGAAAGTTGGTTTGTGGGCTTATGAACTACAACTTCCAGATGATAGTTGGATTCATCCAGTGTTCCATGTTAGTCGACTTAGGAAGAGTCTAACAGATTCAGATAATCTAGTTGGACAACAAGTTATACTTCCTATTCCAGTAAATGAAACAGTTCCTCATGAACCTGAAAGGATACTTCGCACCCGAGATAAACGTACAAGAAGCCACTTGTATGAAGAGTGCTTAGTAAAATGGAAGGATGGAACTGAAGAAAATTCAACATGGGAAAAAGTTTCCACAATCCAACGACGTTTTCCAGCTTTCAAGTTTTAAGTTGGTCCCAACTAAAGAAGGTTTTTACTTTCAAGCTTCTAAGTAAATAACCTGATTGAATGAATGCATGTTCTTCAAGTTTAGAACATGAGGCTCGGGGGTTGCCTACAGTTATATATATAGCTTTATTTTCGAGGACGAAAATCTTTCCCAAGGGGGGAAGAATGTAATAAAGTAAGTCTATGGTCTAGGGATCCGACGGCTTCAGACAGATCTGAAATTGGATACCGTTTGGTCACTCGTCTCTAGGACCAAAGATCTCAAGAGTAGACTCAAGCATAAGTCATGTGCTCTCATATTCAAGTAATCCACTTAGCCTAGTGGTTAAGTCTCATGGTTGTGAAGGAGGAGGTCTTGGGTTCAACTCCCATGGGGAGCATGGGAAGAGAGTTTTGCCCAAAGAGCTCTAGAGCCTTCTAACTCAAGTTAACGTGAGTTAACTTGAGTCCAGTGGACTTAACTCAAGAGGTGAGTACAACAACCACTAGTGGACTCTAGTGGAAGGTACTAAAGTAGTGGTCGAGCTCACTCCAGCCACTAATAGACTCTAGTGGTGGATATGAAAGGAATGGAGGAGATTGCACATGCACTTGTGGACTCTAGTTACATTTGTGGTCCTCATTAGTTCAAGCAGCTATATATACAGGCATAAGGTTGGGAGGAGAGCCATTCATTCATGAGCATTTGCAGTCGTTACGCTGTTGCAGACGACACTCAAGAGTGCAAGAGGTGTCAAGAGGAAGGTGTGCAGAGAAGGCGGATTGGATTCCAAGAGTCCCAAGGTCTATTGTGTGTGTGCGCCGAGATACCAATTCCTTAGCTTGGTGGAAGCTTAGTGCAAGGTGTGCACAAGGGAAGCGTGAAGCAAGTGAAGGATTGGTGCAGGAGAGGCCGCCGCCAGAGGACTTGAGATAATTGGTCTTCAGTAATTGATATTCTCTGAAGTTGTATTTAGTCATTGATTAGACTGTGTGCAGTCATTGTAATTGTTGCAAGATAATCAATATTCAAGGTTTCCGAGAGTATTCCTTTGCAGAAGTTCTCACTGTTATTCCATTTTCATCATCTCCTTTTTCTCCTACAAACCCTCAAACTCCTTCTTGTCCACGAATCCCCAACAAATTTGGCACGCACGGTGGGACTTCCAAGGATATTTGAGCATAGGAGACTATATATTGCTATTGGAGAGCAATATTCCAGTGTCGACAACACTACTCCAGTGGGCCAAAAGGTACATATTTTTATCAAGTGTCTCATTTTAAGTGGACTATGAATAGCTCATGACCGCGACCCGGTCACAAACCTTGAGGATCAAGTGCAAGCAGACAAGAAGAAAGACGAACAGAAGATCATCGAGTCTACTTTCATCGACTTCATCGGTAGGAAGCATGGCAGGACAGGTGGACCTAGAAATCTTGCTCTCCAGATTAAACATAAAATTTCCCTCCTTCAGAGGTTTAGCCCATGAGGACCCAGATGAGCACATTCGAAGATTTCTTGCATTATGTAAGACTAGGGGGCTAATGGGTAGGGAAGATGCTTTCTTGATACTCTTCCCCGCCACATTGGAAGGTCTGGCAGACAAGTGGTTTAGCTAGTTTGCTGAAAATCACTTTACCTCTTGGGATTTGATGAAAGAGGCTTTTAAAAATCAATTTCAGCATGGCAACACGACTGAGATCATTATAGAAGAATTGGAAAACTTGAAATTGGGTCCAGGAGAAAAGTTCCCAGAGTTCGTGACCAGGGCCAAAGCACTAATGGCTAAACTACCGAATCCACCACACGACTTCTTTGTCAAGAAGTGGTTAGCCAAACCTCTACCTGTGGTCACCCAATGCAAAATAAAAGATTTAGTGCTACCTACTGCCTCTGTTGAGGAGTTCATCAATACGGCCACCCGCTTGGAACAGATAAGGCACCAGTATGGTGCAACTTCTTCCCAACCATCATATGGTACAGAACTGGAGGACCCAATGAGCTAGTTAAGAAGGGAACTGGAGGGCTTGAAAAGGAATAAGCCCTACACAGAGGAGGAGACTACTGTAGCTCAGCTGAGAAGAGAGATTGAAGCCCTCAAGCTCCAAAAGGAAGAGGAAGCCCAAGCAGAGGAACTAGCTCAGCTGAGGCAGGAGTTGCAAGAACTAAAAGGAGGCGGCATTAAGAACGGACTCTGGTGCTCCATGTGCAGCAAGCAAGGACACATAGTAAGTGAATGTCCTTTGCTAAATGTGACTTGTCAATTATGCAGGAAGATTGGGCATGAGGCCCATGAATGCCAAGTAAGGGGAATACCGACAACGACATATTGGACACAAGGAGGACTTTTGCCACCAGCAAATGTAATGGCAGCAGCAGCAAACCAAGGTAATAACTATAATCCTAGACCGAGATCTAACTTTGCAAATGGGCCTAGAAGGCCAATTATTTGCTTCAGATGTGGAGAATGTGGGCACTACCAATCTAGGTGCACCCTCCCAAAAAATGCACCTCCTTGTAGGAACTGTCTAGAGGCCAGGGATCACTATACAAACTGTTGTCCTAAGAATCAAGCCTCTACTTCCGGACCCCATCTCCAAATGATCTCTGTATTCAAGGAGGAAACACTCCCTGAGGTGAATGAACCTTCACCATCTACTAGAGTGGTACAATTAGAAGAACTCGAATCTTTTGCAGTACAGACAAGAAGCAAGGGAACGGCAAAGGTGGTAGAAAATCAAGAATTGATAATTAAGGAATTGAACAAAGACAGAGTTGCAATTGAAGACAAAGATACTACAAGTGCAGACACAAACCACAATGAATGTCTCATAGGCACCAGTGATGCCATTGGGCATGCCTTCAACAGGGCTCAAGAAGAGTTTGGCAAAGCAAATGAAGCTCACTCTCTTAAAGAGTCAGAGGCTTCAAAACTACTCAAGTCAATGAAGAAGGAGGTTAGTATTTTTGATTTAATAAAGATGGATGGGAAATTCAGGTCAGAATTATTGCAGATAATTGATGAGGCTTCTACTACAAGCTTAGTGGCCAAGACTGCTATCTTACATAAAGGGATTATTAAGGGGGAAGCACCCCTTACAGATTATAAAAGTCCTCGGCTTACAATATCAATCAAGGGTCATGAATTTCAAGGTGTTATTGTAGATGGTGGTTCTGGCATTAACCTGATGCCTGAACATACCATGACGATTGGACTCCACCCTTCAAGACCTGCAAATTTCACGGTTACTTTGGCAGATCAGAGCAAAGTAAGGCCCTTGGGGGTAATCCCAAAAGTTCCACTTGAAGTACAAGGTAATCTATTCATTCTGGATTTTGTGGTTTTAAGATTGCCCCAGGTTGAAGGAGGATTTCCTCTCTTAATTGGAAGACCTTGGCTGAGGCATGCCAATGTCATTCATGATTGGGGTAAGGACACTATGTGGGTACAAAAGAAAGGGCAGGAGCTGACACAAATTCATTTAGAAGAAGGCCCAGACAATCAAGGAAACACTAGTATGATGCAAACAGTGAGCATTTGCATGGAAACAGAAGCAGAGGATCAACCCCAAATAGATTTTGAGGAAGAAGAGGATATTCTAAGTTGGCTCCATGCAGGCAACTCTTCTTCTTGTTTTGGAATTTTTCTTGATAATCTTGGCACGACTGAAGATTATGATGAAGACAAAGAAAAGGTCCAGGTTGATGGATTAGGAGAGCCCATCACTGACCACAGAAGAGGCAGGAAGATACCCCTCAAATACAAATTGGAGGAGGATGTGTCAACAACGGATAACGAAGTTTCTAAAGCTAAAAACAAGGTAAATAATTCTGAGGTTGAATGTTCTTTCCCAATTCAAGAAATCCCTGCAGGATGGATGCAGGACAAGGAGGAACACATCGTAGTCCAAAATACACCTGCTTATGAAGCAATGCACGAAAAGCTAGTAGAAGAAGACAAGGAAGCAGATGCACAGGGAGATAATATGGTAACAAGAAATCCAGTCCAAGAAATATACTTAGGCACTCAAAACAATAATCAACCAGTTCTGGTGGCCACTTGGTTGTGGAGCCACCTAGAGCTCCTGGAAAAGGTAAAATCATTCTTGACCCAGTATGCAGATGTTTTTGCCTGGCATTATAAAGACTTAGAAGGAGTGCCTGCATCTTATGGAGAGCACAGAATCCCTCTGGTTGATGGAGCCAGACCCATCAGAGGAAGGAGCTATAGACTCAATCCAAAGTATGCCGAAGCCGTCTATGTGGAAATCCAAAAGATGGAGGATGTAGGAATCATCATTCCTGTGGAGCACTCAGAGTGGCTCTCACCTATGGTTATAGTACCGAAGAAAAATACAAATAAAATCAGAATTTGTGTTGACTTTAGAGCTCTCAACAAGGTGACCATTCCAGATGGGTTCCCTATGCCTTTTGCAGAACAGGTCATTGAAGAAGTGGCTGGGCATGCCTTATATAGTTTTATGGATGGATTCAGTGGCTATAATCAAATATCAATACATCCAGAGGATCGGGAAAAGACTGCTTTTATCACACCTTGGGGAACATATGTGTATGTAAAGATGCCATTTGGGCTCAGAAATGCTCCAGCCACCTTTAACAGAACGGTCAATCTCATTTTTGGCCCCCTATTGCTGGAATCACTTAGAATCTTCATGGATGACTTCTCTTCGTTTTCAGGATCTCACAAGGAAACTCCTCTAGATTGTTTGGACCAGCACTTGAGGCAGCTGCAGAATATTTTCCAAAGATGCAGAGAAACTAAGTTAAAGCTCAATCCAAATAAATGTCATTTCCTTGTGACAGAAGGAACCCTTTTAGGACATGTGGTGTCGGCTAAAGGTATGGCCCCAGATCTTGACAAAATTCTTTCCATATTAAAGTTACCTAAACCTAAATCTCCTAAAGAGATCTAGAGTTTCTTGAGGCATACCGGTTATCATAGAAGGTTCATAAAAATGTATGCAGAAATAGCTAGACCTCTGACTAGACTTACAGGTAAGGAAGTACCTTTTAAATGGGAAGAAGAGGAGGAAAAAGCATATCAGACATTACGGTCAAGGTTGGTGTGTGCTCCTATCCTGGTCACACCGGAGTGGTCAAAAATCTTCCATATACATGTCGATGCCAGTGCATATGCAGTGGGGGCAGTTCTGACTCAACCCAGTGAAGAATTTAAAATGGACAGGCCAATTCAATATGCCAGTAGAATCTTGACCAAGGCTGAAAGGAATTACAGTACGACTGAAAGGGAAGCACTAGCAATGGTCTTTGCCGTCCAAAAATTCCGTCATTACTTACTGGGGGTAAAATTTATTATTATATCAGATGACCAACCACTAAAATACCTCCTCAACAAACCCCAGGCCACCGGCAGAATATGGAGGTGGCTATTATTGTTCCAAGAGTTTGATTTCTCTGTAGTCCATAAACCAGGAAAAGACAATGTTATGGCGGATCACTTATCCAGAATAAACATGATGAATCAATCTAGTGGAATCAATGACGACTTTCCAGATGCTCATCTGTTTGCTGTAAAAGCTCAAGGCTGGTATTACGACATTAAAAATTTCATTAAAACTGGATTGTATCCAGAAAAGGCTAGTGCTGTACAAAAGAAGAGCCTACTAATCAAGAGTAGACCATATACCTTCATCGAAGATAAATTGTACAGACAGGGCAAAGATGACCGGTTCAGGAAGTGTTTGGAAGAAGAAGAAGTGCGGGAAGTCCTTCACTCTGCACATGAAGGTACAGGTGGTGGGCACCTCCCAGGACACATTATGAGTCAGAGGATACTGGATGCGGGTCTATGGTGGCCTACACTATTTAGGGATGCAGATGAATGGGGAAAAGCATGTGACATTTGCCAAAGGTGTGGACCTAAGCCATCAAAGCAGAGACATAACCCCTTGGTTATTTCCACCTCCTGGCAACTATTTGAGAAGTGGGGGTTAGATTTTGTAGGGCCAATCTACCCTCCTGCGTTTCCAAAAAGAGAAAAATATCTCCTGATAGCTACTGATTATGCCACAAAGTGGGCTGAAGCTATTGCCTCCTCCGATTGCACTGCCCAAACTGTTGCTGATTTCATTTATAGTCACATCATTTGCAGGTTTGGTTGTCCACTTGAAATTTGTACTGATCAAGGTACCCATTTTGTCAATAAAGTCCTGCAAGAAATCTTCGACAGGTATAGAATTCTTCATAGGACCTCTTGTGCTTACTATCCACGAGCAAATGGACAGGCTGAGTCCACGAATAAGGTTTTAATTGCAATGTTAAGAAAGGAGTGTATGTTGCAACCCACTTCATGGGGCATTGCGTACCTAGGTACACTTTGGGCATACAGGCTAGCCTACAAAGAGGCCACTGGCTATTCCCCATTCCAACTGGTCTATGGCATCTTACCTATCGAGCCCTTTGAATTTTTACACGGATCACCTAAGATAGCATTCATGCAGGGAAAGAAGGAGTGTGACATCTCTCACAGGCTAGGAGCACTACATAAAGTGGAGGAGATTCGTCTAATTGCGACCAAACAATTGATAGAGACTCAGATAAAAAGGAAGGAGGCTCATGACAGAAATTTATGGCAGAACAACTTGAAGCCCGGTGATTTAGCTCTATTACACCGACCACAATTGTCTAATCAAACTAAAGGGAAATGGATCCCTCACTGGGAAGGCCCTTTTCGCATTACAAAAATGCTGCAGTGGGGTGCTGTGCAATTGGAAACACTGGATGGCGACACCCTACCCTTGGTAAACATCTCCAGACTCAAGGGTTACCACCAAAAGCAATAAACAATGCATTTTCATTATTTTGTTCCTAAGTGTTTTGGAATGCTTTATAGGTAAAAATAATAGGTTGTTTGTCCTAATATATAGAAATAACCAACCAAATGCTCACGCACGTTCTGGCATCACGATGGGACAATTTTTGGGCGCCAATTTTTGTTGCTCATTTCACCACTAGAAACCAGTTAATTTCATTGATAAATAAATTTCGCGCCAATTTCTTTGGATGGTCATTGCTTCTACACAATAACTTTCAATAAGGCCCTTTACTTTGTTAATCTCTTGAATGGAGGTAATTAAAGTTTGCTTCTCCACTCTTTTGGAAACTCTTTTATGCTGATCCATTCCCTTCTGAAAGGTCATTCTTCGTTTCCCCTTGCTATATAATGTGACTTCTTCTTCATCATCGCTCCCCGCGTATCTGCAATCCTCATCATTGCTGGAAGAGTTAAGCTGTCTGTGAAAGTGCTCTCTGTGCAATCGATGAGCGTGCACCACGGCGTGCCCCCGCGGTCTTTTCCCCCCCCTCCAACCCGGCGGACCTCCCTACCCATCCGCCACCCCACCCTCCTACCCATCCGCCACCCTCTCCTCCCTCGAACGCCCATCCACCCGCCACCCTCTCCTCCTCCCTCGAACGCCCAACCACCCACCACCCCTCCCTCTTCCACCATACTCCCCATCAGCCACCTCTGCACCCACCTCTGCGCCCCCCCTCCGACCCGCCTCCCTCCGCCCTCCTCCAACCACCAAACACCCTCCCTACTTCCCCTCACCCGCCCTCCCTACTTCCCTTCACCCGCCCACCAACACCCCCCTCCAACCACTAGCCCTCCGCCCCTCCGACCGCCTCCCTCAGCCTCCCTCCGCCCTCCTCCTACCACCCGCAAACACACTCCCTCCTTCCCCTCACCCGCCCACCAAAACCCCTCTCCACCTCCGCTTACCTCCGCCCCGGCACCCCTCCCCTCCCTCCACGGTCTTTCCTCCCTCCCCCGGAGCTCCACAAACCCCCTCCTCCACCCCTATCCTCCACTCAAACCCCTCTCCTCCACTCAAACCCCCCTCCCACCCGGCGGGCCTCCCTACCCATCCGCCACCCCACCCTCCTACCCATCCGCCACCCCACCCTCTCCTCCCTCGAACGCCCAACCACCCACCACCCCTCCCTCTTCCGCCATCCTCACCCGCCCCTCTCCGCGGTACCGCCTCCCCCGCCTCTCTTGACCCCCTCGCCGCCCCAGGCCACCGCACCGGTACCGCCTCCCTCGCCTCTCTTGACCCCCCCGCCGCCCCAGGCCACCGCACCGGTACCGCCTCCCACGCCTCTCTTGACCCCCCCGCCGCCCCAGGCCACCGCACCGCCGAAGCCTCCCGCCATCAGTCCTCCACTCACCCACCATCACTCTGCCGGTGCCTCCTCCGCCCCGCACCCTCTTCCGCAGCTTCGCCGGCGCCTCCGCAGCTCTCTTCCGCAGTCGCCTTCTCTCCGCCGCCGCCTCCGACCCCACAGATCCGTAGCCGACCATCCGACCCCACAGATCCTCAGACTTCCGCAGCCGACCATCCGCCGCCGTCCGACCGCCACCCCGCCGCTGTAGCTGTCGCCCTCCGCTGCCCGCCTCCGCTGCTCCGCCGCCACAGCTCCGCTGCCTGCCTCCGCTGCTCCGTCGCCACAGCTCCTCCGCCGTCCGCAGCTCCACCAGCTCCACCAGCTCCGCCCGCCCGCTGCCGCCGCCACAGCTCCTCCGCCGTCCGCAGCTCCACCCGCTCCGCCCGCCCGCTGGAGACATCCTCCCCCGCCCCTCTCCGCGGTACCACCATCTCCCCCCCTCTCTTGCCCATCCTCCGTTTCCGCCTCCCCGCTGCCCCCGCCCCTCTCCGCGGTACCGCCATCCCCCCCTCTCTTGCCCCCCTCCCTCGCTGCCCTTTTCACCCGCCCCACCAGTCCCCGCCCCACCAGTCCGCCGACTCCGCCCACCAGTCCGCCACCCTCCGCAGGCCGCCCCCCCCTTGCTCCCTGCGCCTGCGGCCCCCCCCTTATCCATTCTACCGCAGCCCTCCCACGCCCCCCCCAACCCCACGCTCTCCCCCGCCCGCTCTCCCCTGCCCGCGACACCCCATCCGCTCGCCGGCACCCCATTCGCGCCCCCCCCCCCCCCCAAACCCCGCTCTCCAACCTCCCGCTCTCCCCCGCCCGCAGACACCCCATCCGACGCCTCCGCTCCAACCCACCGCTCTCCCCTGCCCGCAGGCACCCTCCGCCTCCGCCATAGCCCTCCGCCTCCGCCGACAGTCCGCCACCACTACCTCTCCATCCCCACCTCGCCTCTGCAGTGCCTCCAGCCCCTCAGATTTTTCGGACTTCTTCCCCGTTCAGGACCTCCAATTCACCGTGTCCACTTCATCGTGTTCATCTATGGCTGATCCTCCCCAACACCCTCCTTCAGAGTCTACTCATCCGACGCATACCCAATCCCTTCCCACCCAGGTCTACCCGGTCCCGTCAGTGCCCACCTCTCTTACCCCACTGAATCCGCCATCCGCCATCACCAACTCTCCTACAGCATCTGCATCGCCTTCCGCTATGCATCCTCCCCTTGTTAATATTCCTACTTACTCCATTCCATCAGAATCCACCGACCCTTATTCTCCCCCTTCGCTACCTCGCCCCCCTTCCCCTTCTCCCTCTCCTTCTGCTTCCCATAATTCGATCCCTACAGGCGATTATATGAGCCTTTTCCTCCCCCCTGATCTACCTATCCAAATAAAAATCCATTTATCTCCACCTCCCATTGACCTCCGCAATCTCTTCTCGACAGAAAAATCTTCGGTATGCAGGTCTTTTAGGCTTGGCGGACGTTCTGTTGCAGGTCCCTTCCAACCTTAATGACATCTACGAGGCTCTTCGGCTGTTCCCCCAATTTCGTACAGGCACTCTTACCATTCCGGACATTGCCACCCGTATAGGATCATCCCTCATCGACTTCATAAGTCCTCCCCTCTTATATTCAGGAGTGTCCCCCGCGGACACAATTGCTTTTTGTAAAGAGCGATTTGAGAACCAAGCCCGTTTTTCCATCCGCATGCAAGCAATTCTGACTTCATTTATATTCTTCTTTTTACTTAGAAGCCCCACCGCTGCGCTTCCCCTTTCAGACATTCGTGTTGCCGATCCATTGTACTGCTTCCTCACTAGCCGCCCCTACCCTTACGCCGCCCTCCTCTATAGTTCCTTGAGCGTACGCTCCCGTAGACTCCGTGAGGCTATCCCCCGCCGCTCCCGTTCCTTTAACATATACTCTGCCCCCCTCCTAGCTTGGGTCTATCAAATCCCTGCACCATTGGCTAACCCTTCCCCTATTTCCCCATCCCCTCCATTCCCTGTTAGCAACCTGCCCAGTGATCCCACTATCCCTTCCATATCCCGGCCTCCCCCCTCCCCTTCCCTCTCCTCTGGCTCAACATCCGCTTCAACCCAACACTCTGCACCCCCGGATATCCCTCCAATTAATCAACCGTCTCCTTCTCCTATCCTCACCACATCTCCTGCCCCGGCCACCACTCCTCCTCCTGCTCCTGTTCCCCCACATGGTTCTTCTTCCTTCCGCCCACTCATTCAAACCCAGCTGAACCCGCACTACCCCACCTGTACTCCCCCACGTCCCCCTGTTTCACCATTTCCAACTCCAAGTAATGCACCACCCTCCCAACCCCATCAGTTCAATCTTCATCCCCCACCCAGTCCCTCTCCCATTCCAACCAATTCTCAAACTCCACCTGTAGCACCTGTTCCTCCATCTGATACCCAGGCTGAACCCTCATTTTTCCTATTACTCCGCGAAGCCAGTAACATTGCTCAGGGAAGTGCTGACGCTTCCAAGTTGTCCATGGATTCCATCTCAGCTGCAGCCAGCATTCATCAACAATATATCTCGACTATAGACAACATAAATCGCATGGCCACCTCACAGTGGCAATCTCTCACTGAATCCGCCCGCTTGCTCAAGGAGGATAGGTATCGCGACATTGCGGATTCTGCGCTCCAGACTTTAGAGGATCTTCAAAATCGTTTTCAGTTAGGTTTATGTGATAATGCAGCGTGTCAGCGTATCAAGCGCGAACGGGACCATCTTCGCAATTGCCTGAGTTCTATCCAACACCTTATAGAGCAAGCTTCCGTTCCCCTCCCATCTTCACCTCAACCAACTCCTCAATAATCTCAATCCAGTTTTAATAATGAGCTGGCCACTTTTCAATAAATTACATGGCTTCAGTCGTAGTTCTAGCTTCCCAATAATTGTATCATCCTTCTGCTTATGCCAATCAGACTTCAATAATCATCGGATATTGTCTTCTTTTCTTTAGTAATCAATAAAAGTACTTTTTCTCTCTTTTTCGGCTTTCATTTCTCTCTATTCATATAAATGTTCATTTTGGTTCTTAAGCTATTCTTGTATCCAGTATGTTGTCTCTCCGGGTCGGAGAGTCCTTTAGGTGGTGGGCATCTGTTGAGCCCATAAAAGTCATGATGGTCAAAGCAAACCGGTCAAAGTCAACAAGGGCAAGGTCAAGCCAACAGGTGCAAAGTCAAAGTGTCTAAGTGACAATTGATTGTCCCGCAAAGGGTAAATTAATTCTCCTAAGGATCAGAATGTGTTTTAAAGTAATTGGGAAGGTTTAGGTGAACCCCCCTTAGTACACAAAGGAAGAATTAAAAGGGAATGTGAAGGCATGTGAAGCGGAAAAGTGTACGCACAAGTGAAAGTATGACCCCCATTAAAATTTTTGGTTTTACACTAAAGTCACTACAGGACAAAGGGCAATTCGTTGGCCGCCAACTAACAAGAGAATCTTGGGACATCAAAGGAAGCCCAAGAGTCCATGGCAGTTAGAAGTCACGGGACCGGCGGGTTCAAGAGGAGGACAAAGGCTATTCTTGAACACATTGAGAGTAAGGAGCAAGAGAGAGCTTCAGAGGAAGCAAGAGAGGAAGCAAGAAGAGCCACCAGTGTGCGACGACACTCAAGAGTGCAAGAGGTGTCAAGAGGAAGGTGTGCAGAGAAGGCGGATTGGATTCCAAGAGTCCCAAGGTCTATTGTGTGTGTGCGCCGAGATACCAATTCCTTAGCTTGGTGGAAGCTTAGTGCAAGGTGTGCACAAGGGAAGCGTGAAGCAAGTGAAGGATTGGTGCAGGAGAGGCCGCCGCCAGAGGACTTGAGATAATTGGTCTTCAGTAATTGATATTCTCTGAAGTTGTATTTAGTCATTGATTAGACTGTGTGCATTCATTGTAATTGTTGCAAGATAATCAATATTCAAGGTTTCCGAGAGTATTCCTTTGCAGAAGTTCTCACTGTTATTCCATTTTCATCATCTCCTTTTTCTCCTACAAACCCTCAAACTCCTTCTTGTCCACGAATCCCCAACAGTATACATGGACCAACCATAAGGATATGAAGATTCAAAGCACCCAGAATACATTTGCAAGTTGTAGAAGGATTTGTATGGAATTAAACAAGCCCCTCCTACTTGGCATGCAAGGATTGCTGGTTATTTAACCACTGTTGAATTTTCTATGTGTGATAGATATCATTCATTATATGCAAGGAAAGGTGATGATGGCATCATGATTGTGGCTATTTATGTTGATGACTTTATTGTAGGAGATGGCAATGAAGCAAGAATTCAAGAGATAAAGCAACTCCTTATGCAAGAACTTGACATGACAAAGCTTGGTGTGCTATGCTACTTCTTGGGCATTGAGTTCATACATAGAGAATATGCCTTAAGTCTGCTGCAAAAGTATGGTATGATTGATTGTAAGCCAATTTCTATGCCATTATATTGTAATTTTATGTTGGATACTACATCAGGTGAAGCATTGAAAAATGCTACTATATACAAGAAAATTGTGGGAAGCTTGATATATCTCACAATTACAAGAGTTGATCTAAACTACACTGTTGGACTTGAAAGTCAATTTATGCAGGTTCCTCGGAAGCCACATTTGGATGCTCTGAGGCACACTCTAAATTATGTGAGTGCTACTTTGGATTATGCATTGTTTTATGAAGCTGGTGTAGATTTGCAGGTTCATGGATACACTGATGCAGATTGGGCTGGTAGTATTTCAGATAGAAGATCTACTAGTGGCTTTCTATTCTCACTTGGAAGTGTAGCTATTACATGGACCAGCAAGAAGCAACCCATTGTTCCTTTGTCGAGTACAGAGGCTGGGTATAGAGGTGCTGTAATGGAAGCATGTGAAGCATCCTGGTTAGAGATGCTACTTGCAAATTTAGGTGTGGAAGTGCGAAAGCCGATTATCATCTATTGTGATAATCTTAACAACATTTAGTTAGCACAAAATCTTGTTTTTCATGTTAGAACAAAGCATATCAAGTTACATTATCACTTCATGAGAGAGAAGGTATTACAAAGTGATATTGATCTTGTTTATGTGAGGAAAGATGAGCAGGTTTTTGATTTTTTCACTAAAGCACTTAGAGTAGAGAAGCTGAAGAATTTTTGAAAGATGCTTGGATTAGAGGACATGACATTGAGCTTCAAGGGGAGTGTTGAGATATCAAGCTCAACATGTGATGATCAAGGATGATACATATCACTTTTTCATTTCTCTGATATGTATAGTGGTAATGTTGGTATACATCAGGGATACTTCATTGAGATTATTATCTATCGAGAGTGATGGCATGTTTGTTTCTTGCCAGCTCACTCATTCGCAGACATCAAGATTTTCCTTATGTAGTGTTCTTTTTATATATTGCACTTTCCTTACTATTGTTTTTAGGTCATTCTTGTACATTCCTTTTATGTAATAGAAGAAGAAGAAGATCATTCTTCCTTGCCTCAATCTGTGTGTGTGACCCTCTTTGAGTGTGAGAGTGTGCATGTGAGCTCTCTTCCTTATTTCCTCCCTCATGACAACACACACATATGCATACATACATGAGAGAAATTTTGTCCTCAAAAATAAGTCTATATGAAAAATTTTACGCATACTCTTCAAATTCATGTTCTCAGGAGTATGTTCTATATAAATTTTCATCTCTCTTGTGGGATTCACTGATATTCTAGTTGAATAAAGGAGAACTTATTGTACCTATTGAAATGATTCAAGTTAACGATTGATAACTAGACTAGGATCTACTATATAATCTACTAATGTGTTTTCATTATTACCATCATTTTGGTAAGACATCAATATAGTCTCATCTTCATTATCCTTATTGATTTTCATTACTTCTTTTATTGTTAAATTTGTGTTCTCATAAATGATATCATATATTGATGGACTAATATCAATTTCTAGTAATTCCTCTTTATCATTAGTAGAATCAACATATAGAGTATTATCATCTTCATCAAGTAGATTATTATTATTGTGATGTACAACGATTCTAATTTCTCTTTGAGATGCCGATATATCAATATCAGATGATGAATCATCAACATGAATTTCTTCGATCTCTGTAATAATAAACTATTGAAATAATGATCGACTTCTAGGTTGAACATGAATGACTTGCCATCAAGGATGAACATGAGGGTTTTTATAAAAAAATACTTGTTCAATATGCCTAAGAAGAATATATGGTTCTCTAGTTAATCACATTATTTTCAAAGAATCAATTGCCCAAAACCCAAATAATTCTCCTTAATGTGGAATTCCTACCTTTATACTCAGCTCAAAAGCAATCAATCTTCAAAATAATCTATCAAAATATTAAAAAATCAAAATTCATTTATTATGTGCTAAAAAAATAATAAAGTTTATCATAAAAAATAAAACCTTTTTCTACCTATTTGAACACACAAAACGATATTTCGTAGATACCAACAATGGTTCCTATGTAGCTAAGTTCGCTATCTATAAGACTTGTATATTTTGAGCTAGCACGTGATAGTTTCTTGAAAGAAGCTACAATGCTAGAATCCTCACTTTTACGTAAAGAATCAATCATTTTGATTTGAAGAGGCTATCCAAAAGCCCACATATTAGTGAACATTTGAGGCTGCAATAAAAATCAAATTATTAAAGAGAAACTAATATACATATATGTGAAAAAATAGAATATTATTAAAATAAAATTATCTTTCTTTCATAACCTATCATTAACTCCCTCTACTTATCTGAGATTCGTTCATTATTTGCATTGGCTCGTTGCATATGAGTATATAGCCAATCCATGAAAGCAAATATATTTGTATTCTCATTACTATCGAGATTATGTCTATATCTTTTGTTTCTCCATCTTTTACTTTGGAGATTTTGAAGTTCCTGTTCATGCTAGCGAATGAATGCTTACGTGCATTCGTTATTATATGCTACAAAAGTAGACAAATAACTTCTTTCTTGCAATATAAATTGAATTGGAACTCCCTTACCTAATAATACCTGATTTGTTATTTTTGGAGAAGACTCATTGGTCCATGCAGGTGGAGCTTCTTCATGAAATCTTTCAAGATATTCACTAACATAGTACATGCACTCCTTAAGTATACAACCCTTTGCCATAGATCTTTCTGGTTTCGCACTTTGTCTTGCATAACCTTTTAATATTCCCATAAATCGCTCGACCCAAAAGATCCATCGAGTGTTTACAACACCTACAATATCTATTTCATCTACAAAATGGACTAATAAATGAACTTGAATATCAAAAAATGATATTGAAAGCTCTTTCTTCATCAAACATAGTAGCTCCTTGCATTCACATTTCTTTTGTGGGATTGAGTCTTTGTCAATCTCTTTTGATGTAATACAACCATTATTATCATAAATTAAATTATAAAGAAATTATTTTGTAAATAAAAGGTATCAAGTAGTCTTATATATTAAATAAAAAAGTATGATAATTATCTTATAAGCAATCCAAGACGATGGATCAGGTCTGGTACTCCTTTTGTTGTACATCCATTCATAACTAGAGGTAGAATGTGCTTCAGATAGTTATGCCAATCATGTGCCTTTAACCCAGATAAGCTCCTTTCATCCATACTAAACATGTTTTAAAAAGATGCTCAATATTTTGTAGGTGTTCAAATTGATTGAATCCTATTATTGATGGTTTGTATCTCTTTTGTTGTAAGTATTCAAGGAGTAGGTGCATAAGTTGTTCTCTCTCGACTTTTATAAAAACTTGGCCATAACTTTGGTTTTGAGTTTTGATACTTTAACTTATTTCTTGATGCTATTGTGTCTTTTAATCCAAGAAGATGTTGCCATAATGAATAAAAACTATTCTTGAATATATGCATAGGATCAAGAAGATGACAAATCTTTAACTGTATCCAATACTCCAAAGAATACCATATTGATATATTCTTTGCTAGCGACAATTTTCCTTTACCTCTAATCTTCACATTCTCATCATCTTCATCATCATTGAAGATTTCAGATTTTGGATCTATAGGAGACCCATCTAGGTGTCATTGGTTCTGGAAACTGACCTATTTCAATCTTTTCATTAAAATGTATTGCTTCTCTTTTGCATCTTAATGGATGATCGTCAGTCAAGAACCATCGATGTCAAACATAAATATTTTTATTGATATTCTTACTATAAACGGATCTCAACCAATCACCGTAATAAGGAAAAGCCTTATATCCCTTAGTAGATGTTTTTGCATCATAAAAACCATAAAAATATAGTTAGATTAACTCACATACAACTATATATATTAAATAGAGAAATTACATTATTACATGAACAAACACCATATCCTGGAAAATCATGTATATTCCAAGCCACAATTCCACAAATCATAATGTGTCTTTGATTAATGCTTTTGGATACATCAATGACATTAATACCTCTCCATAACTCTTGGAGATCATCAATGAGAGGAGCAAGATATATATATCCATGTCTTTAACTTATCTTTTTCCTAGGATTAAAAGTGAAAGCATTAAATGTTCTTTTTTATTGCCAAGGTATGGAGGAAGATTGTAGTTGATGACTAGTGCTGACCATGTTGACCATTTAATAGATTTCATAAAAAACTTATCAACCCCATCTAATTTAACTCCTAACTTTAGATTGCATGTCTCTTGTGAAAAATCAACCCTACTAGAATCAATATGTTGAAAAGCTACACTATCTGCTAGAATTCTCATTACTCCATCAATACTTTTACAATCAAATACCCATGTCAAAAGCTTTGATAATTGTTGGAGTTAGATGTCTGCAGAAGCATGTGAACAACACAAGGAAGAAGAAGAAGCTTGGAGCACAACACACAATACTGAATGTATTACCACTAGAATATACAAAGATAAGTATCTTGATAGGGAAATAGATGTATATACAAGCCAGGAGAAAAAACCTCCTAAAGAGGGAAAAAGTGCCCCGATAGTCCTAGAGTGTTCACACACATCACTACCTAAAAATATCAACAAATCCCCCCTGGGAGTGATGCGGTGAACAAGGAGCTGACACTCATGTATAAGGAAGTGCCAAGCTATGTGGAATCAATCCACAAAAGGAAGTAAGCCCAAAGCTTTGCAGAAAGATTCAAACTTTTTCGTAGTCACAACCTTCGTGAAAAGGTCTGCAGTGTTCTCCTGCTTGGGCACATATACCAAGTTGATCTCCCCATCAGAGAACCTCTTCCTCACATAATGATAATGCACCTCAATGTGCTTAGTGCGAGCATGGAACATAGGGTTCCTCGTAACTGCCAATGGGCTCTGCCTGTCAGTGAAGATGGTTGTGGCAAAAGACTGACCAACACCCAAATCAGCTATAAGGCATCTGAGCCACACACACTCAACAGTCGTTGTGAAAGCTGCCCTATACTCAGCCTCACAATTGGAAGTGGCCACAGTAGGTTGCTTCTTGCTCAACCAAGATATGCATGAGCTACCAAGCATGAAGCAAAAACCACTGGTGGACACACGAGTGTCATAGCAACCAACCCAATCACTATCAGAAAAAGCATGCAAATCTGGCGGTAGTGATCTCCCCTTGGGATAAAAGAATCCAAGTAGCTGGGTACCACTCAAGTAGTGAAAGATGCACTTAACCGCCTACCAATGCTTGACACCTGGGCAATGCATAAACCTACTCATTTGTGAGATAGAAAACTGAATATCTGGCCGAGTAATGCATAAGTAAATCAAGCATGACATCGGTTAGTAGACACTTTGCTACTGTAACGGCTGTAGCAGACTGTAAAGCCCAGGCTTCAGCCCATCTGGTTGCATAGTCTGTATAGGTCAGTATGTAACGGTTGTTACTGAAGACTGCTGGTGGTGTAATTGGACCGATAAAATCTAGACTCCACCAACAACCTGCTGATAGAAAACAACATCAAATGCATCTCCAACATCATGAAGACTCAATCATAAACCTGTCTCCATAGGAGTGGCAATAGGCTTACAATCTTCAAGGCCAAAATGCTCCAATAATGTGTCGATATATTTCTTTTAACACAAAGCCATTCCACCATCACCTTGCATAAACTGAATGCCAAAATAGTGATGCAAATGTACCAAATCAGACATCTCAAATAATGCATGCAAATCAACCTTAAAATCAGCAATATGCCTCTCATGAGGATCGGTGAGCAGCATGTCATCAAATATACCGCAATGATCAGAAGCACATCATTAGCACACTTAACATATAAGGTGCTTTCAATTGGATTGTTTTCAAAACCATGTGCAATGAGATAGGCATGTATATTTTCATACCAAGCACATGGTGCTTGCTTTAAACCATATAATGCCTTCTTTAACCTCCACACCTAGTTTTCATGCCCTTTCTACACAAAGCCACGGGCTAAAAAACATACACTTCTTCATGCAAGTCATCATTCAAAAATGCTTTTGTAATGTCCAACTGATGTACATTCCACCCATGATGAGCTGCAAGTGCACAAATGCTATGAACAATAGTCATTCGACAAGTAGGAGCAAAGGTTTCATCAAAATCAATGCCTCTTTCTTGCACATAACCCTTTGCAACAAGCCTAGCATTATACCTATCACTGCTGTTCCATCAGGTTTACGGTTTAGCTTGTATACCCACTTTATGCCAATGGACTTCGTGCTAGGAGGCAAGTCACATAAAGACCAGGTACCATTCTTCATTATAGCATCATATTCAGATTGCATAGCAGCCATCCAATTTTTTGATTTTTGTGCTTCATCAAATGAAATAGGTTCAATCTCATCACAAAGACTAGAGGCAGCCATAACATAGCAATCTGATGCAAAAGAGGCACTATGAGAGCCTAATCGAGTACGATATGACAAAGATGCATCTAATTTGCTGTCATGTAAGGTTTGCACCAACCATTTTAGCATAGTTTTGCTTGCTCAATATCAGCTCTCTCATCAGCAAGTGCATCATGTAAATCTGCATCAGAAATAGAATGATGTGCATCATCACATGAAACCTGCAAAGGCTCAAAAGTTGCCTCATTAGGACCAACACTAGACTACCGACGTGTAAAAAGGGATAGCAAAGTATCATACATGTCTTTGGAGCTAACGGATGTCTCCTTAGTACATGAAAGCAATGGCTGAATAACGTCTTCCACAAAAAGTTCTTTCATACATGGTGTGCAAAGGATGCTCTAGCTAGGTCTTATATACGTAACTCAATATCTTATTTCTTATTACCTCACATTAGGAATTGCAAGACCTCCCAAAAGACTTGGGAAGTACTCTCTTCATACTTCTCATCAAATACAAGGGCTAGGAAGAACCAGCTTTGGATGGAGTTCACAACCTTGAAGAAGCGACCAAAGCAAAGTGTAGTTGACTATGTGACCAAGATGAAGGATGTAGCTGATCAACTTGGAAGTATAGGAGACGAAATGGAAGAGGAGCAGATAGTAAGACAAATCATAGATGACATTAAAGCTGATGATAAATGGGAGTCTTTTACCACAACAATGGACCTATATATGCACATGCAGATACCTGAGCTCAACACATTAATGGGGCAACTCTTCACACATGAGACAAACCGCAACAAGAATGGAGGTAGTTCTAGAGGTAAATCAATCTCAAGCCCTTTACATCAACAAAAATAAGACCAAAGATAAAGGCAAGGGTAAAAGGAATGAAGAAGAGGCAAGTACCTCTCAAGTGAATTTCACAAAGGAAGAGGCACTAGAGGAAGGGGCACAGGAGGAAAGCAAGGAAGGGGGAGACCATACAACTCTTCACCTTGCAACATGTGTGGCTTGATCAATCATACCGCAGATGAGTGTTTCAAGAACACAAAGAATCAGAGAGGAGGAGGCTTCCATAGAGGAGGCTATGGACAATCAAGAGGAAGGTTCAATAATGGAGGAAACAACTACCACCACAATTACAACCAACGCTACAACAACAACCATTGAGGAGGCTTCAAAGGTAGAAGCAACTACAACAACTATATAGATGATCAAGAAGATTCCTTACTACTCATGATTATGAAAACCAAGCAAGGTAAAGATGATGAGTACCTATTCTATATTGATTTTGGTTGTTCAAATCATGTGGTTGGAAATGGAGCATTGTTATATGATCTTGAAGAACCTAAAGTGAAGCATGAAGTGCAGACATGGGATGACACTAGGCACTCAATAAAGAAGATTGGAAATGTTAAAGCATTTGATGGTAACATGAACCTCCTAAGCAAGGTATTGTATGTGCCAACCATAACAAAAAACCTAATCAGTGTTGGGTAGATTATTGAGAAGGGCTTACAAGTTAGATTTAGAAGGCATGGAGCATATGTGGAGGACTCTCAACAAGGCTTCAGGAGGATAGAAAAAAGTGAGAAATCTGATAGACTTTATTCATTTGAAGTTGACGATACCACAAATATTGCTCTCTTCAATTACAAAGACCAAACCCTATCTGAATTAGAGATATGGCATAAGAGACTAGGCCATATAGGTGAAAGGATGCTAAATCAAATATGTAGGGATCAAAGTCTACTTGGCATTCCAAATGTGTCCAAGAAACACATGATTTACGAATGTGGTGCATGCTAATTTGGAAAATCATACATGCAACCTTCAACAGAAGAGGATACATGTATGAAGACTACTTGGAGCTTGTACACACAGATGTGTGGGGTCCTAGAGGAGAACCTTTCATTCATAGATTGTTGAGATATCAAGCTCAACATGTGATGATTGAGGATGACACATATCAGTTTTTTGCTTCTCTGACATGTATAGTGGTCACGCTGGTATATGTCAAGGATACTTCATTGAGCTTTATTAGATTTATCTACCGAGAGTGATGGCACATTTGTTACTTGCTAGCTCACTCATTCATGAACATTAGATTTTTTTCCTTATGTACTAATCTTTATATATTGCAGTTGTTGTATTCTTGTTTTTTAGGTCATTCTTGTACATTCCTTTTATGTAATAGAAGAAGAAGAAGAAGAAGAAGAAGAAGAAGAAGAAGAAGAAGAAGAAGAAGAAGAAGATTATTCTTCCTTGCCTCAATCTGTGTGTGCTTCTCCTTGAGAGTGAGTGTGTGTGTGCGATCTGTTCCTTATCTCCTTCCTCGTGACAAGATGACTATAATAGATGGACAATACTTTACTTTATGAAGCATAAAGATGAAGTCTTCACTTGTTGCAAGAAGTATTTGGCATTAGTTGAGAATCAAATAGGTAGAATCTTGAAGAGGCTCAGATCTAATGAAGAGGCTCAGATCTAATGAATTTTACTCATTGTTACAAGACAAAGGCATAAAGAGAGAGGTTACAACAAGGTACACTCGTGGACAGAATGGAGTGGCAGAGAAAAGAAATAGACTAATAGTAGAGGCTACAAGATCAATGTTGAATGAAAAGAAACTTTGAAATTACTTATCAACAGAGGTTGTTTCCACAGCCACATACTTAATTAATAGGATTCCATCCAAGTAGGTGGATGGAATGGCACCTTATGAGGGATGGAATGGTAGGAGACCTTCCCTAGACCATTGCAAACTCTTTGGTTGCATTGCTTATGCACATATACCCTCACAAATTAGAGGAAAGCTTGATCCAAAAGCTGAAATATGTATATTCATTGGCTATGAACAAAATCAGAAAGGATATAGGTTGTATAATCCCACTAACAAAGGATTTACAGTTAGTAGGGATGTGGTGTTTGATGAAAATAAATCCTCGTTTGAAGATGATTGCAAGAAAATAAAGCTACCCTATAACTTGGAAAATGATTTTCCAACTCTGACTCAAGAAGAACCACAAATATCAGAAGATGTCAACTCAAAAGATGAAGAACAGATTGATTTCCCATCTTGGAAGTCCAAGGGCAAGAAAAAATTCAAACAATTGGAAGACATTCTAGAGTCATCCAATCAAGCACTTAGAAGATCTCAAAGGGAAAGCAAGAAACCCATAAGGTATGGCTATGACACATCACTAGTCACCAAGCACTCTATATACATTTCTAAAGATTCTATATCAGAGGAGCCTTCTTCATTTGAAGAAGCTAATAAGAAGGAAGAATGGAGAGAAGCTATGCAAGAAGAAGTTGAAGAACTTCAGGAAAACAACACTTGGGATTTAGTTCCCAAGGCTTTGTTGTAAGCAAAGTGGATTATTCATTATTTATTAAGAAGGTTAATTAGGAGATTATGTACCTATGTGTTTATGTGGATGACATTATCATTATTGGAGATGATGCCAATGACATCAAGAAGATCAAAGCTCAGATGAAGGAAGAATTCAAGATCAATGATCTTGGATTGCTTACATATTTTCTTGGCTTAGAGATTGTGTATTCTAAATATGGTGTGTTCATTACCCAAATAAATTACATTCATGATATTCTTGTTAAGTTCAAGATGGAAAATGCAAAAATTGTAGGCACACTGTTGAAGCTCAAAGTCAAGGACAAAGCATGGAAGCACATCAAAAGGTGGACACACAAGGAAAGGGAGCAAGTAGGGAGCTCCAAGAAGTGTATGTCAAATTTTCAGAAGAATCCCCTACAAAAATAGTGATTTTCATCACTAGAAACCATTGTAAATACCATTATCTATTTTTAGTAACTCCATTTTGTTCAAGCCGAGGAGTCCTCGAGCTTGAGGAGTATTAGAAGTACCATCGTACCAATTTTCATAATTTTTAGACTTCGTTTGAGCCCTCAAATAAGCCCTGGAACCTAATTTTTAACTAGGCCGGACACTAGGTCTGGACAGGGCCAAAACTAGTCAAAAAACTATAAAAAGAGCTAGAGAGCTCATTTTTGAGGTTAGCTTGTTAGAGAATAGAACTTTTGTAAGAGAACTCTTTTGCAATCTAAGCTTTCCATTGTTCCTCTCTTTGATCTTACTTTGTGCGCGTGTGTGTGTATGTGTGTGCATGTTTGTGTGCTTTCACTCACGCACTTGTGCCTTCACTTGCTCGTGGTCTTCATACCGGTCCTCACGTCTCCGCGGATTGACAAGTAAAGGAGGTGGTGCTTACGCTTGAGCTACACCAAATTTTGGCGCCGTTGCCGGGGAGAGAGCTTCGAGGACGAGCGTTGTGATGGTAAGATCGTAGATTTGCGACGTTGGAAGGTAAAAAAACTGTCATTTCAGTTCATTTTCTCTTTTTTCCTCTTCATCTTCATCATCATCATCATCTCCACCTTGTTCCATCTTCTTCTTCATAGAAAATTCTTGTTTTTTAGTGCATTTTCACCATCTTCATACCATTTTTCATGCATTATTGTGTGGGAAGGAGTTAGGAGAAGCAAGGGAGAGCAAGCGCTGTGTTTTTTTCATGATTTTCTGCTCATACGGAGCTCGCCATAGCCGGCGCTCAGAAATTTGAATTTCCCACCAAAAAACGCGATTCTGTGATGAAAATCGCGATTCTGTGAAAATTCAAAATTTTTTGAAAAATCACGATTTTCAGTTTTCCCGCCTAAAAGTTGGTTGAAAAGAATCGCGATTCTGTGTTTTTTCTCAAAAAAACACGATTCTCTGCTCAAAATCGCGATTTTCAAAAAACACGATTCTCTGCTCAAAATCGCGATTCTCACCAATCACGATTTTCAGCAAAAACACGATTTTGTGAAAAACACGACTTTCTGCTCAAAATCACGATTCTCACAAATCACGATTTTCAGCGAAAAATACGATTTTGAGAAAAACACGATTCTCTGCTCAAAATCGCGATTCTCACCAATCACGATTTTCAGCAAAAACACGATTTTGTGAAAAACACGACTTTCTGCTCAAAATCGCGATTCTCACAAATCACGATTTTCAGCGAAAAATACGATTTTGAGAAAAACACGATTCTCTATGACAAAATCGCGATTTTCATGCCAAAAACACGATTTTGTGAAAAAGGCGATTCTGTGAAAACACGAATTTTTGCTCAAAATCGCGATTTTCAAAAACACGATTTTGTGCTCAACATCGCGATTTTCATGTGAAAAATACGATTCTGAGAAAACACGATTTTCAGTCAAAAACACGATTTTGTGAATCACGATTCTCTGAGTCAAAATCGTGATTCTCTAAAACACGATTTTGTGATCAACATCGCGATTTTCAGAAACACGATTTTGTGATCAACATCGCGATTTTCAAATCACGATTTTCTGCTCAAAATCGCGATTTTCAAAAACACGGTTTTGTGATCAACATCGCGATTTTCAAATCACGATTTTCTGCTCAAAATCGCGATTTTCAAAAACACGATTTTGTGCTCAACATCGCGATTTTCTGACTTCACAGCATCGCGATTCTCTGAAAGTTCACAAAATCGCGATTTTCTCCAAAGGCCCTGTTTGCCTGTTTTGACCCCCAGGAGCCTGAATTGGCATAACTTTTTCATCCAAAGTCCATTTTTTGAGCTCTATAGCTTGTTGGAAAGCTCGTTTCAAATCCTACACGACCTCAACTGTTTTTTCAAGAATAACGTGTTGATTTTGAGATAGGATAATTTGAAGTTGACCCTCAGGTGGGACTAGGGAACCAAGGGGGCTCTAAAGAATTTTGAACCATACCAAAGGGAAAATTTGAATTCTTGACTAAAGCTTATGAACCTGAGATCTGGTAGACACTTAGGCAAGGATAAACAAAGCATTAGATCTTCTGAGGCTAGTGTCAACCATACATCCAAGTCTTGGACACAACAACTAAGTGGTGATCTTTTACTAAGTTCAGACACAAGTGATTCAGAAATGTCTTTTAGCATGGGAAAACCTGCAGGTGGCTCAGGGACTGCCCATCTACAAACACCGGAAGGTCCCTATAAGACACAGTTGGAATATATTCGGACCAACCAATTAGGTGCTCGCATCTATGAGGATGGTCTGAGGCGATCAGTGGTCCAACTCAAAAATCCAGATCAATCCTTTGGACTTGAACACCCGGTGGTCAAGTTCGAAGAGGGTTCATACATTGATAAGGAAGGAACCATGTATGTGGTTACCAACCAACCAGATAGGACCGATGAGTTTGGAAATATCATTCATGAGAATGAGATAGGAGACCTAGAACAAGGAAATATGGGACAAGGACCCCAGACTCCTAGAGGCAAGTCAGTTTTGACCCGAGTGATCACTCCAGACTGGATCCCTCAAGACAACAAAAGCATAGAACTATTTTTGAATAGAGAAACAGAGGAAGCCTTTTGGAGATTCAAGCCAGAACAACCTAGCCAATTGGGCATAGTCATCATCTACGAGTTCAAGGATCCAGAGATACCAGGAAAGGTTGTCTACCTGGATAACACATCAGAGAAAATTTTCTTGGTAACAGAACATGATAGACATGCATATACTTGGAAGAATGAATTGATTTTCCCCCCACCAAGATCCAATGTTTCCCATGGCCTCCAAGGAATAGGGTCTTCCCATGCTCATGAAGCCCAGAGAGAAAGAACTAGAGAGAGACCTGAGGTAAGCTTTGCACACACCGTGGGCAGGAATAGATCAGGATTTGAAAATGAAAGACCTGAAAGAGAGAGACATCAAGCACATAGGCAACAAAGAGATGAACAGGATTTTCCATTGCCTAGACCCCGGGAGTACCCAAGAACCCTTAGACCCATTCAAGTGATCATGGCAATGAAGAACTATTTCGATGGGACAGGGGATCCTTATGATCATGTGGCCGAGTACAAACAAGTGCTGAGAGCCGAACAAATTGAGGACTGGTTCACCCAGTACGAGGCATTTGGTTTGACCCTTAAAGGCACTGCCTTAGCTTGGTTTCAACCATTGAGTAGAAGCAGCTATCGCGATATAGGTCAACTGCTAGACGAATTCATTGTAGAATTTTCCAAGAGTGGTATCAGGCATAACACATCGTCCCTGATCCACAGTTTCAAGCAGACACCCCAAGAAACAGTGCGACTAGTAGGTAGAAGGTTCAGACAGTACCTAGAAAGATGCCCTACTCCAGAGTTACCCACACCAGCTAAACAAGTGGCTTTGTTCTTAGATGGCTTACTGAGCACAAAATTAAGATCATATGTGTACTTGAAAGAGCCTAGATCCATAGAAGAGTGCGTGCGGACGTGCATCGACATAGAAGATAACTTGGGTGAGGAGTTGGGATTGTCCAAACTCTACAAAGATTCGGATAGTTCTACTAGTCATACTTCAAAGATCTCCACAGAAATAGAAGAGATAGCTGAGCAAGTTGCCAAGAAGCTGGGAGTCCAAAATAAACAAACACAGAGAGTCACTTCATTGAATCGGTGCTATACTTGCGGAGGTGACCACATGGCTAACGTATGCCCAATGCAAAACCAAAACATTAGAGAAAGGAATGCTCCATATTGCACTATTGAGAGAAAATACACAAACCACACGGCTCAAGATTGTCCCTACAATAGGCAGGCTGTTAGACAAAATTATCAGCAACCTTACCCACAAGGTAGGTATCAGAATCAATACCAACAGCCATATTATAGACCACAACAGCAATATCAGGTACCATATAGGCCACAACCTGTCTTGGGAAACCAACCACTAGCTCCAGCCAACGTGATTCCAGTCAAATATGCTGTGGGAGAGGAAAATCCAAATAGAGCATTGGTGCCCCTAACCCCATGGATACCAGATAATGATTCTCATGCTCATAGTTCAGACTACTCCCATGAAGGTAGTCCACATGCGTATTACACAGAGTCACCTGAACATAGTGAGATTTACTCGTATCAATATGAGGCGCCACCTATGGAGCAAAATTGGGAGCCAGAATACTCCAATGTCATGTACACAAATCCTAACCCTAGGCCCCAGTTGAGACAAATGAGACCACAAGCCCCTAGAGGATCTTGTTTCAGATGTCATGGTGACCATTTCATTCGTGACTGTCCCCACCCACCATCTCCGAGTCAAGGACAGGCTATCACAATACAGGCTTTTTGTCCTGATTGTGGCAAAGACCATCTCCCCAGAGATTGTCCAAGAAAACCCTCCAGTGCACCCAAGATTACACCCATTAATGTGGTAGGCTTAGTGGCAGATCCAAGTTCAAGTAGTAACAATGTGGCTCCTATACAGGCGGTCACTAGAGCACAAGCCTTAAAACCGGATAAACCAGTAGAACAATCAGAGTCGAGTGAATCAGGAGAGCCTAGTAAGAGGAAAACAAGAACATGGAAGGATACCAGAGAGAAGGCCAATCGCAAGTGGAATAAAAAGTTATCGGAACTAGAAGAAAGCTTAAAAGAAGCGAAAACAAAAATAGAAGACATTGCATCTCAAAGCCCCTCGCATGCCGAAACTCCATCCACTCCACCTCATCCCACCCCACCACCCATTGTAAATAGACCGCAACCAAGGTCTGTTCTTGCAGATCCAACCCCAGAAGGCTTGGACATGATGTTCAGGGCCTACCAGGCTCGACTTCAAGAAGGGCCTACAGCGGCAAACCTAGACAAGAGTTACCCTAGAGCAGATTTAGAGATTGAACGGATGAAAATGTGCATGAAAATGGTAGAACAAGCTCAAGCCATACTTGAGACTAGTCAAAAGTTCAATTAGACAAACTCTATCAAATCAGATTTGCATTTCCAGGGCTTACTAGAAAGATTAGAGCAGTTGGTAAACAAACCACAAGTTTCTTTACCTCCTCAGGCTCAACCAGTTATTGAAAGAGGAAGCTCACCACCAATGGGAGCTTATGTTCCTAATTCCACAGATGCTGGAATACCTCCTTCAATTCAACAGTACTCTCAAGAGTTCTTGCGGGAAATACAAGAAGATAAATGGGCCAAGGAGAAGGGTAATTCCCCTCCTATTCCTGAGATTGATGATCTTCATGATCAATTTCCCCAAGACATTCCATCTATTTACGAAGATGAAGCAGAACAACAAGAAGAAGAAAGGTTAGATTTTGAATCTAATACCTTAGAAGAACTGCCTCAATTTCCAGGCCCATGGGAATCTGAATCTCTCCAGATTAGAGCTCCCACAATACTGGTAAGAAATGAAGACTCATTGGTTCTAAGGAACACTGATGTCGTGAAGAACACTAAGGTTCAGTGTCATCTCACTGTAGAAGAGCTGCTCAAAGCAAAACCTGAGTTATGGAATCATGTGAAGGATCAGGTCCCAGAACTTGATTCCAACATGCCAAAAGCAGGCTCCAAGCAAAGGGTACCAGAGATACCTCTATACAAAATAGGGGACATGTGTGAGGGTGAAGAAGGTAATACTTATCTTCCCATCACCTACCAAGGTTACACAACCAAAGCAATCATAGATTCAGGTGCTGGTGTTGCTATTGCAACCACCTCCTTGTGGAAGCAATGGGGCAAGCCCACATTAAGGCCAACTTGAATGAAGCTTCAAATGGCTGATGGTCATTTTGAAAGACCTCTAGGATTGCTAGAAGGGATCACTCTAACCACTTGTGGTGTAGAGTTTGAGCACACATTTGCTATATGTGACTTTGAGAAAAATAATGTCTATGAGATGATCCTAGGAAGACCCTTCCTACGACAGTTGCAAATAGTACAGGATTGGGGAACTAACTCCTTGTACTTACAGCACTTAGGGGTCACCACCAAGGTCAATTTGAAGGATTACACCTTCAGAGATGTACCACCCCTACAGTGGAATTTTATCCACAAAGTGAAAGAAGATTCCATCTCTGTGCATTCTGAAAGTTCACCTGATCCATCATGGCTGCATGAAGATACTCATTTGTGGATGTGCAAAGTCGCAAAGGAAGAGGAAAAACGTTTAAAGGCAAGGGAAGAAGGAGCTTCACTAGAAGATAGACCAGTTAGAGACCCAGCCTACACACCGATGATCTTTCTAGATGAGGAGTTCGAACCTCATGGCTGGCCAGAAATCTTAGCCACCATGGACATTGCTGTCAATGAAGAACAATGGACACCTCATTGTGATGAGGAAGGTTATGATATCTCAGTGTTCATGTGTCAGCCCTTACTAGAAGAATGTGACCCTAGTGATGTCATAGAAGAAGAAGAGAATGACGATGATATAGAGTCCATTGTGATGGATAGTTGCTTTAACTCAGAGCAGCACTATCTAGAAGATATAGGAGTGTTCACCCAGAAAGAAGAAGAACCTCTCACAAGTATTAAAACGGTAAACTCAAAGGATGGAAGCGAAAGTAGTCAAAAGAAAAAGAAAAGAAAAGCAGTGAAACAAGAAGAGGAGGAATCATTGTTTGAAGTACCAGAAAACTTCAAGAAATATGAAGTTGACGACCGCAAAATTTTGGTACGAATGCCTAAGAGAGAGGCCATCATAGGAGAATCATATTATAATAAAGAAAAGACCAAGAAGATTGTAGTGACCATTGAAGAGAACGAAGAGAGATGCACATATATAGGAGATGACCTAAGTGCAAGAGAAGAAATGGAGCTTGTAGCTCTATTAAGGGAATATAGGGATGTGTTTGCGTGGCACTATAGAGACTTGAAAGGGGTAGATCCAAGAATTTGCTCTCATACTATCCCCATGACTGCTGATGCCAAGCCCACCAAACAGAAGCCCTACACATATAATGATACCTATGCAGCCAAAATAAAAGAAGAAATTGATAGGTTGATTGAAGCTGGATTCATCTATGAGATTGAGCATACTGAATGGGTGTCCCCCATTGTAGTAGTGCCCAAGAAGAACGGAAAGTTGCGAGTGTGCATTAACCTGAAAAAAGTTAATGCCGCTACAATCAGAGATAGCTATCCGCTTCCAATCACCGAACATTTATTGGAGCGTGTTGCAGGCAAGGAAGTTTATAGCTTTCTTGATGGATTTTCAGGTTACAACCAAGTAGCCATCGCCCCAGAAGATCAACACAAGACGGCTTTTGCCACCGAATGGGGAATCTTTGCATTTCGTGTGATGCCATTTGGGCTCACCAATGCACCTGCAACATTCCAAAGGCTCATGTGTCATGTCTTCAAAGAGTTCTTACGAAAGAGCTTAGAAGTGTATGTGGATGATTTATGTGCTCATTCCCAAGAAAGAAGATTTCACATCCCTGAGCTCAGACAGATCTTCAACAAGTGTAGAGAATATCGAGTGTGTCTGAACCCAGAAAAGTGTGTGTTCATGGTGCGTCAAGGTAAAATCCTCGGTCATATTGTTTCTAAGAATGGAATCTCAACGGATGAAGATAAGGTACGAGCCATAGCGGAGCTGCCAAGGCCAAGGAATGTTAAAGAGGTACAAGCCTTTATGGGCCATTGTGGATATTACCGTAGGTTTATCCACATGTACGCGATCATAGCTAGACCCCTTTATGCCTTGTTGTCTAATTTTGAGTGGAACGACGAATGCGAGAATTCTTTCAATGAACTGAAGAAATGTTTGTGCACAGCACCAATATTGACCACTCCTGATTGGAATAAGCCATTCCATGTCCATGTGGATGCATCCAATCATGCCATAGGATGTGTGCTAGCACAACCCACAGGTGAAGGGAATTTAGATTTGCCCATAGCATATGCTAGTAGACAACTAAACCCAGCCGAAAGAAATTATACCACAACCGAGCGAGAAGGGTTAGGCATGGTATATGTTGTAAAGAAGTTTAGACACTATTTATTGGCCAACAAGTTCAAGTTTTTCACTGATCATCAAGCTTTGTTATATTTGGTCAATAAACCTTGCAATACTGGACGCTTAGTAAGATGGTTCCTCTTACTAATGGAGTATGACTTTGAAGTTGTTGTCAGGAAAGGTAGAACCCACCTTCGGGCAGATCACCTTTCTCGCATTACTTCAGGAGAGTCACCAGAAGGAGTGTCTGATGAACTACCTGATGCTTATCTGTTCAATTTGGAAGTTGTTCCTAAATGGGCAAATAAGTTGGTACCAGTCCTAACCTTCGGCCCTGCAAATAAGAATGTGAAAACATCACAAGAAGAAATTGTAAAATCACAAAAATATCACATATTGGCAGGAAGCATGTACAAACAAGATACTGAGGGTGTATTAGCTTGTTGTGTCGAGGATGATGAACATAGTAGTTGGTTGCAGCAAGCTCATGAGGGATTGCTAGGAAATCACTATTCTAAACAACGAACATTGCAGAATTTGAAACGTTTAGGAGTGTATTGGCCTAGCATGGACAAAGAAATACATGAGTGGATCAAGAATTGTCCAATGTGCAGAGAGAGACCACCAGTGGAGCATGCGACCCTTTATCAAGTATCATTAATTCCAGATTGGAGTGCTCCATTGGTAGAGTTTATGAGATCGGGAAGATTACCCAAAGAGGCCAGTCTAGCAAGAAGACGAAATATGGAGCTAGAGGCTCAAGGCTATGCCTTAGTAGGAGAGAACCTATACCGAAGAGGTAAAGATGGTTACTTAAGACTGTGCGTTCATGAATCAGACTATTTAAGGGTTCTTAGAGACTGCACACAGTGGTGTTGCAGGTGGACATTTTGGTCGTGACCGAGTGATTAAGACCATTCTATTCTCAGGACTTTGGTGGCCCACTCTTCATATGGATGCACATACCTATGTGAAGAAATGTGACACATGCCAACGTGCACAATATCCAGTTAGAAAAGACGAGATGCCTTTGAGGCCAATGATGGGAGGGCGTGCATTTTCCAAGTGGGGCATATACTTCATAGGTCCTATTAATCCCCCTGCTAGAAACTCCCATGCAGAGTATATTATTGTAGCCACAGATTACCTTACCAAGTGGGTAGAAGTGAAAGCCACAACAAAGAATGATGCTCAGACGACGGCTAAGTTCTTATTCGAGAATGTGTTCACGAGATATGGGCTACCAATAGAGTTAGTGAGTGATAGAGGCACACACTTCTTGAATGAAGTCATTGAAAATCTTCTCCAAGAATTCTTGGTGATACATAAGAAATCTGCCCCCTATCACCCACAAGCTAACGGACAAGCCGAGAGTACCAATAAGATCCTCTGTAACGTATTGACAAAACTGGTAAATAATAAACGCTCTGATTGGGACAAACAACTTCATCATGCTGTTTGGGCTTATCGAGTTGCCTACAAAACGGTACTCAACGCCACCCCATTTCAGATGGTCTTCGGACAGAACGCTGTGCTACCATTAGATTTCTTAATCCCTGCCTTAAAAGTAGCACAAGAGTATGAGTGGAATGGGCATGAATTGTCCTCTAGGATCTTTGATCTCGAACGCTTGGGTGAGACGAGGCTACGAGCGGCTGCAGGCATCTACGCTGCAAAGAAAAGGCAAAAGGCCTACTTCGATAAACACATTAAGGATAAGGGACTGAAAGAGGGAGATCTAGTGTTGGTATACACACTAAAACAACATGCCCGTAAGTTGGAAAAAAGAGGATACGGACCCATGATCATTAATAGAATTTCCACTAGTGGTGCAGTTCAGTTGGCCACTCTAGAAGGAGATATCTTGCCAAACTATATTAGTGGTTGTAGAGTCAAGTTATATCAAGAACCTCTTACAGAGGACATGCTAATGAGACTCAACACTGCTAAGAAACGAAAAGAAGAAGAGTTAAGAGTGAGAGAAGAAGCACAGGCAGAGGCTAGAGAGCGCATAAGGCGAAATAAGTTAAGACGACTTGGCCTAGATGTCAACTCAAAAGCTCCAAAATATCACATGGATATGTGCCAAAAGTCAGGCATAGCGACTTCTCAGGTCATTGACCGAAGACCCTTCGTGACTATAGAGATAGGACAAGGGAAGGGTGCAAGGACGGTGAAAGCATTGATTGACTCAGGTGCAGCAAGTAGTGCAGTTAGACTTTCCTACTGCCAAGACTTGCAGTTGAACATCAATCCCATAGAAGCTTATCTCATAGGATTGGGAGGTGTGGAAACCCCTTGTTTGGCGAGGTGGAACTTCCCATCTACCTTCAAGATGTTCCAATGAAAGTCAAAGCGCTAGTATGTCAAGATGAGAACCTTACAGAACCACTTGTCTTGGGTCAAGATTGGATCTATGACCATGCAGTTAACTTAAACCTAAGAAGTCAAATTCTTCAAGTTTGGGTACATGAACAATGCATTACATTAGAATTAGAGAACTGCATGCTCCTAGATCATGGCACCACACACTCTCTTAGTTCTTCCAAGACTAATCATATGAAAGAAGATGTTGTATGTGTCAAAAGCTCTATGATGCAGAAGGAGTCAATCGTGGACGACCAGGTTCGAAGGCGGGTGGATCTTTCTTCTTCTCCAAAGAATCAAGTAGCCACAGTAGTGAGTCCACCACACAAGCAAACACAACCGTTCACGACAACTGCTACATCAAATAGAAAGACACCATTCGATAAAAAAGCAGTTCCGAGCATGAAGCACATATGGGTACGCAAAGGAGAGCAACCACCAGCCTTGCCCCCACAAATCCCATCTAGGCAAGCCAACCAGGCCAGAAGACGAGGGAAGCAGCTCAGACAAGCTCAATCACAAGGTATCCAACAAGTTTGGGTGCCTAAGAAGTTAGCTGCAGCTCAACAAGGGCAATTACAGATGTGGGTACCTGAGAAGCTCCTACATCTACAACAACCTATGTTCTCCCACATGCGAAAGGTCTCAACAAAGAATCCAAAAAGAGAAGAGGGTAAGAACCACGTACAGAGACCGAAAGAAGATCAAATCAGCTCTTCAACAATAGTAGGAAGACGTGCAAAAAGGGTATGGGTTTGGAAGCCAAAAGTACAAGTAGCCTACACCGAACCAAAGGGCCAATCACATTGGATACCACAGTTCAGAAAGCATCCAAAGATGAAGTCGCCTGAAGTGATCTCTACTGTGCCAAATGCTGTTCTCAAATGGATTCCAATAAGAAGGAATACATCATCTCGCGATCCCATGGAGACATCCAAGAAAGATGGCGTCCACATCTGCAAGTAACATCAAGCCTCGACGAGCAACAACCATGTGCTCCTTGCACAACCCTGTCTTTTGCACCATTCAGGTCATGCATTTCCAAAGTATGCATTAATATAGGGCCACATTACACGGCCGTGCATAGACACACTTGAGAATCCCAGGCACAAGAGCACATTGACATATGTCAAATATTTTTATTGATTGATACTAAAATCTGTCTTCTTGTTTTGTGATATTGTTACAAAAAAAAAAAAAAAAAAAAAAAAAAAAACGAGGAAGAACTTGTTCCCAGGTTTCGCTCATGGAACATGAATGAGTCATGCTTAGTTGAAGATTGAACCATCGATTACTGGGCATTTATCAGTTTGGATAGAAGTGTGTCTTGGCTAGCAGATGATTTAATTGCTGCCTTATCTCATAGATGTCAAGAACTTAGCATGAGCAGGGCATCCACAACTATGGTTTCCTCTTACTATGGTAGGAGTGAAGAGCTTGAAGGTCCACAACTTGAGTGATGCTTAACTACTGTATGTACAAGAGCATCCAAGGAGATATCTGCAAGGGATAGTTCTGGAGGAGAGGGGATCTGCCATTCAAAAGATCTCATCAGTGGACCATCAACACGGACATCCATCAACAATGGTCCATCCCAAACGCCAAGTGTACAACATGAAGAGATGAACATCCATCGACCTTCTCCATGGTAAGCATCTTTACTTTGGAAACATCATAGCCATAATAGCGTAGGAAACCTCTTCGTCGGCATACCCTTGAGCACTTAGCTCAAGAGCCCCAATTTTTGCACCATTCTTCTTCCAATGCATTTCCCAAGTAAACATTCATAGGGCTACATTACAAGGCCGTGCACAAGGCACATATTTTCCTCAACCCATGCACGAACACACTTACCCATCACTCAATATGGGTTATGAGTACTTGGCATGACTACTATGAAGATCAACTTTGGAAGATCTAGAAAACATCAACGGAGACTCACAACGACACAGCCATGCTGGAATCCAAGGCAGAAGCACATACCAAGAGACTACAACCTGCAAAGACTCACAGTGATAGATGAAGAACGTCGGACGACTTGTGTTCATACAGAAGGGACACTCCCTCTCAAGGCACTACTTGGAACAACCACTACAACAAGGGTCTGTCAGGGACGACAGACTCGAGAGGGGGGGGGAGTGTTGAAGCTCAAAGTCAAGGACAAAGCATGGAAGCACATCAAAAGGTGGACACACAAGGAAAGGGAGCAAGTAGGGAGCTCCAGGAAGTGTATGTCAAATTTTCAGAAGAATCCCCTACAAAAATAGTGATTTTCATCACTAGAAACCATTGTAAATACCATTATCTATTTTTAGTAACTCCATTTTGTTCAAGACGAGGAGTCCTCGAGCTTGAGGAGTATTAGAAGTACCATCGTACCAATTTTCATAATTTTTAGACTTCGTTTGAGCCCTCAAATAAGCCCTGGAACCTAATTTTTAACTAGGCCGGACACTAGGTCTGGACAGGGCCAAAACTAGTCAAAAAACTATAAAAAGAGCTAGAGAGCTCATTTTTGAGGTTAGCTTGTTAGAGAATAGAACTTTTGTAAGAGAACTCTTTTGCAATCTAAGCTTTCCATTGTTCCTCTCTTTGATCTTACTTTGTGCGCGTGTGTGTGTATGTGTGTGCATGTTTGTGTGCTTTCACTCACGCACTTGTGCCTTCACTTGCTCGTGGTCTTCATACCGGTCCTCACGTCTCCGCGGATTGACAAGTAAAGGAGGTGGTGCTTACGCTTGAGCTACACACACCCATGGAATTGAATCACAAACTTAGTTCTCATGAGGGAGAACTACTTGAAGAGATTACAAGTTATCAAAGGCTTGTTGGGAGACTCAAATGCAACCCTAACAAGAGTGGACATATGCTATGGAGTAAGTACATTAAGTCAATTTATGCATACACCAAGAAAACCTCACATGGAAGCTACCAAGAGGATCTTAAAGTATCTAAAGGGTACCATAAATGAAGGGTTATTTTATCCATTCACATTTGACTTGGATATCAAGGTATATTCTTATGCAGATTGGGTTGGCTCAAAAGATGATAGGAGGAACACTTCTGATTACTTATCTTGTGCTAGTTCAAAGTTGATTTCATGGTCATTAAAGAAACAACAAACTATGGCATTATCATCAACTGAAGCTAAATATAGAGGCCTAACAAATGCAACACAAGAAGTAATGTGGTTAAAGCTACTCTACTCAGAATTGGGGATACGTACATATACTCCAATGATCTTTGGAGATAACACTAGCTCACTTCATTTGGGGCTGCTAATCTTGTATATCTTACAAGAACTAAGCACATTGAAGTGCATTATCATTATGTGAGAGAGAAGCTACTTAGAAAGGACATACAATTGTCCTATGTACCAACCAATTCGCAATGGGCAGATATGCTAACGAAATCTTGGGATGGAACTAAGATAAATAGATTCAAGATGATGATTGGATTGCAGGAGATTAAAGAAGATTGAAGACCAAGCATATTAGGCTTGAGGGGGAGCTGTTGGTGCAATTTACTCCAAGCCCAAATGCTTGATCATTTATCCTATGACTCATATGTATATTCATGTGTCAACACATGAGCAACCTCTTGTAAATGTTTGAATTTTACTCATTGTAAAAGTGCATAGAAGGAATCCCTTCTAATCATGAGTTATTAGGAAGAATATTTTCATGAATTAGTTGGTGAGTTAGCTAAAGATTGAATTCCTAAAATCTGGAGGCACGTTTTGGTAGAGGATTTAAATTTCAAATTAAAAAAAGGCTCCAACTTCAGCTATAAAGGGAGACTCAAAAAGTCACATGATGAAAAGCCTAATTGGAAGAGCTTTTAGAGGGATCTTTTGTTGATGATGAGCTCATACCATAGCGCCAACATTGCCCTCACATTGTGAAATGTTTCATTGCCAATGAAATTGTAATCTATGTGCATTAATATATACATGTTGATCATATCTCACTCTCTCTTCTCTCTCATGTTCACCTCAGAACAATGAACTTCTCTGACTTGGTTCTCAGTGCATACTTGATCATTTGATGTGATTTAAGCTAGTATAGATTCAACATAAGTTCTATTTTTTTCTATAAAGTTTCATTATCATTGGCTTAGCCAATCTCGAGATATCCTCAAAACTCTGCTCACTCGTTTGCATAATGTTGAAGCCCAAAAATGTTGGGATACACCTTTAACTTGCTAAGCATCATTCTATGAGTATAGTCTATCATTTTAAGTGAAATTACTTGAAAAATTTATCTATCCTACTTAACTAGATATGCCCAAAAGCATTTTACTCAATTGCTAGGAGAGAGGGAGTACTGTTCATTTCTTTGAGTAGGTGTGGTGACCAAAATAACAAGTTTTGGTTTATAGCTCAAACTAAGGTTCATCTGTTTTGATCCAATGATTTGAGGATCATACTCAAAAGTACTTGGGTGATTATTTGTGCTTCCTAGAAGGCTCAACAAGTCTTATTTGCACTTCTCAACTCAATTTTGGCTGGTGTGAAGCAGGAGTTTGCAGCACCATCTCATTTCAAAAAAGTGTCCACCATCTCCTCCAACACGTTTCATCTAGGGCATCGTTGACACCTCTCCGGTCATAGTCTTAGAATCACACAACATTTTGTGAGCATACTTAGGGCTTGTTTTGGCCTCCAAATGCACTATCATAATGCTTGTGTAGGCAATTTTGTCTTTTTTGTGCCAAAGATATATAGAAGTTTTGGTTTGCTAGTATAAGCGGCTCAAAGTCTGTTACAGGTTTAGCAGATATTGACAAGGTAGCTCTGTTCAACTTTTTGAGATACAATCATTTTTCTGCATCAGGGTATTTTTGTTAGTGGTCATGGTTGAAAGTAGTGATGTATTCTGTATGTTGGTTATTGAGGATAAGTTAGATCGTACCAATTATCCATTATGGGCTTATATGATGCATCATGCACAGGTTGCAAAAGGACTATGGAATATTGTGTAGGGTGTTGAAAAACATCTTATTTCACCTGCAAACACAATTGTTGAAGGTGATGTAGATGGTATTGAAGATAGTGATATTCTTCAGGTTCCTATTCATCCTATGGTTCTTATTGGACCTACTGTAGAGAAAATTTGTTGGGATGGTAGAGATGCTCAAGCACATGAATTGATAGCCTTTTTTGTCAAAGGTGCCATTATTCTCACATTTGCTCTTGTAGAATAGCGAAGGATGCTTGGGATACACTTACCACTTTATACCAGGCAAGGAATGAGGCTCGTGTTGCTTACCTCCAAAAACATTTGGAAAGTGAGCACATGAATGAAGGAGATTCCATGGACAATTTTCTAACAAAGATCAAAGATTCAAAGGAGCAGTTCATTTTTGTTGATGAAGTCTCGGCTGAGAGTCCACTTGTGCAGACTGTTTTGAATGGTCTTTGAGATTCATAATAGAGTTTTGATTCTACTCTTTGATTGATGATGAAAGGCAATCCAAATACCTTAACATTTGAGGAGTTAGTCTCTATTTTGTTGCAGGAAGATTATTCTAGGTAGAACATGTCCATTATGCATGTTGTAGATCAAGCTTTCTTGGCTAGTCAGAAGGGAAAAGGTAAATGGAGCTCTTCTACTAGTAAGAAAAAATCTGCAAATTTTGCAGAGTCAAAGAAGGATGGTAGAGATGAGAAGAAAATAGAAAAACAAAAATTGTTTTGCAAATACTGTAAAGCAAATGATCATGTCATAAAGAGTTGTCCAAAACTAGCTGTAAAAGAGGCAAAGAAGAAAGAGGTTGGAATGGTTGTTGTAAAGGCCTCTACACCAAAGACCAAGTGTGCTAATCTTATAGAGAATGAAGAATGGGTGTTTACTACTGTTTGTAGTTTTGAACCATCTTCTCTTGAATAGTGTATATCTAGAATAGAATCAGATGTTTGATACTTTGATAGTGGGGCAACCAAACATATTACCTCACAAGATAGTTTCTTCACTTCACTTGAGCCTGCCCCTACAAGGAATACTGTCGCATGCACCAAAAAATCCTCTTATCCTATCATGGAAGTTGGTAAAATCATTCAGATTATTGCTGATGGCAATTCTTTTACATTTTTAGATTCTTTATTTGTGTCAGGTATCAAGAAAAATATTTTATCAGTTTCAACATTAGCCAAGTTCGGCTTGGTTGTGAAACTTGTTGATGACAGATGTACAATTCATGATCTATGAAATGGTGATGTCATTATTGCTTCTGGCATTTTATGTCATAGGCTGTATAAGCTCATGGACTATGAGAAATGTATGAATGATTCAACATGTGCACTACATGATTCTTAGGCTATGTCAGATGCAAAGCATGCACGTTTTGGTCATTTGAATTCGGCTAGTTTTGTTATGCCTATAGAAATCTGAAATGGTGTTTTGTTTGCCCAAACTTGAGGCACCTCATAAACATGTTTGTGAAGGCTGTATTTTGTGCAAAATGCAATGTTTCTCCTTCCCAAAAGATGGTTCAGTTCGAGCTAAGGTCCTATGCAAACACCTTCTTTTGGGAACTATCTTTACTTCGTGACTTTCATCGATGATTTTTCCCAACATGCATGGGTATATCCATTGAAAGGAAAGTCCAAAGTGTTTATGTGCTTCAAATAGTTTTTGGTTTTGGCTAAAAATCTATCAGCATGTAAAATGGGCACCCTCCATTCTGATCGAGGGAGGGAATATATGTCTTTTGACTTTAATGCATTTTTGGCTGAACATGGGATAAAACATCAGTGTAAAGTGCTGTACACACCTCAATAGAATGGAGTTGATGAAATGAAGAAGAGGCCACTCATGGAGATGGTGAGATGTATCATCAAGAGTCAAGCTTTACCACATAGTTTCTGGCTTGAGGCTATTATGTGTGCAACATATGTTCAAGCCTAACATGCTTGATCTTCATTGCTCCTTGATTTCTTGCAGCCCAAGAGTCAATTTAAACATGTTCATCTTTGATCCATCCAATGCTTTGGTAAGTAAATGTGCACATTGCAAATGAGTTGACACATATTTTAATTGAATATCCTTTCTTAGCAATTTCTCTCTGACATAATGATAATGCACTTCAATGTGCTTAGTCCTAGCATGGTACACAGGATTAGCAGCCAAATGAAGTGAGCTAGTGTTATCTCCAAAGATAATTGAAGTGTAGGGATGTATCTCCAAATCTGCATATAATTTCTTAAGCCACATAGCTTCCTGAGTTGCATTAGCCAAACCTCTATATTTTGCTTCTGTGGAAGATAAGGCCACAATAGGTTATTTCTTTCATGACCATGATATGAGTTTTGAACATGCAAAAGATAGGTACCCTGAAGTGCTCCTCCTATAATCCTTGGAGCTAGCCCAATCTGAATCAGAATATAACTTTATATCTATGCCTGAAGTGAAGGGATAGAATAATCCCTCATTCATTGTACCCTTTAGGTACTTAAGCACCCTCTTTGCAGCTTCCATGTGTGGCTTACTTGGTACATGCATGAATTGACTCAATGTACTCAGAGCATATGCAATATCCACTCTTGTCAAAGTAGCATAATTAAGACTACCCACAAGTTGTTGATACCTTGTAGTATCTTTAAGTAGTTCACCTTCATGTGAACTTAGCTTATGATTGATCTCCATGGGAATACCTACATCTTTAGTATTGTCCATCTTAAAATTTATCAACATATCATTTATGTACTTTCTTTGTGTGATGAATATAACTGAATCTGTATACACAAGTTCTTAGCCAAGGAGATAGGTTAACAACCCTAGATCACTGATTTTGAATTCCTTCATCAATTGAGCCTTAACTTGCTTGATACCATCAGAATCATTACCTGTAATAATGATATCATCTACATAGACACACAAGTAGATGACCTTTGATTTATTTTACAAACAAAGAAGAATCTGCCTTGCTTGCTACAAAGCCTTGATTGTGCAAATAGGTAACAAGTCTATGGTTCCAAGCTCTAGGAGCTTGCTTGAGACCATAGAGTTCTTTTCTAAGCTTGCATACATATCCTGCCTTTTCTTCATCTTCAAATACTGGTGGTTGTGCCAACCTTTTAAAAATGCATTCTTGACATCTAACTGATATAAATTCCAATTTTTGGATGCAGCAAGACTTACCAATACCCTGATTGTTGGCATCTTTGCCACAAGTGAAAATGTTTCTTCATAATCTACTCCATGTGTTTGGGCTAATCCCTTTGCCACTAGTCTTTCCTTGTACCTGTTTATAGAACCATTAGAGTTCTTTTTAATTTGATATATCCACCTTGAACCAATTACCTTCATTTCTAGTTTCTTGGGAACTAGGTCCTAAGTGTGGTTTTCTTGTAATGCTTCCACTTCCTCTTGCATGGCTTCTATCCACTCTTTCTTCTTCTTAGACTCTTCAAATGAAGAAGGCTCCTCTCCCATTGAATCTTTAGTGATGTATACAGAGTGCTTTGTGACTAAGGATGTATCATATCCATACCTTATGGGCTTCTTACTTTCTCTTTGCGACCTCCTTAAAGCTTGATTTGAAGACTCGGGTAGATCCTCTAGTTGCTTGTGTTTGCATTTGCCTCTTGACTTCCAAGCTTTGAAGTCAACATGCTCCTCATCTTCTGAATTGATGTCCTCCGCTTGGTGTTGGTCTTCTTGAGTTAGGGTTGGAAAATCACTTTCCAAATCATATGGTAATTCGACTTTCCTGCAATCAATTCAAACCAAGAATTATTCTCATCAAATAATACATCCCTACTAGCTATGAATGCCTTGTTAGTGGGATTGTAAAGTCCATATCCCTTTAGATTTTGATCATACCCAATGAATATGCACTTCTCAGCCTTAGGGTCAAGTTTCTCTCTGATTTGTGATGGAATATGTGCATAGACAATGCACCCAAATATCTTGCAATGGTCCAATGAGGGTCTCATGCCATTCTAAGCTTCATATGGTTTAATAGCATCCAATGAATTGGATGGAAGCCTGTTAACCAAATAGGTGGATGTACAAACAAACTTTTCCCATAAATAATTAGGTAATTTTTTCTCCGTTAACATAGACCTAGCTGCCTCAACAATTAACGTGTTCCTTCTCTCTACCACTCCATTCAATTCAGGGATATAACCGGTTGCTACTTCCCTCTTTATGCCTCGGTCCTGTAGAAATACATCAAAGTCATGTGAAAAGTACTCACCACCTCCATCAGATCTGATTTTCTTCAAGCTTCTTCTTTTTTGGCTTTCCACTAATGCCAAGTATTTCTTGAAACATGTAAACACCTCATCCTTGTGCTTCATAAAATCGAGAATTGTCCACCTACTGTAATCATCAATAAAAGAGACATAGTACCTTGAACCTCAGATGGATGAATCTTTGCTAGGATCGCACACATAAGTGTGTACAAGCTCCAAATAATCTTCATGTATGTATCCTTTCCTATTGAATGGTTGCCTATGAGCTTTGCCAAATTGGCAAGCTCCACATTTGTAGACCATATGCTGCTTGGTGACATTAGGAATCCTAAGTGCACTTTGATCTATTGTTATTGTGGCCTGCTACCACTTCCAACATATGGTATCAAACCTTAGAATACCAACAGAAAGTCCATTGGACCTCATCATGTCAGAATATAGCACTCAAGTTGAGCATTCAGAAAAAAATATTTATCAACCATGGAAGTTTAGAATATCTAGCTATCTCATGGGAAATGGATTATGGGGTCTCATTAGTGACACAGATGCTAGATGTAGATTAAGAGAGAATCCAATTCCTCATCAACAAAAGAGCTTTAGAGAGTGGAGTGAGAGAGATAAGAGGGTCATCTTCATGTTATCTGAGCACATTGGCAATTCCATGATAGTGCATATACAAGACTTAGATACTTCCATGAAAGTATGTGAACTAAACAACTTCAGGGAAACCCCTACTAGTAACATACATTATTTCATTCATAGGTTGTCACATAGATGATGATTTCCTATTTGCATACACCTTGAATGTGCTTAGGGATGATGAGAGGTGGAAGGATTTTACAACATGTGCCTTGATGGTCACTCACCAGATGAATATTGGAGGCTCAAATATGAAGGGAAATGAAGCCCAAGATTTATTCTCAGGTAAAAGCACATGAAGAGGAAGGAATGAAGGCATAGAAAGGAGTAGAAAAGGGAGAGGATCAAATGAAAATATTGATCAAGACCAAGGAAGCAAAACATCAAGACTGAGAGGTAAATTGGGAGGTAGAGGAGGAAGATCCAACTAGAATAAAGACAATCCGAATTCATAAGGATGCTTTATTTGTGGCAAGTATTGCCACTATGAAAAAGATTGCTATCAAAGGAAGAAGAAAACTTCAATCTACAAAGGACAAGTTAACTATGCATCTACTGCCAAAGAAAATGGGACAATGGTAGCTATGATGTAGATGAGTGATTCAAGACACAAGGGTCAAGCACATGGTACATTGATATTGGATGTAGCAACCAAATGAGCTGCAACAAGGTACATGGGAGCCTATGTGGCTTAAGAAGTTCATGTTGAACTAATTCTATGGGTTAATCAATTTCCAATCGTGTGATAACATGAGTAGTGTGAACCTATTTGCCAATCGTATGTTCCATGCTAGGAGCAAGGAGATAGAGGTGCATTATCACTGCATCGGGTAGAAATTGATGGCTAAAGAAATTCACTTTCAACACATAAGTAACAAGGATCAGTGTGATGAGATGTTCACTAAAACATTAGAATCCATCAATTTTTCAAATTTCAAAAGAGGCATTGGATTGATGGAGCTAGGATGAAGACTTGCATGTTGAAGCTTGAGGAGGAGTGTTGAAATTCGAGATTCAACCTTAAAAGCTTTTGGAACTTTGGATGGATGCCACGTGGAGCTTTGCAAAGTAAGAGATCAAGCATAGAGACTCGAGCTTAAATGTGAATTTGAAATCCCCCTCATAAAAGTCAAAGATACCTATCAAACTTAGGTGTTATAAAGGCTATAACTTTTTAAAAGGAATTTCTGAACATATAGGGAATCTTTTCAGCATAATATCTACAAAAAATGCACTTAGAATTTATGATCACACATGCTCTCTGATATTTTGAATAAGCTATTAGATCCCTTGCTTAGCAAGCCCCCTTGCTTGCATAAGTGATTTCTATACTTTGAGTTGCCATCTCTAGCCCATAGATTTCTATGTGTACGAGCTAGATAACTTGGAGTGTTGAGCAGAGCTTCCTTATCCAGTTCTACTCCTTTCTTGGAATATTTCAACACATGTAGAAACTCTAGCAAAGCGTGAAGGTCATTACAATGAATTACTACACCTACTACCTTGAATATCTATCTTAATAGAAAAACATAACTACACAAATTGAATGAAATAAGAACAACAGAGTACATTGATAGTTAGAATAGTGCATACTGAAATACCATCATTTTGATTAAGGATAATAAATCCCTCATATAAATATTTTTCTTCTTTCTTATCCCTTTTCCATCTCTCATTCCCTCTTTCACATAGCTTCATGCTTAAAATACACAAAACACTCTAGTACAAGGGAATACAACTACTAAATCCAATGACTTTCAGGTAACATCTAGTTATGACTACCTATAATAGATTTCGATTGAGCAAGATCTGATTTAGTACATATCCAATTTAACATACTCCCTAAATATTCGATTGAGCAGTAGTTAACCATCAAATTAAATTATTATATTTGTGGAAACTTCTAAATCAATCTCAACACCTACCACAACCTGATGGGTGATTTTTCAAAATATCGATCTCGAATTCACACATTCCTTGATCAAAATGTTGGCCACATGAACAAAAGTACTGCTCTTTGCACAACTGCTCCATCACTAGACCTTTTGCAGCTAGTACTTCCTTTACAACTTTGAATTCTTCTACCACTCTCTCAAGAACTAGATTGACATGCGGTTTATCAATTTAATCCACTCCTAACACTTTATCTCTCTTTTCATCTTGCTAAACAAACTCTTGCAAATTGTCCTCCTCCTATCTAGTGTGTTCTATATTCACTTTGTCACCCTATTGAATCCAATCTTCTTTTTCTCTCTGAAAGTGAGTAATTGTCTCCAACAATTTTGCTTCATACTCTGTTATAAATCTTGCTTTCATTACACCATAAGGATACTCAATCATATAAAACATTTTCTCCTTAATTTCGCCACACATACTCTACATTTTAGAATGTATTTGTTGCTTCAAAATTGAAACATTCCCTTCGTCGATTAATACTGGATTAAAATCCTATTCTTCTTCTTTCCAAACCTTGCAATGGTAGGAATATAACACAAAGTCTTTCTTTAACGTGTCTTTTGGGCATTTCCAAATTAGTACATCCATCATATAAGGCAATTAAACAACCTTTGCCACCAAATCATGTATAAAAGTTACTTCTGCAAAAATATTGTTAGTATATGATCAATGTCTATCCCTCATGATTGTATGCACATTTTGTAAGGCCCCCATTATGAGGAGAAGCCAAGCGTGCATTACCCAATTGATGGGAATCCCAACTTGCATGTTGGATGAAGGTCATATTGGACCATGTAAGATATTGTAAGGAAAGGGAGTTACTAGGGTCCCCAATTGTGGGGTCCGGGGCCGCAGTAAGCAGCCCCGGCTGGGGGTCCAAGGGGGCCAGCAGGCCCCCTGGTGGGGGTCCTGGGGCAGCACCCCCGGCGCGACGGTAAAGGGAATATTCCATAGAATATTCCCTGTTAGAGTCAGAAATCATTTATATTTGTTAGGTCAGGTCAACCGGTCTAAGTCGTGTATGGCAATTATGGGGGCAGTGGCCGCCCACGCTCTAGTGCCCATGTATAACCATCCACGGAAGGCCACCCATGATCCTATATATACATGACTTGTGCACTACCTGAGATATCAAATTGAGCCAGCATACCTCTAGCTTGTATCTCCCTATCTAGAGTTGTCTAGATCACCATTTAAGCTCTACCTTGAGAGCGCATGGGTGGACAACGCCATCATCTTTGTACTTGCTGCTAGTAGAAAAATTGTTGAGATTCTCTTATATCTGTTATCTTCTACGCTACTGCTCCTATGTTATATTGTGTAACTATTATCTTACATGGTATCAGAGCCGTAAGGTTCAAATAGCTTGAGAAGTATCACTATTTTAGCCTTCTAGCAGACTAGAATATAAGTAGAATTCTGCACCTATTCGAATTCTACCACCTGCATTCACTGAAGGGAAGCTGGATGGAACCAACTATACACTCTGAAAGTTCAAAATTTCTACACTCTCATGGGACTGAGGGGATTGGATCTAGAGCCTATACCAGTTGAAGATCCAGCAAATTCAAGATTGATGATTCAGCCAGATCGAGATCTTCTACGAGCTTGGAAGAGGAGGAATGTTGATGCATTATGTGCAATTGTCACTAGTGTAAGTGATTCTGTGCTTACTTTAGTTCAACATACTACTAAAGCACATGAGGCTTGGGGCAAATTGGCTCGACAATATGAGACCAAGAACCACACTACGATACAAAATTTAGAAAATCAATTGGAAAATGAAAAGCATTCTGATTCTCAAAAGGCTGAAAATTTTATCAAAAAGATAAAACATCTTCAAGACCAATTGGCTGTAGTTGGTGTTGCTATAACACCAGAAGAGCTGGCTCGAAGATGTGTACGTGTTCTTCCAACAAAGTATGATGGATTAGTAACAACCCTTAACAGTCAGGTAAGACCAACTCCCCTCACATTTGAAGAGTTTTGTGCTATGCTTTTAGAAGAAGAGATGGGGTTGCGGAATCGGCAAAGTACAAGTGATGCTGCATTTTTAACAAATGCAAAAGGTAAAGGATCTTTTGATGTATCAAAGAAGAAGCCAAAGAAGAAAAAGTTCATAGGAAGTTGCTTCTATTGTGAAAAGAAAGGCCATGCCATCAAGGATTGTAGAAAGAAGCAAGCTGATGAACGGAATGGGACTGTAAAATCATCGTGGAAGAACAAAGAGTCTACAAACAACACAGAGCTGGAACTTTGGGTAGCCATTGAAGAGGTATGTTTATCTGCTCAAGCTTGTGTTGATGAACCATGGGTTTTAGATAGTGGGGCTTCTCTCCATATGACCAGTAAAAAGGATTGGTATAGTTCCCTAGTGCCTCTGCGGGAATCCATCAATGTAGTGGTGGGAAATGACTCCAAGTGTCCAACCGAAGGAACTGGACCCATCTCTTTTATCACTTCTCCAGGTGTTGAGAAAAAGTTATCCGATGTTCTCTATGTACCTACACTTAAAAGAAATTTGTTGTTAGTTTCTGCAATAACAGATCGTGGACTCGAAGTTCACTTCAATAAGAGTGGTGCAGAAATCATGGATTCATCAGGTAATGTTGTAGGTAAAGGCATACGATGGGATAACTTGTATGAGTTAAGTGCTTTAACTGCTATAGAAGATAAAAATTAAGCAAGTTATGGCACCAACGATTGGGGCATCTCGGATTTGTAGTTTTGAAGGAGATGCAAAGAACAGGGATGGTTGCTCATTTGCCTGCATTTTTAGAGTTGCAGGAACCTTGTGAAGCTTGTATGATGGGCAAGCAACAACGAAAGGTGTTTCCAAGAGAGACCAACAATCGATCTCAAGCTCCTCTAGAGTTGGTACATGCTGATCTCTGTGGTAAAATGTCTACACCTGCTTTAGGAGGATCTTTAGTCGACGATTATAGTAGAAAGATATGGGTTTATTTCATTCAAGAGAAGGCTGATGCTTTTGAAAAATTTAAAATGTGGCATAAGTATGTGGAAAATGAATCAGGAAGGAAACGAAAGAAATCCAGAACAGATAGAGAATTCTTGTCAACAGAATTCAACAATTACTGTAAGGAGCATGGTGTGAAAAGGCAACTTACCACAGCTCATACACCTCAACAAAATGGCAATGTTGAGCATAGGAACATGATAGTGGTTGAAATGGCTCGTTGCATGTTAAAGGCTCAAGACATGCCTGATTCATTCTGGGCAGAAGCAGTCAATACAGCAGTCTACATCCTCAATCAAAGCTACACAAAAGCACTCAAGGGGATGACTCCTCAAGAAGCATATTCTGGTAAAAAGCCTTCACTTTTGCATTTCAGAATTTTTGGTTGTTTCTGTTATGCACATATTCCTGATTCAACAAGGTCAAAATTGGATTCAAAAAGCAAAAAGTGTGTCTTCCTAGGATATAGTGAAGAGTCTAAAGCATAGAGGTTGTGGGATCCTGAGGCAAGGAAGATTTTTGTCAGCCGAGATGTGGTGTTTGATGAACGACCACACTTAGGAGAAGATAAAGGTAAATCTACTATCTCATCAAACAGAGAAATATCTCACCTTGTGCCTATCAAAAGACATGTTAAAGTTGAGGAGGAGGAAACATCTGATGGAGAAATTTCCTCAACAAAAAGCCAACCAGTTGTAACTGCACAGCATAAGCCACTACCGAAGTGGGCACAACAACTCTTTGATGATCACAATCCACATACCTGAATCATCCTCGGATGGATTACGAAGATCAAAGAGAATAGAGGAGCAAAGAAGAGCCTCAAAACACATTGTTAACATGGCTCTTATGGCAGATATCATGGGCTCGATAAAGGAACCTACCACCATTGAAGAAGCCCTTGATGATCCAGGTTGGAGAGCGGCAATGTAGTCTGAGTATGATAGTATACTAAAAAATGATACATGGGATCTAGTCGACTTGCCGCCAAAGAAGAAGGTAATAGGTACTAAATGGATTTGGAAAGCTAAGTATAAAGCAGATGGAACATTAGAAAAGTATAAGGCAAGATTAGTTGCATAGGGTTTTTCACAGATCAAAGGATTTGATGTTCAAGAAACTTTTGCACCAACAGCACGCATGACAACTATTCGAACAGTACTTGCAGTAGCTGCACAAAAGTCCTAGCCTATTTTCCAAATGGATGTCGAATCTGCATTTTTGAATGGTCACCTCAAGGAGGAGGTATATGTATCTCAACCACCAGGTTTTGAGGTGCCCAATTCAGAAAATAAAGTTTGCAGGTTGAAGAAAGCTTTGTATGGACTTAAGCAAGCTCCACGGGCTTGGTACCAACGGATAGATAATTTTTTCAAAACTATGGGTTTTGAGAGAAGTACTTCTGATGCTAACTTGTATGTAACGAAAAGGGATAGCAAGATAGTTGTTATCATTGTATATGTGGATGATTTGATCATTACAGGAGATCATCAAGGACTCATCAATCAAACTCGGATCAGCTTGGGAACTGAGTTTGAAATGACAGACTTCGGTCTACTCCATTTTTGTCTGGGAATTGAAGTATGGCAAAGGAAGGATGGCATTTTCATCTCACAACAAAAATATGCCAAAGAAATTCTCAAGGCATTTGGAATGATGGACTCCAAACCAACTAGCACACCTATGGAGGTAAATCATAAGCTATCTATGGATGATCACATGCCTGATGTAGATGCTAAGAAGTACAAGAAGCTCGTTGGAAGTCTTATTTTTTTGTGCAACACTAGACCAGACATTTGCTATGCTATTGGAGTGTTAAGTAGGTTTTCCAACAAACCTAAGGAGAGTCACTGGAATACTAGAATGCGAATTCTAAGGTACATTGTAGGAACCTTGGATTTTGGTATTTTGTATACCACAAGTGATACACTTCAAGGATATTGTGATTTAGATTGGGCTGGAGATTGTGATTCTAGAAAATAAGTTTCTGGATATTGTTTCTCACTTGGTTCATGAATATTTTCTTGGGTAAGTAGGAAGCAACCAACTCTCGCACTCTCCTCCACTGAAGCAGAGTACAAAGTAGCTTGTTTTGCTTCTTGTGAGGCAGTCTGGTTAAGGGGAATTCTTGTAGATCTAGGCTTTCCATCAAATATGGTGACTGTACTCAAGTGTGATAATCAAAGTTGTATGGCTATTGCAAAGAGCCCAGTATTTCATGCTCACACCAAGCACATAGAAGTACAGTACCATTATATTCGTGAGCTAATTGAAGATGAAATTGTGGAGCTAGAATATTGTCCAACAGAGGCAAACTGTGCTGACATATTCACTAAAGCACTTGGAGGAGAGCAGCTCAACAGGTATCTTCAAGAGATGGGCATAGGACCGAGACCTACTTGATTTATCATTGGTAAACATTGAGGGGGGTGTTAGTATATGATCAATGTCTACCCCTCATGATTGTATGCACATTTTGTAAGGCCCTCATTATGAGGAGAAGCCAAGCGTGCATTACCCAATTGATGGGAATCCCAACTTGCATGTTGGATGAAGGTCATATTGGACCATGTAAAGTATTGTAAGGAAAGGGAGTTACCAAGGTGCCCAATTGTGGGGTCCGGGGCAGCAATGAGTAGCCCCGGCTGGGGGGTCCAAGGGGGCCAGCGGGCCCCTTGGCACGATAAAGGGAATATTCCATAGAATATTCACTATCAAGGTCAGAAATCATTTATATTTTTTAGGTTGGTTCAACCGGTCTAAGCCGTGTATGGAAATTACGGGGGTGGTGGCCACCCATGCTCTACCACCCATGTATAGCCATCCACGGAAGGCCACCCATGATCCTATATATACATGACTTCTGCACTACTTGAGACATCGAATTGAGCCAGCATACCTCTACCTTGTATCTCCCTATCTAGAGTTTTCTAGATCACCGTTTAAGCTCTACCTTGAGAGCGCATGGGTGGACAATGCCATCATCTTTGTACTTGCTGCTAGTAGAAAAATTGTTGATATTCTCTTATATCTGTTATCTTCTCTACTACTGCTCCTATGTTATATTGTGTAACTATTGTCTTACAAATATGCCCCTTCATTTTCCTCAATATATACTTGAGACTTTGCATAATAATTATTCTTCTGGCTATTCCGTGAAAATGATGCAAATTCATATAACCCAACTTGTTGCAACAAAATAATATTGAGAGCTACTTGAAAATTAAGTTCTACCTTAAAGCCAACATACAGATCCATCAATGATTGTGTTAACTTCCTTGTTGATAGCGGTGTAGGAAATTCATCATCATCTTTTGTAGCACTATCCTGTTCCTCAATACTAGTATGTTCATCTCTTACTCCCTGAACCCGTGTATGCAATCTCATCTTTATCACCTCGTGTTGTTCCTCTGAAACTCCTAGCTGCAACCTTGCACTATTCTTGGGCTTTGGCATACTTGCTACAACTTGTTCATCATGTATAAACATTGCTTTCGAATGATTGTACATAAACTTCCTTATGATAAGATCACTCATAGTCGTCAGCACATAGTAGAACAATCCACTCAAACGCAATGCAATCACAAACATGAGTGGCCGTCTTTCCTTCTTTTGAGGTCTCCTTTGAAAATTTAAGTATATAAAAAATATGTGATCCAATTATTTTTGATACAGCATAATCAGATCAAATAATTTTTGATATATCATAATCAGGATTGAACATATCTTTAACCTTACCCTTTCACAAATTTGATCCGACTTACCATTTAGTGGTTCAAAGATTAATTCTTCCACCTATACTAATGCCACATTAAGACAATCAAAATGGGGTGAATTACCTTCCAATTTCTTGCACTTAGATCCATCGATAGGCTTTTCCACCCTAGTTCCAAACACATCTACCACCATAAACATCCCTTTTCCTATATCTTCCACAATCTCATAAGGACCTTATATCTTAATGTCAACTTACCAAGATGAGGTCCCAATTTAAAATTATATACCATTACCCAATCACCGATCTTAGACACCTTCAATTTGACATTCATATTTACCCAAGCTTGCCTTCTTCTCTAAATAGCTTCACTAATATAAGAACTGACCAATCGATCATCTTCTAATTGCAAGAAATAAATGCTCCTATGTTTAGCGCACAAGCTTGGAGACATATTTTCAGCTATTGTTCTGAAACTTGGCACTACAAACTCCATTGGTACCACTACTTTAAACCCCATACACCAACCTACAAGGTTTCATTCCTATTGTAACTTTGAAAGTTGTTCTAAAATACCACAAAGATGAATCCATACTTCAGATCCTAATCTTTTTGATTTTGTTGCACAGTCTTTTTAAGAATTTTTATCTATGTTTTTCTAGTACTTTCCACCTATCCATTCGCTTGAGAATGATAGGTTGTATATTTCTTATGCACAACCATATGACTTTTTGTAAAGTATGAACTTACTTCATTCGGAAATTGACTTCCCCTGCCACCAACTAATTCCATCGGGCAACCAAATCTTGTCATGATTTTATGATATAAGAACCTAGCTACACTTGCTGCTTTATTATCTTTAAGAGCTATTGCTTCAACCCATTTTTTACAATAATATGTAGCTAGCAAGATATACATATTTCCACGTTTATTTGGTGCCTTGATGGATCCTATAAAATCCTTATCCCATTTTTTAAAAGGTTGAAGAGATAAAATAGGGTGATAAAAAATTTTGTCTACATTATGTACTTGAATGTAGCCCAACTTTTTGCAAACTTAAGAGCATTCTTCAACACTATGGGTCACCAGAGTCCCACTTGCAATATTTTTTTCCCTATTATATCTCATGAAAAATGTCCTCTTGTTGAGCCTGAATGAGCTTCTTATAATACCGCCTTCTATTCAAAATCAGGTACACATCGTCTAATTACCTGATCAAGGCTTTTCTTATAGACTGCCCCAATGATTACTAAATATGGTCTACTCTTTAAGGAAAATTTCCTCCTTTGGTCTAAGCTAAAATTTTTTGGCATAACCGAATCAGTTAAAAATGCACGTACATGATCATACCAAGACTCTGACATAGTAACCGAAGCATTGAATAATGGAGCATCAGGTGATTCATCATCCACCCCAATTAGTGCTTCACCTATTTCTAATATGTTTGAATCATTTGCTATAGCATGCTCCTATCCTAGAGTATGGACAACAACAAAGTCAAATTATTGAAGAAAAAAGCATCCATCTTGCTAATGTATTTGTTAACAAAGGCTTCTTAATGAGATATACCAATGCTTGGACATGAAACAGGACTTTATTTCCCAAGAAGTAATGCCTAAACATATTGCGGGCATACATCATCCCCAAAGCCTCTCTTTTTGTTATGAAATAATTTCTTTATGATGAAGAAGGTACTCTAACTGCTTAATATATTGGCCTATAACATTTTTTAACTTTCTCTTGCATTAGAATTGTCCCTATTACCACATCTGAGGCATCAACAAACACGTGGACAGGTAATGACCAATTTGGTGGCTACAAAACTAGTGCAGCAACTACCATCTTATTTTTAAATTTATCTAATGCTGATGTAACTCTGAATCTATACCCTTCACTAGAGAATATTTTGAGGCAAAGACATAAATGTACTCTTATATTAACTTAATTAGATCTTAAAAAAATTGTCCTTCCACTTACATACTTACTTTAACCATCTTTGGGTTAGCTTATGTAGCCAAGTTGAGTCCCTTTAGATCATCCTCTTTTACCCTATTACACATCGCATACCTCTTGTCATACATCTTCTTTGCCATATTTGTAGCATCCCTTTACTTGTAATCCCTTCTCTCCTTAGTATGAATTTATGTTCCTCCTCAAATATCTTATGTACCCTCCAATTCCTATCTTGGAAGTATCTCTAATTTGTGTTTCATTGGTACTATCTCATGTTGCAATATACTTTTCATATCTACCTCAAATACTAGAACAATTTTTGGATTAGGTTTCAAAAACTCCTCCTCTTTGCCACCACGGGTTTTTATTTAAGCATTATATTCCATCTTTCATGCATTGATATTGTTACCTTTCTTCTTCCTTTGGTCTCTTGTGTGGAAGATCCTATAAGCAAAAGCATATTTCCGAAAACTTGTTCAAGTCCAATTAGAGGGTAGAATGTAGTGATCCAATGATATTTTGGAAGTTACGATGATATATCTGGCCAAGAACACCTTGCATAGTTTTTCAAGGGTAATTATGAATTGATGATTTCATCAGTGATATGAGCAATCCAAAATAGTACCTTTGGATGTCAAAAATACAATTAAGTAGGAAATTGGTCCTAGGCTTTTAGCACATTTTCAATGCAATGGTAGTATTAGTTTTTGAAAATTTGAAACCAATCATTAGTTTTTCCCCTTTGATAACTTGTAGATATGCACTTTCTCGATCTTGATTTCTATTGTGTCCTCAACTCACCTAGCACATAAGTATACAAAACCTTAAAAAATGTTTCATACAAGAAAGATCATGCGTCTTCCCCATAGCAAGGGTCATAAGGTTCAAATTGTGTCTAGATTAGGTTGTAAATCCTATGATTATATATGTATTTATGGTTGCTACATTCCCTTAAGGGAAGTTGGGCATATGCATCTTCTTGGAGATTTCCCTTGTAGATCTACTATGTACCTATTCTTCCTTTTTGTACGCCAATCTTTAGCTTGAATTCCAATAAAACAATAAACCTCAAACATAAAAATGATACTTGTGGTGTTAGATATTTACAAGGTCATCTGAATTTTGCTTGTCTGCTATGCCTACAGAAATCTGAAAATGGTTTCCTCTTTACCCAAACTTGAGACACCTGGTAAACATGTTTGCGAAGGTTGTATTTTGGGAAAAATGCAGCATTTATCCTTCCCAAGAGATGAGTCACTTTGAGCTATTCAGAAATTACACCTTGTACATAGTGATGTCTGTGGTCCTATGGAGACATCTTCTTTCGAAAACTATCTTTATTTGTGACTTTCAATGATTAATTTTTGAGGCATGCATGGGTATATCCATTGAAAGCAAAGTACAAAGTGTCTATGTGCTTCAAATAATGTTTGGTTTTGTCTAAAAATATGTGAGTATGTAAAATGGGCACCCTCCATTCTGATCGAGGGGGGGAATATATGTCTTCTAACTTTAATGCAGTTTTGGATGACCTCAACAAAATGTAGTTGCTAAATTGAAGAAGAGGTCACTCATGGAGATTGCGAGGTGTATGGTCAAGAGTGACGCTTTACCACATGGTTTTTGGCTTGAAGCTGTTGTGTGTGCAACATATGTACTTAACAGGTGTCCCACTAAAGCATTGCAGTCTATCACTCCATATGAGGCTTGACATGATCGCAAGCCATCTTTTTGCTCATCTGTGTGTTTTTGTTCGTTTGGCAAATGCATTAGTGCCTGAACAACATCGTAGAAAATTGAATGATAAAGCAGTAAAATGTATTTTTGTTGGGTATAGTTCTGAAAGCAAAGGCTATCGTCTATATCATCCATAGACTAAACACATTTTGGTTAGCCATGATGTTGTTTTTGTGGAAGATGCTATTCAGCCATTACTTTCATGTATTACGGAGACATCCGTTAGCTCCAGAGACATGTATGATACTTTGGTGCCTCATTTTATAGGTGGAGAGTCTAGTGCTTGTCATAATGAGGCAATTTCTCAGACTTTAAAGGTTTCATGTGATGATGTAGATCATTTGATGAGAGAGTTGATATTGAGAAGGGAAAATTATGCCAAAATGATTGGTGCAGACTTTGTGTGATAGCAAATTAGATGCACCTCTATCATATCGTAATCGTTCAAGCTCTCATAGTGCCTCTTTTGAATCAAATTTCTATGCTAAGGCTACCTCTAGTCTTTGTGATGAGAATGAGCTTGTTTCCTTTGATGAAGCCAAAAATTCAGAAATTTGGATGGCCGCTATGCAATCTGAATATGATGCTATAATGAAGAATGGTACGTGGTCTTTGTGTGACTTGCCTCCTGACAAGAAGTCCATTGGCACTAAGTGGGTATACAAGCTGAAGCATAATCTTGATGGAACAATTGATAGTTATAAGGCGAGGCATGCTGCAAAAGGTTATGCATAGGAAAGAGGAATTCATTTTGATGAGACTTTTGCTCCTACTTGCCAAATGACTACTGTTCATAGCATCTGTGCACTTGCAACTCATCATGGTTGGAATGTACATCAGTTGGACATTAAAACTTCATTTTTGAATGGTGATTTGCATGAAGAAGTGTATGTCAAGAACCACGTGCTTGGTATGAAAAGATACATGCCTATCAGATTGCACATGGTTTTCAGAACAGCCCAACTGAAAGAATCTTATATGTTAAGCATGCTAATGGTGTGCTTCTGATCATTGTTGTGTATGTTGATGACATGCTGCTCACTGGCCCTCATGAGAAGCATATTATTGATTTTAAAGCTGATTTGCATGCCTCATTTGAGATGTCTAATATGGGGCATTTGCATCATTATTTGGGCATTCAATTTATGCAAGTTGATGGAAGAATAGCTTTGTGTCAAAAAAAATTTATTGACACATTATTGTAGCATTTTGGCGTTGAAGATGTTAGATATGCTCAATCCTCCACCCTCATGTGACCACAAATGATCCATGGTGCTCTAAGTTGTAAGGCCCCCATTATGAGGAGAAGCCATTATGAGAGCCTCGACATTTGTGGAACCCTAACTTCCAAGTTAGATGAGGTCTATGTGTGACCGTTGATGGTTATAGATGATCTTTGTGAGCCTAGCCGTTAGGTTAGGTAGGGCATAAACTTCCAGGCCATTGGGTTACCATTTAAGGTGAAAATAAAGGCCCTGTGGCGTCGCGCGGTTTCCCCATAGAACCTTAATGGGGGGAGTGCAGAGGGGGGCTTGCCCCCTTCTGCGGGGTCCGCGGGGCCTATCCCCCCGGCCCGTAGGGCCGAGACGGTAGGACTTCTGGTCGTGGAGATATTGTCGGATCATATATTCTACCGACTATTTTGTATCTCCCGACTACGTTTATCTATACCGAACCGCCTTGTAAAAGCTATATAAGCACAGCCGAGGTTGAGCTTTACATAGCATTGCGCACTAGTAAGCCCTTCATCTAGAGTCTGTCTAGATCGCCATCTAAGCTCCATAGTGGGAGCGCACGGGTGGAAAGCACCATCATTGTAACTGCATTACGCTTTGCAATCTGAGAATTTGAGTTCAGTACCTCTCAGTCTGCATCTATCTTTGTCTGCGTTTTTCTCTCAACTCTATCTATAGGTCTATTTTGCTGTGCTATTATTTTCTTACATGGTATCATAGCTCAGGAGGCTCTGAGTGGTGCAAAAGAAGAAACGCAAAGGTTGCAGTGTTCTGAACAACAAAAGAGAGAAGATGTCAAGCGGTGCGTCATCATCTACGACTGGGGGCCAAGGTGGTTCATCAACAGGAGTAGGTGGCGCACAAGCAGGAGTAGCAATGATGTCGGTCATCCCAACCTTGCGGAGATAGCCACCAGCCTTCACAGAAGGTAAACTTGATGGTACGAACTACACCCTGTGGAAGTTCAAAATCACTTCTATTCTTGATTCATATGAGCTTTTGGAGACTGTTCTTGGGACTGATCATGAGCCCCAAGAAAGACCTGATCCAAATACTCTTGGTCGAATGATTCCTCCTGATGCTGATCTTCTACGTGCTTGGAAATGCAAAAATGCAGATGCACTCTGTGCTCTTGTTACAAGTACTTTTGATATTGTTTTGACTCTCATTCAACATACTACGAAGGCATGTGAAGCATGGAACATATTGAGAAATCAATATGAAACTCGTAATCAGACACGGATTTAGAACTTGGAGAATCAGCTTGCAGCAGAACGGTTTGCTGATGGGGAGACTGCAGAGGTGTTTATCACTCGCATAAAGAATCTACGAGATCAAATGGTGGGAGCAGATGTTCAAAATTCAAGTGAAGAGCTAGCTGGACGTTGTCTTCGAATCTGTCCACCTAAGTTTGATGGTCTGGTAACTGCTCTTAACACTCAAATCAGATCTCAACCACTAACTTTTGAAGAATTTAGTGCCTTACTCATGGAGGAGGAGCTGCGGCTCAAGGCAAGGAGTGGTGGTAGCAAAGGAGATGCTGCATTCACAGCAAATGCCAAAGGAGGCAAAATAGACTCTTCAAAAGATGGAGACAAAAAGAAGAACGACAAAAAGAAGTTCAAGGGAGAGTGTTTCCACTGCAAGAAGAAGGGACACAGAATCCAAGACTGTTGCATCAAGAAGGTAGAATAGAAGAGCGGCTCTTCAAAAGGTGGCAAGGGCAAGGAGTCTGCCAACACAGCAGAAACAGAGCTTGAGTTATTTGTTACGATAGAGGAGGTGTGCTCCTCGGCTGAAGATTCAAGAACAGATGACTCATGGGTGTTGGACAGCGGTGCATCTCGTCACATGACGAGTAGAAAAGACGTTTATAGTTCCTTACAGCCTCTAAAAGAACTCATCACAGTAAAGGTAGGAAACAATGCAAGATATCCTGCAAAGGGCGAAGGTACGGTTTCTTTCATTAACTCTAATGGCGATATCAGAAAGCTTTCAAATGTGTTGAATGTTCCACAAATAAAACGAAATCTACTTTCAGTAGCTTCTATAACTGATCAAGGTCATCAAGTATCTTTCAGTAAGATAGGAGCTAAGATTATGGACAGTAACAACAACATTGTTGGGACTGGCATAAGGAGGAACAACCTGTATGAGTTGTGTGGTCTTACAGCCACTACAAACGTGGGCACAAGTAAGCTATGGCATGAGAGATTCGGACACATTGGATACCCTGTACTGAAGGAGATGCATCGTAGAGGTATGGTTGCACACCTACCATCGATTGCAGAAATGAAGGAACCATGTGAAGCTTGCATGATGGGCAAGCAACAGAGGAAGGCATTTCCACAAGAAAGCAAGAACAGGGCAAGCTATCCTCTAGAGTTGGTGCATGCTGGCTTGTGCAAAAAAATGCCTACATAGGCCTTGGGCGGATCTTCCTACTTCATGTTACTTGTCGACGACTATAGCAGGAAGATGTGGGTGTACTTCCTTCGCGATAAGGCTCAAGCTTTTGGTAAGTTTAAAGAATGGCTTCAGCTTGTTGAAATTGAAACAAGGAAGAAGATGAAGAAATTCAGGACAGACGGTGGTGGTGAGTTCACATCAATAGAGTTTGAAGATTTCTGCAAGAGTAAGGGAATCAAGCATCAACTCACAGTGGCACATAGTCCTCAACAGAACGGTGTTGCAGAACGCCGAAATCGAACCATCATGGAGATGGCAAGGTGCACGTTGAAAGGAAAGGGTTTGCCTAATCAATTTTGGGCAGAGGCTGTCAACACTGCTGTCTACATCTTGAATTGAAGCTACACCAAGGCACTTGATGGAAAGACTCCACAAGAAGCCTACACTGGTAAAAAGCCTTCTGTTTCCCATTTCAAAGTATTTGGAAGTGAACATTATGTACATGTTCCAGATAGGGAGAGAAACAAGCTTCAACCAAAAAGCATCAAAGGTATCTTCTTAGGGTACAACGAAGATAAGAAGGCTTATAAGCTTTATGACCCTGAGGCTAAGAAGATCATGGCGAGTCATGATGTGGTGTTCAAGGAGGAGCAGCCACATGCAGTGGAGGAGGAAAAGAGAGCTTCCACTTTATCATCAGGCAAAGGGGCAATCCACTATGAACCTGGCCCAAGAGCTATCCCTTCTACACAAGAGAAGGAAGCATCATCTTCATATGATGAGTTTGAAAGTCACCAACCTGTCGACACCCAAGTGGAAAAGCCATTGCCATGTTGGGTGAGGCAGCTCTATGATTCTGCAAACCTCATCCCACAGTCACTAGAACAGGTTGCAGATGGACCGTGGCGATCAAAGAGAATAGAGGAACAGAGACGGGCAAGCGCCCATATTGTAAACACAGCCTTGATGGCTGATCTCATTCAAGAAGAAGTGAAGGAACCAAGCAATGTGGAAGAGGCACTCCATGATCCGAATTGAAGGGCTGCCATCCAAACAGAATACAACAAGATCATGAAGAATGGAACTTGGGAGCTAGTGGATCGACCCCCTAAGCGTAAAGTCATTGGCACCAAGTGGGTTTGGAAGCTAAAGTACAAGGCTGATGGTACTCTAGAAAAATATAAAGCAAGACTTGTTGCACATGGCTACTCACAAGTTGAAGGCATTGACTTTTGTGAATCATTTGCCCCTACTGCAAGAATGACTACTATCCGAGTAGTACTAGCTGTGGCTGCATATAAGCGTTGGCCAGTCTATCACATGGATGTTAAATCAGCGTTCCTGAATGGAGACCTCAAGGAGGAGGTATATGTGTCTCAGCCACCAGGGTTTGAGGCTCCCCATTCATAGAACAAGGTATGTAAGCTGAAGAAGGCATTATATGGGCTAAAACAAGCCCCTAGAGCATGGTACCAATGGATAGATAAGTATCTCTTGGATCTAGGGTTCAAAAGATGTGCTTCTTATGCTAACTTGTATGTTCTAAAGAAAGGAGGGAAGACAATTGTGCTTGTACTCTTTGTAGATGACCTTGTGATTACAGGAAATGATGATGCTCTTCTTCAACAAACAAAAGATGCCCTGACTTCAGAATTTGAAATGACAGACTTGGGCTTAATGCATTATTGCTTAGGTCTTGAAGTTTGGCAGGAACCAAGGAAGATTTTCATCTCTCAACAAAAGTATGCAAGGCAGATATTGAAGGTATTAGACATGGAGGAGTGCAAGGAAATTTCTACACCTATGGAGGTCAACACAAAATTATCTATTGAAGATACTTCACCTCCAATGGATATTGGAAGATACAAGAAATTAGTTGGAAGTCTCATCTACTTGTGCAATAGTAGACCAGACATCTCTTATGTTGTTGGAGTAGTAAGCAGGTTCTCTAATAAGCCTTGCCAAACTCATTGGAAGGCAAGCATGCGGATACTCAGGTATGTGAAAGGAACCACTGATTATGGTATTCTTTATGAAGAAGGATCATCTCTAGCCGGATACTGTGACTCAGATTGGGCAGGAGATATTGATACCAAAAAATCAGTTTCTGGATATTGCTTTTCTTTCGGATCAGGGATTTTCTCTTGGATCAGTAAGAAGCAACCGACTGTAGCATTATCTTCTACTGAAGCTGAGTACAAAGCTACATGCATTGCAGCATGTGAAGCAGTATGGTTGAGGAGGATCCTATGGCACATAGGAATACAAGGACAGGAAGCTACAGAGTTGAAGTGTGACAACTAAAGTTGCATGGCCATCGCCAAAAATCCTGTTTTCCATGCACGTACCAAGCACATAGAAATCCAGTATCACTATGTGCGTGAGTTGATTGAGGACGGGGTCGTGGAGATAACCTATTGCCCTACTGAAGAAAATGGAGCAGACATCTTCACCAAGGCTCTTGGGCGAGAAACTTCTTCGACACTTTCCAAAGCTTGGGATTGGACCAAGGAGGTAGTTCACCATCAGGTGGACATTGAGGGGGGGGGGTGTTAGATATGCTCAATACTCCACCCTCATGTGACCACAAATGATCCATGGTGCTCTAAGTTGTAAGGCCCCCATTATGAGGAGAAGCCATTATGAGAGCCCGGACATTTGTGGAACCCTAACTTCCAAGTTAGATGAGGTCTATGTGTGACGGTTGATGGTCATAGATGATCTTTGTGAGCCTAGCCGTTAGGTTAGGTAGGGCATAAACTTCCAGGTCATTGGGTTACCATTTAAGGTGAAAATAAAGGCCCTGTGACATCGCGCGGTTTCCCCATAGAACCTTAATGGGGGGAGTGCAGAGGGGGGCTTGCCCCCTTTTGCGGGGTCCGGGGGGCCTATCCTCCCGGCCCGTAGGGCCGAGATGGTAGGACTTCTGGTCATGGAGATATTGTCGGATCATATATTTTACCGACTATTTTGTATCTCCCGACTACGTTTATCTATACCGAACCGCCTTGTAGAAGCTATATAAGCACAGCCCAGGTTGGGCTTTACATAGCATTGCGCACTAGTAAGCCCTTCATCCAGAGTCAGTCTAGATCGCCGTCTAAGCTCCAAAGTGGGAGCCGCACGGGTGGACAACACCATCATTGTAACTGCATTATGCTTTGCAATCTGAGAATTTGAGTTCTCTACCTCTCAATCTGCGTCTATCTTTGTCTGCATTTTTCTCTCAACTCTGTCTACAGGTCTATTCCGCTGTGCTGTTATTTTCTTATAGAAGACAATAAAACTATTGCCACTCCTATGGAGACATGTTTATGATTGAGTCTACATGATGTTGGAGATGCATTTGATGTTTTTCTCTATCAAAAGGGTGTTGGATGCTTGATTTACTTATGCATTACTTGGCCAGATATTCAGTTTGCTGCCTCAAATATGAGCAGGTTTATGCATTGCTTATGTGTCAAGTGTTGGAAGAGATGGATGGATACCTCAAGGAAGTGAGGTGGTACTACCAAAACCTTCTTTGTGACTTCCCTATTTCACTTCAAGGTTATGTAGTAGGCCCTCTTAGCTTGCAAATGACACCAAATGAGCACCTATGTACTTTGGAGTTCATGCTTCAACCAATTAACTCAAAACAGACAACTTCACAAATAGTTAGTGATAAAAAACTTACTATTTTGGTCTTGACACCTGCTAGATCTTTTGCTCAGTGCTCACAGTACATTAAAATTGATCAAAATACTTTTGATGGTATCTAATTACCTTAGATAGCTAAGTATTACAAGTAGAATAACTTAAAATGATAAATCACACACTGAGAAATCAATTTAACATTTGGATGCTTACCGTGGATTTTTAGGGACTGAGCAGAGAATGACTAGAGAGCACTTCGACATGGATTTCTCCAATGTGGCTGAACCAAATACCTTCAACTTTGGGTGGCTCTTAAAATAAACTTTGAGCTGGTTCCAACAAGCTATAGATCATGTCAAATGGATAAGAACTCACTGAGATCTGATCAAGCAAAGATCACTATTCTGAGAAGTCATAGCAGAGAAGTAAACAAAGTTGATCAATGAAATGTCTGTATTATAAATATTGTTGTACAAGATCATTGGCAAGGAAATTATGCACAATGAGGGTGAGATGAGTAGACTATGGTGTAGGCTACTCAAATCCAACAAATGATCAGTGGAAGAGATTCAATGAGAGGCCTCAAGGACGGTAACTTTTACAAGTCCTTTTATAAGGATCTTCTTTATTCAAATTTTCATTTGAATTCAAATTATGGCTCCATGTAAAAGTGTTCCTCCAAGTTAAGAGTGATTCTACCAAATGGAATTTGTAAGTCATTATTCTTCTAACTCAACGAGATATATGGTCTTGGAAGATTCTCTCAAGTAAAAAAACTTTTACAATGGTTAATGATCAACCAATTACAAGCTAAGGTTCTTATGCTTCTTCAAGTAATTACACACATTTGCTTCCATGCCTAGCCAAGTGTGATGGATTGGAAATTTGCACCAATAGCTCCCCCTCAAGCCAAAGATCTTGGCTTGTACTTCATCAAGAATCTTCTCAATCCAATCATAGTTTTGAACCTGCAAAGTTTAGTACCATCAAGTGCTTTGGTTAACAAATCCACACATTGCATATTTGTGGACATCTCCTTGCTCAATAGCTTCTCTCTAACATAGTGATAATGTACTTCTATATGCTTGGTTCTTTCATGATAGATGGGATTGGCTACAAGATGCAAAGGACTTGTATTGTCACCAAAAATCATAGGTGAATGAGTATGAAGTCCCAAATCTGAATATAGCAATCTAATCAATATGGATTCTTGTGTAGCATTTGCTAATCCCCTATATTCAGCCTCTATTGAAGATAGAGCAACATTTGGTTTCTTCTTGGAAGACCATGAAATGGGCTTATCACCTGCAAAAGAAAGATATTCAAAAGTACTCCTTCTATCATCCTTGCAAGTTGCCCAATCTGCATCTGAGTATAGTTTAATGTCCAAATCTAACGTGTATAGGACGTAAAAACCTTGATTTTGAGTACCCTTGAGATACTTCAAAATCCTTTTGATAGCTTCCAAGTGAGGTGCGCTAGGTTTATGCATGAATTGACTTAAAACACTTACTCCATAAGATATGTCAATCTTTGTTAAGGTTGCATAGTTTAGACTTCAAACTATGCTTTGATATCCTGCAATGTCTTCAAGCAAATCACCTTCATGAGCTCTCAATTTATGGTTTACCTCCATAGGGGTGCTAGCTAACTTTTCATTTTCCAAGTGGAACGTCTTCAACATGTCCTACACTTATTTCCTTTGAGTGATATAAATTCCAGAATTTGTGTAGACCAACTCAAGGCTAATGAAATACTTTAGAAACCCTAGGTCACTGATTTTGAACTCCTGCATCATTAGGCTCTTGATTTGTTTGATGACATTGGCATCACTACCTAACAAAATGATGTCATCAACATACACACATAAATATATCATTTTTGAGTTGCTCCTCTTGACAAACATAGAAGAATCTGCTTTTCTCATCATGAATCCTTGATCTTGAAGATAGGTAGTTAACCTATGATTCCATGCCCTGGGTGCCTGCTTCAAATCATAAAGATCTTTGTTCAATTTGCAGACATAATTTACCTTTCTTGGGTCTTCATAGCGAGGAGGTTGAGCGATGTAAATCTCCTCTGAAAATGAGCCATTTAGAAAGGCATTTTTTACATCCAATTGATACATATTCCAATTCCTAGATGCAGCCACACTTATCAATACTCTGATGGTTGACATTTTAGCCACATGTGAAAATGTCTCTTCATAATCAACTCCTTGGGTTTGTGCAAAACCCGTGGCCACAAGCCTAGCTTTATACCTGTTTATGGATCCATCTGAGTTCCTCTTGATTTTGTAAATCCATGTAGAACCAATTACCTTCATTGATGCCTTCTTGGGTACTAGTTCCCAAGTATCATTCTCTTGGAGTGCTTCTATTTCTTCATCCATAGCTTCTTTCCATTCTGCTTTGGCACTTGCTTCTTCATATGAATAAGGTTCCTCAAGTGATAAATCTTTAGCAAGAGAGATGGAATGCTTAGTAACTAATGACGTATCATGCCCATACTTGATTGGCTTCTTACTCTCCCTTTGTGATCTCCTTAGAGCTTGGTTGGATGATTCATGTAAGTCTTCCAACTTCTTCATCTTGGCCTTGCCCTTTGATTTCCATGCTTTGAACTCTTCTAGGTTGATGGTATATTCATCATCTGATTTGATGTCTTCAATTTGACCTTGCTCCTCCTTGGTGAGACTTGGAAACTCCTCTTCCAAGTCATATGGCAATTTGACTTTCTTGCATTCACTTTCAAACGAAGAATCATTCTCATCAAACACAACATCTCTACTGACCATAAATCCTTTGTTGGATGGATTATAAAACCTGTATCCTTTTTTATTTAAATCATATCCTATGAAGGTGCACTTCTCTGCCTTAGGGTCTAGCTTACCTCTGATTTGAGATGGAACATGCACATAAGCAACACATCCAAATAGTCTACAATGATCAAGTGATGGCCTCCTACCATGCCATGCTTCATATGGGGTCATCCCATCAAGTGATTTGGATGGCAACTTGTTAATAAGATAAGTGGCAACAAATACACTTTCTACCCACAAATAATTAGGCAATTTCTTTTTATTAAGCATTGATCTAGATGCTTCCACAATCAACCTACTTCTCCTCTCTGCTACCCCATTTTCCTCAGGGGTATACCTGGTAGTAATCTCCCTTTTGATTCCTCTGTCCTGTAAAAATGCATCAAATTCAATGGAGAAGTACTCACCTCCTCCATCTAACCTTATTCTCTTTAGGCTTTTTCTTGTTTGATTTTCCACAAGTGCAAGATATTTTTTGAAACAACTAAACACTTCATCTTTGTGCTTCATGAAATACCAGATAGTCCATCTACTGATCATCAGTGAATGACACATAATACCATGAGCCTGAAATTGAAGGGTCCTTGCTTGGTCCCCATACATTTGTGTGGACAAGTTCCAAGTAATCCTCATGCATGTATCCTTTCTTTGTAAAAGGTAACCTGTGTGATTTACCAAAGTGACAAGCACCACATTTATAGATCATATGTTGCTTGGATACATTAGGTATCCCAAGCACACATTGATCTCTACATATTTGCTTCAAGGTTCTCTCCCCAATATGCCCTAATCTTTTATCCTAAATCTCTAACCCAAACAATGATTGATCCTTGTAATTATAAAGTGCAATGTTTCTAGTGTCCTCAAGCTCAAATGTAAATAGTCTACCTATTTTTTCTCCCTTGGAGATTCGCTTGAATCCATGTTGGGGGTCCTCCACAAAAGCTCCATTTTGTTGAATCTAACCTGCAAACCTTTTTCCACTATTTGTCCAAAACTCATCAATTCCTGGTGATTGTAGGTACATAAAGAACCCTGCTCAACAGATTTCTATTCCCATTAGATGTTTTGACATTTCCTACCTTGACCCCTGAATGCTTGGTGTCATCATTTGTCTGCACTTGGTGCTTTCCCTTGGGTTCCTCAAGATAAAAAAGAAGAGCTACATTGCCTACTACATGGTTTGAACAACCTGAGTCAATATAGAAGAGGTGCTCATCATTCATACCTTGTTTTGAAGTCATGTTCATAATGAGAAGAGAAACTTCTTTATCCTCTATATAATTATTGAAGTCCTTTCTTGATTTGTATCCTCCTTGATAGTTGTTATTGTAATTGTTGTTGTAGCCATGGTTATAGCCTTGATTATGGTTGAACCTTCCCCTTGATTGTGAGGAGCCACCTCTTTGAAATCCTCTTCCTCTCAGAGCCTTGAAGTTCCTATAACACTCATCTGTAGTGTGCTTAGAGAGTCCACATATGTTGCATGAGGAAGAGTTGAAGGATCTCCCCCTACCTTGCTCACCTCCTCTGCCCCCCTTCCTCTTGAGTTCCTACCTCTCCTTGCATAGTTAGCTTGAGAAGTAGTACCTTCATCTTCAACCTTTTTGCTCTTCCCTTTATCTTTAGACTTTCCTTTATCTGTGTATAGGGTAGAAGAGTTTTTACCTCTTGATGGTTCTCCATTTTTTTTGAGCTTAGCTTCATGGGTCAAGAGTTGTCCCATGAGTGTGGTAAGATCTAGAATCTGCATGTCCATGTAAAGGTCCATTGCAGTTGTGAAGGCTTCCCATTTATCATCTGCCTTGATGCCATTGATTATTTGTCTCACTATTTGCTCCTCTTCAATCTCCTCTCCTATACTTGCCAAATGATCAGACACATCTTTGAATTTGGTCACATACTCTGAAACATTCTGCTTGGGTTGCTTCCTTTGAGTAGTAAACTCAATCCACAATTGATTTTTACTAGCTCTTGTGTTGGAAGAAAAATATGAAGACAATGTATCCAAAGTTTCTTGGGAAGTTTTACAATTCCTAATGTGTGGAAGAAGGAAGTCAGAGATAGAGTCAAGTAGATATGACCTTGCTAGAGCTTCTTTGGCACACCATGAGTTGATCCTTTGCTTCTGAAAATGGGCATCTCGTCATTTCCTGATATGTATCCATTGAGCCTCCTTCCTTGTAGATATGTCTTCATCCTCAAGGACCATGCTAGATAGTTATTCCTCTCCAATTTAGCAATAAAGGAAGGGAAACCATCTCCCATTTTACCTCAAATTGCTCTGATACCACTGTTGGAATAGATGGATGGATACCTCAAGGAAGTGAGGTGGTACTACCAAAAGTTGCATTGTACCTGCCCTATTTCACTTTAGGCTTATGTAGTAGGCCCTCTTAGCTTGCAATTGACACCAAATAAGTACTTATGTACTTTGGAGTTGATTCTTCAACCAATTAGATCAAAATAGATAACTTCACAAATAACTAGTAATAGAAAAACTTAATATTTTGGTCTTGACACTTGCTAGATCTTTTGCTCAATGCTCACACTAGAGTAGCAATTGATCAAAATCCTTTTGAGGGTATCTAACTAGCTTAGATAGATAATGATTACAAGTGGAATCACTTAAAATGATAAACCACACACTGAGGAATCAATTTAGCATTTGGATGCTTACCCCCGATTTTTAGGGATTGAGCAAAGAATGCCTAGAGAGCACTTCAATGACGATTTCTCCAAATTGGATGAACCAAATATCTTCAAGTTTTAATAGCTTAAATAGACCTTGAGCTGGTTCCAAAAATCTATAGATTATGTCAAATGGACAAGAACTCACTAAGATATGATCAAGTAAAGATCACTGTTTTGAGAAGTCATAGCAGAGAAGTCGACAAAGTTGATCAATGAAATGTACGTATTATAAATATTGTTGCACAAGATCATTGGCAAGGAAATTATGCATAATGATGGTGAGATGAGTAGACTATGGTCTAGGCTATGAAAATCCAACAAATGATTAGTGGAAGAGCAATATTGAGAGGCCTCAAGGACCGTGACTTTTACAAGTCCTTTCATAAGGATCTTCTTCATTCAAATTTGAATTTGAATTCAAATTTTGGGTCCATCTAAAAGTGTTCCTCCAAGTTAGGAGTGATTCTACAAAATGGAATTCGTAACTCATTATTCTCCTAACACCATGAGATATATGGTTTTGGAAGATTCTCTCAAGTAAAAGAACTTTTACAATGATTAATGATCAACCAATTACAAGCTAAGGTTCTTATGCTTCTTCAAGTAGTTACACAAATTTGCTTCCATGCCTAGCCAAGTGTGATGGCTTGGAAATTTGCGCCAACAGAAGCATTGGCGGGTGGCTAAGCGCATCTTTTGCTACTTGAGTGGTACCCCAGTACTTGGATTGTTTTCCTAAGGGGGATCACTACCACCAGATTTGCATGCTCTTTTTGACTCTTATTGGGTTCAACTTGGTTGGTATGACACTCATGTGTCCACTAGTGGCTTTTGCTTCATGCTTGGTAGCTCATGTATATCTTGGTTGTAGCAAGAAGTAGCCTAATGTGGCCACTTCAAGTTTTGAGGCTGATTATAGGGTAGCCTTCACAATGACTATTGAGTGTATGTGGCTCAAATGCCTTATGGCTGATTTGGGTGTTGGTCAGTCTTGTGCCACCACCATCTTCATTGAAAGTCAGAGTGCATTGGTAATTGTGAAGCTTGCACTAAGCACATTGATATGCATTATCATTATGTTAGGGAGAGGTTCTCTACTGGAGAGATCAGCTTGGCATATGTGCCCCTGCACAAGAACATTGCAAACCTTTTTATGAAGGCTCTTCCTAGGGAGAAGTTTGAAGCTTGCCGCAAAGCTTTGGGCTTACTTCTTTTTATGGATTGATTCCACATAGCTTGGCACTTCCTTATACATGAATGCCAGCTCCTTGTTCATTGCATCACTCCTAGGGGGATTTGTTGATATATTTATGTAGTGATGTGTGTGAACACACTAGGACCACTAGGGTACTTTTTTCCCTCTTTAGGAGGTTTTCTTCCCTCCTTGTATATATGTCTATTGCCCTAATGGGTTACTTATCTTTGTACATTCTAGTGGTAATACATTCAATATTGTATGTTGTGCTCCAACCTTCTTCTTCTTCCTTGTGCTCTTTGTGTGCCTCTGCAAACATCTAACTCCAACATGTTTGAGCATGTATAGGTTCTTAGTTATATATCCACTATGGGCATTGACGTGGTTAGTGTGGATGTCATAGTATTGACTTTAAATTATGCATAATGGATAGCTTATCTGCTATATAGTCTTATAATTGATTTTCATGAACTTATACTTGCACTTAGACCATGCATAATTGAGAGATGATATGCAATAATGTCTTGTGGTTGACTGCTAATAGAGCCAATGCCTCCAAGAAACACGAGTTATAGCCTTCACTAGAGATACATAGATAGACCACTTCTCACTTCTGCGCCTAGTTCTCTAAGAATATGCAGAGATTCAACACAAGCTTTGAGAAAAATTTAAGAGACAAGAAAGCTTTCTAAAAAATCAAAGATTACAAGAATTGAGTGGGAAATGATAAGGAAACCTTGTTTAACACTCAAAGCAATCTAGCTCATATACACAAAAATATCTGATCTAGATATGGCTTCACAAAGTCTACAAGAAAACTTAAAGCAATCAAGAAAGGGGCTTACTTAGTTAAGGATCCTACTATCCTTCTTCCTAAACAATATGTGTACATTCAAAGTTAAATATGTGTTCATATAGATTTAAAAAATATTTGTAGTAAGTTTGGAATTACTTTTCCTTTATTATATATATACGGGAAGCTACATGAAATCTAAGGTTCATGATGGTTCCCTTTGTGTACATGACATTTTTAAAGTTTATAACATACATAATCCTTTTCCCCTTTTGATAACTGGTAAATATGCACTTTTTAAATCTTACTTTATGTTTTTTCCTCAACTCTCCTAGCTTGTGAGAACGATCATGCAACTTCCCCATAGCAAGCATCATAAGGTGAAAAGTACATCTGGCTTGGGCGATTATGCATGTATTTGTGGTTGCTACATTGCCCCAAAAGAATTTGGGTATATGCATCTTCTTGGAGATTTCTCTAGTAGCTTCTACTGTGTATTGTTCTTCCTTTTTGTGTCCCAATCTTTAGGGTCTCATGTAGTATGGTTGATGTCATACTCTTACAAATGAACAAGGAATTACAATCTTCCTTAGCAGATTCTTGATTCAAAGACATGCTTGACCTTGAGTTCCTCAGGATCCTTGATCTGAATAGGTGTTGAAGGACAAGGTATGATCCTCAAGTAAGTAGTTCCTAAACTCCAATTCTAGCTCTTGTCTTACTCCTTGTTCTATTCTTTCCTATTATAGTATTCTAGATATCCCATCTTTCCCTCTTGTAGTTTCAAAGTACGAGAAAGTGTGTTGTTATTTCTTGTACCTAGTTCTCAAGGGATTTCTTATAATTCAGATACCTTGTTTCAAACCTATGATAGTGGCTTGTGGGTTCTCTTGTATATTCTGTAGTCAAGCTATCCATACCTATTAGTACCCACTCATGCGACTTCATTGTACTAGTTTCCTTGCATGGATGATCCTATAATGAGAAGCATATTTCCAAAATCATGTTGAGGTCCAATCACAGATTGAATGACATTTTAGCAAGTCTGAGGATATAAATGGGACCTCTAGATGTGAGAATCAGGAAAGGAGACAATGGGTCAAAAGGTTTTAGCTCATTTTAGATGGAATGCTAGCATCAATTTTTTTGCAAATTCTAAACCAATTATGAGATGTACGAAGTCACATGCAATCTAAGATTCATGATGGTTTCCTTTGTGTCCATGATAGGTTTCAATTTTATAACATACATAATCCTTTTCCCCTTTGATAACTTGTAAATATGCACGTTTTGAATCTTGCTTTATGCAATTTCCTTAGCTTACCTAGCACATAACTATATCTTCAAAACTTTTTCACATGATGAAGATCATGCTTCTTCCTCATAGCGAGCATCATAAGGATCAAAGTGTGTCTAGATTAGGCAATAGCTACATTTCTCCAAAGGAATTTAGGCATATACATCTTCTTGGAAATTTCCTTAGTAGCTTTTGGTCACTACATTTTACCAAAGAAAGTTATACATATGCATCTTCTTGGGAATTTCCCTACAAGCTTCTACTATGTACCTATTATTTCTTCTTCTACCCCCATCTTTAGCTTAAATTCCAACTAAGAACTTGGATTGGATTTTTTTGCTCATTTCACATATGTAAATTTAGCATTGACCATTGGATTTGGTGGCATCATGTTATCAAAAGAGCCTGCAATGTGTATATCAACCATGTGTAAGTCAACCATGTTTAATAATTTGGACAAACGTTTTCAAGCACATTTGATTATTTTCAATCACATTTAACTTATTTGGATGTGTTTCTAGTTGAGGTCTTAGCTCTAATCTTGATGTATTTAGTTGTGGTTGCTATATTTCCCCAAAAGAAGTTGGGCATATGCATTCTCTTGAAGGCTTCCCTTGTAGCTTCTATGATGTACCTATTTGTCCTTTTTCTATTATTTACAACAGTAAACATGACAATGATACTAGTGGTGTGAAATATTTACAAGGGTGTATAGGATGTCATGATTTGAGAAGGATGGAGCCAAAAGGGAGGACACCAAAGTAGATATTTGTTATTCTTCGAATAGCACTATTATGTATGAGTGTTTCTCCAAGTAACAAAAGATTGAATGGGAACTCATATTCTTTGAATAGAACTATTATTTATGAGTGTTTCTCTAGGCAAAGAAAGCTTTGATGGGAACTCACATTCTTTCATGTGAGAAAGATCATGCGCCTTCCCCATAGCAAGTTTCATAAGGTTCAAAGTGTTTTTGGCTTATGTGGTAGCCCCTATGATTATGTATGTATTTGTGGTTGCTACATTTCCCCAAAGGAAGTTGGACATATGCATCTTCTTGGAGATCTCCATATTAGCTTGTACTATGTACCTATTATTTTTGTTTCTACCCCAATCTTTAAGGTCTAAAGTAGGATGGCTGATGTCATACCCTTATGAATGAATAAGGTATTCCAATCTTCCTGAGCATATTCTCAAATGGAAGACATGATCGACGTTAAACTCTTCATGATCCTTGATCTCATTAGATGTCGTAGGAAAATGTGTGATCTTCAAGTGAGTACCTTTTAAGTTCCAATTATAGCTCTTGTCTTACTCCTTGTTCTATCCCTGGCTATTCTAGTATTCTAGACATCCCATCTTTCCCTCTTGTAGTTTCAAAGTGCGAGAAACTGTGTAGTTTTTTGTACCTAGTTGAACTTGCTTAAGGGAGTTCCTATAATTAAGATACCTTGTTTCAAACCTATGATCTTGGGTTCTGAGATCTCTTTTACATTGTGTAGTCAAGCTATCCACACCTATTAGTATCCATTTATGGGGCTTCTTTTAATATTTCTACATTATTGTATTACTTTCCTTGTGCAGATGATCCTATAATAAGAAGCATATTTCCAAAATCACGTTGAGGTCCACTAAGAGGGGATACTCTAGTGATCCCATGATATTTTTCCAAGTCAAAGGATATGGACCTCTAGATGTGAGAACCGGGTAAGTAGGCAATGGGTCTTAGGGTTTAACATTTTAGATGGAGTGTAACCATTATTTTCTACAAATTCTAAAACAATCATGAGATATATAAAGTCCCATGAAATCTCAGGTTCGTGATGTTTTCCTTTGTGCACATGATAGGTTTCAAGCTTATACCATACGTACTCCTTTTTGCCCTTTGATAACATATAAATATGCTATGATTGTGTATGTATTTGTGGTTGCCACATTTCCCCAAAGGAAGTTGGGCATATGCATCTTCTTGGACATTGGCCTAATAGATTCTAGTATGTACCTATTCCTCCTTTTTGTACATCAATCTTTAGATTGAATTCCAACCAAATAAATGGAATGGAGATTTTTGTTTTCTTTAGATTGAATTCCAACCAAACAAATGAAATGGAGATCATGTGCCTTCCCCATAGCAAGCATCATAAGGTTAAAAATGTGTCTAGCTTGGGTAGTAGATCCTATGCTTATGTGTGTATTTTGGGTTGCTACATTTCCCCAAAGGAAGTTGGGCATATGCATCTTCTTGGATATTTCCCTAATAGCTTTTAGTATGTACCTATTCTTCCTTTTTCTACCCCAATCCTTAGATGAATTCCAACCAAAGACTTGAAATGGAGATTTCACTTTAGTGATGTAGATTTCGCATTGAGCATTGGATTTGGTGGTATAGTGTTATCACAAGAGATTGGAATGTGTTTATGAACCATACTTAAGTATTGAGACAATATTTTTAACCATGTTTAATAATTTGGATGTGTGTCTCATTGATATTGTAGCTCTAATCATTATGGATGTAGTTGTGGTTGCTATATTTCCCAAAAAGAATTTGGGCATATGCATTCTCTTGAAAGGCTTATTCATCCTTTTTTCTTGTGAAAGGCTAAATTACATGAAGGTGATACTAGTGGTGTGAAATAATTACAAGGGCTCCCTTTTTCTTCCTTATCATGGGTTGAGAAAGACCAAGCCAAATGGGAGGACACCAATGTATTCTTCACCAAGTAACCAAAGATTGGATAGGAGCTCATGTTCTTTGAATAGCACTATTATGTATGAGTGTCTGTCAAAGTAACATTTGAGCCTACAATAAGAAGCAAGAGCTACCACATCACGTATACATGCTACCACACCCTATGAAGCTTCCTACAATAGGAAGCGAGATGCTTCACACATGAGAGTCTTTTGTTGCATATACTATGTACTAATTCCAAATTAATTAATGACTAAGATTGATTATAGATAAGAAAGGTGTGTATTCATAGGGTATTTAGGTGAGCAAAAGCATTATAGACATTATAGCCCCACAACAAAGGAACTAAAGGTATCAAGGGATGTCATATTTGATGAACTTTTACCTTTCTATTGTACAAATGTATGTATGTAGGGTAACAATGATGAAGAAAAGATGACTTCAAGAGACGAACTAGAGAGCACGGTTCTTAGTGGACCAAGATTGTTGAGTATTCAACCATCTTGGGATAAAGATAGTCCTACATCAAGTTAATTAAGTGATGTAAGGAATAAAAGCAAAGCCAAAATTTGGGAAATAGAAGAATATGAAGACCTATGAGTTGGGTTAAATACAAGCCATGATGGGAAAGGGCGAGAGCTCAAAGGCCAATGAAAAATATCTAAATCTATGGAATGCTAAGATAAGACCTCTGATATGGTATGGTATCTAGTTGAAAGCATTCTAGGCATCCCATCTTTCTATTTTGTAGTTTCAAAGTACGAGAAACTATGCAGCTATTTCTTGACACAAGGGACTTCTTATACTTTAGATACCTTATTTTAAACCTATGATCTTGGCTTGTCTAGCCTCTTGTATATTGTCAAGTCATATTATCCATACCTATTAGTAGCTGGTTGTGGGACTTCTTGTCATAATTCTATATTATTCTACTACTTTCCTTCTCTGGATGATCCTATGATGAGAGGTATATTTCCAAAATCATATTGAAATCTAGTTAGAGGGCATAGTCTAGTGATCCCATGACATTTTGGCAACTTTGAGGATATATGTGGCCGAGCCCTCCTTGTATAGCTGTTCAACACTAGTTATGAATTGATGATCTCATCGATGATATCACCAATCTAAAGTCGGATATCCAGATATCATAGCTGAGCAAGTAGGCAATGGGTCTTAGGGTTTTAACACATTTGAAATGGAATGGTAGCATTAGTTCTTGCAAATTCTAAACCAAACATGAAATATAAAAAATCACATGAAATCTAAGATTCACAATGGTTTCCTTTGTATCCATGATAGGTTTCACGTTTATAGCTTACATACTCCCTTTGTCCCCTTTGACAACATGTAAATTGCACTTTTTGAGTCTTGCTTTATGTTTTTTCCTCGATTCAATTGGCACATAAGTATAAAAAATCTTCAAAAACCTTTCAAGTGAGAAAGATCATGCATCTTCCCCATAGCAAGCTTCATAAAGTTCAAAGTGTGTCTAGATTAGGTGGTAACTCCTATGATTATGTATGTATTTGTGGTTGCTACATTTCCCCAGAGAAAGTTGGGCATATGCATCTTCTTGGAGATTTTCCTAGTAGCTTCTACCATGTACCTATTCTTCCTTTTTCTACCCCAATCTTTAGCTTGAATTTGAACCAAAAAATTGGATTAGATAGTTTTTTTCTCATTTCACCTATGCATATTTAGCATTGACCATTGAATTCGATGGTATGTTATCACAAGAGATTTGAGTGTATTTATCAACCATGTTTAAGTATTGAGACAATATTTTCAACCATGTTTAATAAATTGGATAATAATTTTCAACCACATTTTATTATTTTCAATCACATTTTACTTATTTCGACATTCGCCTAGTTGTGGTTGTAGCTCTAATCATTATGTATGTAGTTGTGGTTGCTATATTTCCACAAAAGATGTTGGGCGTATATTACATTCTCTTGAAGACTTCCCTAGTAACTTCTACTATGTACCTACTAACCCTTTTTTCTATTATTTACAAGGGTAAACATGAAGATGATACTAGTGGTGTGAAATATTCATAAGGGTGTACAAGATCTCATGATTTGAGAATGATGAAACCAAAAGGGAGGATAGTCAGTAGACTATTCTTTATTCTTTGAATAGCACCATCATGTATGTGAGTAGGATTGCTGATGTCATATCCTTTCCAATGAGCAAGGTATTCAAATCTTCCATTGCAGATTCTTGAATCCAAGACATGTGTGGCCTCAAATTTTTCATGATCCTCCATCTCAACATGCCATTTCCCTCTAGTAGTCTTGTAGGGAGTTTTTCTATATATCGAATATCTTGTTTAAAACCTAAGATCCTAGGTTGTGGGATCTATTGTATCCTCTCTAATCAACATATCCATATCTATTAGTACTAGGTTATGGGATGTCTTGTAATAACTCTTTATTTCCTATAAATAGAATAATATTTCCAAAATGTTGTTCAAGTTGAGTAGGAAGGCACAATTTAGTGATTCGGTGATATTTTGGCAACTCTACCAGTATATGTGGTCGAGCCCTCCTTGTGTAAGTGTTCAAGGGTAGCTATGAACTGATGATGTTAGCAATCCAAAATAGGACCTCTAGATGTTAGAATCCAACAAGTAGACGATGGATCTTAGGGTTTCAGAACATTTTGGATGTGATGGTAGGATTAGTTTCTCCAAATTCTAAACCAATCATGAGATATGGAACTACATGAAATCTAAGGTTCTTTTTGGTTCCCTTTGTGTAGATGTCAAGTTTCAAGTTTATAACATACATAATCATTTTCCCCTTCTATTAACCTATAAATATGCACTTTTTGAACATTGATTTATGTTTTCTCCTCAACTCACCTACCACATAAATATACAATAATCATAATAAATATTTCATGTGAAAAAGATCATGCACCTTCCCCATAGCAAGCATCATAAGGTTAAAAGTGTGTCTGACTTAGGTGATTATGTATGTATTTGTGGTTGCTACATTTCCCCAAATGAATTTCGGTGTTTGCATCTTCATGGAGACTTCCCTAGTAGCTTCTACTATGTTCTATTCTTCCTTTTTATACCACAATCTTTAGGGTCTCACGTAGGATGTTTGATTTTATACTCTTACCAATGAAAAAGGTATTTCAATCTTCCTCGTCAGATTCTTGAATTGAAGACATGCTCGATCTTGAGTTCTACACAATCCTTGATCTCAATAGGTATTCAAGGACAAGGTGTGATCTTCAAACAAGTGCTTCCTAAGTTCCAATTCTAGCTCCTATCTTACTCCTTGTTTTATTCTTTCCTATTATAGTATTCTAGATATCCCATCTTTCCCTCTTGTAGTTTCAAAGTATGAAAAACTGTGTTGTTATTTCATGTATCTAGTTTATCTTTCTCAAGGGATTTCTTATAATTCAGATACCTTGTTTCAAACCTATTACTACCTAGTCAGGGGACTTCTTGTAGTAATTCTATATCGTACTACTTTCCTTTCTGTGGATAATCCTATAATGACAATCATATTTCCAAAATCATGTTGAGGACGAATCACAATGCAGAGTCTAGTGAGCCCATGACATTTTGGCACGTTTTAGGATATAAATAGGAGCTCTATATGTGAGAACCGAGAAAGAAGACAATGCGTGTCATGGTTTTAGCACATTTTGGATGGAATGCTAGCATTGATTTTTGAAAATTCTAAACCAATGATATGATATACAAGTTCATAAGAAATCTAAGATTCACAATGGTTTCCTTTGTGTCCATGATAGGTTTCAAGTTTATTACATACATATTCCTTTTTCCCCTTTGATTACCTAAAAATATGCACTTTCTGAATCTTGCTTTATGATTTTTTCTTAACTAACCTATCACATAGGTATATCTTAAAAAATCTTTCAAGTGAGAAAGGTCATGCATCTTTCCTATAGCAAGCATCATAAGGTTCAAAGTGTGTCTAGATTAGGTGGTAGCTTCATTTCCCAAAAATAAGTTAGGCATATGCATATTCTTGGAAATCTCCATAGTAACCTCTAGTCATTATATTTCACCAAAAGAAGTTAAGCATATTCATCTTATTGGAAATTTCCATAGTAGCTTCTACTGTGTACCTATTCTTCCTTTTTCTACCACCATCTTTTGCTTGAATTCAAACCAAAAAATGTGAATGGAGATTTGTTTGCTCACTTCACCTATGTAACTTTCGCATTGACCATTGAATTCACTGGTGTCCTTTTATCACAAGAGATTGGAATGTGTTTATCAAACATGTTTAAGTCTTGAGAAAATATTTTCAACCATGTTTAATAATTAGGACAATACATTTCAACCACATATTATTATTTTCAATCACATTTAACTTATTTGGATGTGTGTCTAGTTGTGGTTGCTATATTTCCCCGAAAGAAGTTGGGCTTCCCTAGTAGCTTCTACTATGTACGTATTCGTTCCTTTTTCTATGATTTATAATGTTAAACATGAAGACAATACTAGTAGTGTGAAATATTTACAAGGGTGTATAGGATGTCATGAGTTGAGAAGGATGAAGCCAAAAGGGAGGAAACCAAACTAGACTATCTTATATTCTTTTAATAGCACTTTAGTATGACTTTTTCTCTCAATAACAAAATATTGGATGGGAACTCATATTCTTTGGAAAGAATTATTATGCATGAGTGTTTCCCCAGGTAACGAAAGCTTTGATAAGAACACATATTCTTTCATGTGAGAAAGATCATGCACCTTCCCCATAGCAAGCTTCATAAGGTTCAAAGTGTTTCTAGCTTAGGTGGTAGCTCCTATGATTATGTATGTATTTGTGGTTGCTACATTTCCCCAAAAGAAGTTCGGCATATGCATCTTTTTGGAGATCTCCCTTGTAGCTTGTACTATGTACCTATTCTTGCTTTTTCTACCCCAATCTTTAGGGTCTAGAGTAAGATGGCTGATGTCATACCCTTACAAATGAACAAGGTATTCCAATCTTCTTGAGAAGATTCTCGAATCGAAGCCATGTTCAAACTTGATCTCAATAGGTGTTGTAGGACAAGGTGTGATCTCCAAGTGAGTTCTTTTTAAATTCCAATTCTAGCTCTTTCCTTACTCCTCATTCTATTCCTGGCTATTCTAGTATTCTAGACATCCCATCTTTCCCTCTTGTAGTTTCAAAGTATGAGAAACTGTGTAGTTGGTTCTTGTACCTAGGTAATCTTGCGGAAGGGAGTTCTTATAATTAAGATATATTGTCTCAAAACTATGATCCTAGGTTGTGGGACCTCTTGCATATTGTGTAGTTGGGCTGTCCGCACCTATTAGTATCTGAATTGTGAGGCTTCTTGTAATAATTCTATATTATTGTACTACATTCCTTGTGTGGATGATCCTATAATGAGAAGCATATTTCCAAAATCATGTTGTGGTCGAGTCAGAGGGCATAGTCTAGTGATCCTGTGAAATTTTTGCAAGTGTGAGGATATGGACCTCCAGATGTGAGAGCCAGGCAAGTAGGTGATGGGCTTAGTTACTACAAACTCTAAACCAAACATGAGATATACGAAGTCCTGTGGAGTCTCGGGGTGAAGATGGTTTCCTTTGTGCCCATATTAGGTTTCAAGTTTAGAACATACGTTCTCTCTCAATTTACCTTTACATGGAATAAAACACAAGATTCATTGAATTATATGCTCCTTGCAAATTGAAGCTTCCTTCCTTCCTTTGTACTCCTATCTCCACCTTCCAATTGATTCGAATTTCGCTCACAATATTTTATACACACAAAGTAGACCTAACATTTGCTATATTTGAGGCCTTTAAGGATGTTTGTGTCAACGTGTTTGCTATATTTAAGGATTCCTTGCTCTCGAGATATGTTGTCATCTCTGCATAGCAATGAGCTCTTGAACATATCATTCTTTAATTTTAGCTTATTAAAGGTCCTTTGGATAAGTTGTGCATGTAGACTTAGTACATATAGATTATTATCCTTCATTAGATATAGTTGTTGAGCATTGAAAATACATTTAGGGTAAAACATAAAGGAAATGAATGCGCGAGTAAAATCCAAAAGTTTTTCTAGTTTTTCAATCTTCTAATTTTTTCAAAGGTACATCTAAAGAAAGAGTGTTGCACATGGAAGTCAGAGATTTCCTGCATGCGGGAGTTATAGATGGGTTATGTAATGGGTCACATTAGCATAATGGTTTTTGTTTCCCTCTCATTTGGACTAGGTTGAGTTATGCAAATCCGTCTCTCAAATCTTGACATCATTTGCAGGGATGGATTGTTTCATCATTTAAATAAAGCTTTCGACATATAATGAGGTATGCAAGAGGGAGGTAGACTATCTCTTTTAGAAGCACCGATTTCAATTTCTTGGCATTGAGATTTTAGGGTGTGAATATTTTGTATGTGTAACTTCTTACGAGTTTGTATTTGTGGTTTGATTCTATGTGTTTCTGTGCCTCTTCTGTGGGGTGCATGAGTGAGCATGTATATATTCTTAGGTTTATACCCACTATTGGGTAATGATGTGATTAGTATGGATATCATAGTATTGACTATATATTATGCATAATGGACCATTTGACCATTTTTGCCACAGAGTTTAGCTTCTTTGTGATTGTGCGGACATGAAGAACACATTTCAAGAAGTTGGCTATGTGATAACCATCCATCATAACATCAGCCATATGTTTAATGCCATGAGGAGTATGATCATCTCTTTCCACATGCCCTTTGGTTGATGGTAGCTGCATGTTTTAGAAGAACTCCTTATTGCAACTCAGGTGGTTGCTACATGCACTATCAATGTACCATTGACTTGATGCTTGTCTCTTTTTGTCACATATGTGCATCATAGAAAGCATGCTATCATTTTCATCTGAAGTAGATGCATAAAAACCTTAACCTTTTTATGTTTAATTTGTATTCTCCCTTTGATAGAAATCCCTTGCATTGTGGCCATACTTGCCACAAATGAAGTAACCCTTTGAGCTTTGGTTATCTTTGTTGTGGTTGAAGCTTTCTCCTCTAGCTCAGTCTTCTAGATTGATATTAGAGTTTTGCTTCTACTCTTTGATTGATGATCAACTACATCCTAATGCATTAACATTTGAGGAGTTGGTCTTTGTTTTGTTGCAAAAAGATCAATCTAGATAGAACATGTCCATTATGTGTGTTCTAGATCATGCTTCCCTAGCTAGTAAGAAGGGCAAAGGTAAATGGAGCTCATCTACTAGTAAGCAGAAATCTACCAATCTTACAAAATCAAAGAAGCAAGGCAAAGATAAAAGAAAACATCATAGCAAAAAACATTTTGTAAATACTATAAGGGAAATGATCATGTCATAAAGAGTTGTCCAAACTGGTTGCAAAAGAGGCAAAGAAGAAATGTGTCAAAGTGGTTGTTGCACAGGGAACTACACCTAAAAATAGAATCTGCTAATCTTATTTTGAATGAAGAATGGGCATTTACTATTGTACGTAGTGATGACACGTCTTCTCATGAGAAGTATATATCTACAGCAAACTCATATTTCATAGAGGGGCAACGAAACATATTACCTCGTAGCAGAGTTTCTTCAAATCACCTTAGCCTACCCCTACAGGGAATACTATCACATGCATGAACAACTCCTCTTATACTATAATGGGAGTTGGTAAGATCATTTTGAATACTACTAATGGTAGTTCGTTCACATTGTTAGATACTTTGTATGTACCTGGGGCTCGAAAAAATGTTTTGTCAGTTTCTACTTTAGTCAAGATTGACTTGGTTGTCAAATCAATGATGACTGATATATAGTTCATGATCCCTCAAATGGTGATGTTATGATTGCTTCTAGCATCTTATGTCATGGGATATATAAGCTCATAGAATATGCCAAAACTGTGAATGATTCAACATGTGCAGTTCAAGATTCTCAATCTATCTGAGATGCAAAGCTTTGGCATGCATGCTTTGGTCATCTTAATTTTGGTAGTTTTTTTATGCCTACATAAACGTGAAATGGCATTCTCTCTTTCCAAACATGAGGCATCTTGTAAACATGTCTATGAAGACTTTATTTTGGGAAAATTCAAGGTTCATCTTGTTGGAACATCAAGCTTACACTATTCTTGGGGTGGATTAGCTCTACATAAAAAAATCATCATTTGAACTATGTCACAGTTTCCCATTGAAGAGATTTTTATTTGTGCTGATTTTTTGTATTTTTTATAAGGGTTTTTATGGATCATTTACTAATGTAAAATCCTAGAGTTTTACAAATGTAAAAGGAGAAAATGAGAGCTCACATTCCATGAATTTGAGAATGTTGAGCTTGACAATCAATCAATACCAAAAAGTACATCACATTAGATCTTCAATTTTTCTAGATTATAGGAAAGTGAAATGATTCTCTTCAACAAACTGATGAACACGTAGATCATCAACATAGAATTCCAAGTTTTTATGCAAGAACTCTTTAAATACATGACACATCAACCTCTGAAAGGTGGTTGGCGCATTGGTTAGCCCAAATGGCATTACTTAAAAGGAAAATATGCCCCGCTCTATTGCTAAATCCATCTTGTGCATTTTAGACACTCAACCTTATGTGTATCATTCCTTCAAAAGGAAGGTTTTCAATCATGTTGGTTGCTATGAGCATTTGAAGTTGATGGTTTTGTACAACGATAGCTAGATTTTTAGCTAGTCAAGGTGCAAACCTATCTATTTTGTATCAAACTTTTTTTCCTTCATCCTCCAAAGTACATAGCGGATTTTATTGCATTAATCATGTGCCTATAAGGTCTAACCGACTCTTCATGCATATAAGGGTTGTTCTTGTGATGGTTGGCAAAACCAAACTTTTTCACTTTGCAACTCACATTCCTACCTCCTACAAGCTTTTACGAGTTCTCTTAGTGATATTAGAGCTAGATCAAGATGGGTGATGTATTTCCCTCAATGATTGGGAAGCTTGATAGACACAACTATGTGGCTTGGAAAATCAAAATTGAGGTGTGTTTGCAATGTATAAATCTTTATGGAATTATAGCAAGTGATGAAGTTATGCCTACTCCAAGAGGAGACAGATAACCTCACACTTGGTGTGCAAGGGATGTGCAAGCAAGGTCATACATACTAAACTCTATCTCTGACTTTCTATTACCACATATTAGAGGATGCAAGACATCTCAAGAGACTTTGGATGCCCTATATACTTTCTCTTTTACTAGTATCAAAGCAAGAAAGAATCATATTTGGAATGCGTTCAACCAAATGAAGAAGATACCTAAACAAACTATCATAGAATTTGTTACCAAGTGTTGCAGAGCTAAAGAGAGCACAAGGCAGAGAAAAAGACGGGCCCCAAAAGTTTTCCGATTTGGACAACCAATTTTTGTATTATAACCATTCTTGTAATATATTTTCCGATGTAAATGCACCAGAGGAGTCCTCTAGATGCATCCCCACAGAAGATTAGAAGCTTACCCCTGTAAATTAGTAGGAAATTAGTCTTTAGTTAATAAAGTGCTGGTCTCTTGTGTGAAAGGACCATTTTTAGGGCACAAGTATATAAGTCAATTTATGCCTCTTTGTAAAGAATTTTTGCCATTGTGAGAATCAAGAGCATAGAAATTCGAATTTGTGTCTTCTCCTCTGTGTATCTTCTTCTTTGTGAGCTTGTGTGCATGTGTATTGCTTGGAAAGAGTGTTAGGAAGTGTTGTCTATCCATGAAAGTGTTTGTTTGCTGTTGTTAAGGTGTGTGCGAAGTGTAGGAAGTGCTGAAGTGTAGGAAGGTTTTCCCGCGACTCAGTATTTTGCTCATAACTTGAAGTAGGAGTGTCAAAATTGAGTGAAACTATGGCCATTGGATGCGTCTTCTCGAGAACTTTGAAACGCATATGCTATTTGCTATATTTGGAGTTCGGAGCTGAGAGAAAAGCTCAATTTACTGTTGCTGTTCCAAGTATCGTGACACCATAACTGACAGTTGAAGCTTGTTTGGATCAGTCTTTACCTTGTTTGCACTCTTTGAGTAGTTCATTTGCATTGATCATCATTTGAATGCATGTCCTCATACACTCGGCTAGGTTTGTATACTCATCGGATTGATAATTAAAGCGTGAATCCCCACTATATGCACTTGAGGGGGATTGAGGTATAGTCTCTTTCTCCACGAGTCCCTAAGTTGGTGCTTATGTCAACACATTTTCTGGCGCCGTTGCCAGGGAGTGTCGAATCAAACTGAGGCATTCGTGTGATAGTAAGTAGCTTTTTGCATTGAAGCGAGAGGAGGAGTAGTGATTTTCTCTTCTTTGGTAAGTCACTTTCAGCCGCACTTACTACTTCTCATTCTTGGAATGTGTGTAGTGAGTTGTCAGTACAAGGAAGTGAGTGGAATGAGTAGAGTAGGAGGAGTAAGGGAGTAGGATAGGTAGTTAGAGTAGCTTTCATCCTGGTAGTGTTGTTTTATTTTCAGTGAGTAGGAAAATTCCAAGTATAAAAGCCCAAAAAGTGTCATTTTGTAAGTTACTTGTTTTTTGAACAAGTATCGCGAGGAGTTTCCAGTCGGGTATCCCGTCTGATAAACAAGGCGATTGGGAGTTGCGTGGAGCAAGAGAGGGTGATAGGAGAGTTGGGAAAGAGCATCCAAGGTGAGCCATTCACTTGCTAATCATTTTCATCACTCAAAAATTAGATATCAGTGTAAAACGATCTGCGTTAGGTATCGTGGAGGACTTACAAGGGGTAAAAAGTGTGTTTTGGGTAATGGAGAGAGTGAGGAGAGGGTGGAAGAACCTGGAAAACATCTGTGTGCAATCAAAACACAAAAAATCTAGCAAAAAATTTGAAAAAGGGTCAAGTATCGTGTTCTCCCGTGGTCGAGTATCGCGATACCTGACAAGTATCGTGATCTCCTGTGGTTGAGTATCGTGATATTTCCCTCAGATCGTGTATCGTGTATCGTTGTCTACCGATCGCGATACTTGCCAGAGATCGTGTATCGTGTATCGTTGTCTACCGATCGCGATACTTGCCAGAGATCGTGTATTGTGTATCGTTGTCTACCGATCGCGATACTTGCCAGAGATCGTGTATCGTGTATCGTGGTCTACCGATCGCGATACTTGCCAGAGATCGTGTATCGTGATTGCGGAGGTATCGAGTATCGTTTGGTGCCAATCGTGATACTTATTAAGTATCGTGTATCAAGTATCATTTTCACTCAGGTATCGAGTATCGTGAGAGTCAGATATTGTGTATCGTCTTTCTTGAAGTATCAAGTATCGTCTTTCTTGAAGTATCGAGTATCATCTTTGGCCAAGTATCGACTATCGTTATAGTTAGGTATCGTGTATCGAGGCTTCTCAAGTATCGTGTATCGTCTGAGTGAAAGGTCGTGTATCGTGAAATTTTGGAGTCAAGTATCGTGACCTGAAAGTTTCTTTTTCAGTCATTTTTCCAGCCAAATTCCTCTAGAATTTTGACCCATAGTAAAGAAATCTAGAAGATAGAGGTTAGCAAGGGCTGATCAGAGCTTTTAAGTGGATGAACCTAAGATCTGGAAGAACCCTAGGAAGCCGAAGAAGTGTAATCTCTTTTGTAGGTAGTGTAGCCGAGCCAAGTAGCCATTCACATTACTCGGAGACCTCCAGTGAGTCAGAGGAAGAAATTCCCATGGCTTCAGAGGATATGCAGAACACTGTACCAATGAGTGGCATGATGTCAATTATTGAGGGAGAGTACTGGACCTCTTTAGAATATGTGACCACCAACCAACATGAGATACCCATATACTTGGATGGTCTGAACAGATCACTGGCCAGACTAAAGAAGGCTTCAGAGGCTTACATAGTGCCTAGGCCAGCAGTCAAGTATGCAGGAGGATTTTACATGGACAAAAGAGATATCCAGTATGTTGTCACGAAACACCCTGAAAACATTAATGAACTTGGGGAAGAAAAAAATGCTTCAAACCTAAATGGAGAAGGGAATGAAGAGCAAGTAACTACTCCTAGAGGGAGATCTACGGTTGTTAGGGTTTGGAGAGGAGACCTGATTCCCCAAGATGACTCCATAATGGATGTATACTTGATCAATGGAATGGATCCTCTCCTTAGAGCACATTCTTCAATATGGGAAGCTGCCCCTAATCCTGTCACCATCTATGAGTTACAAGATCCTGATTTCCCCACCATCATCACATATTTGGATAAGAATCAGAGAAGATATTGGCCCTTAACGGAATTAGAAAGATCCGAGTTGAAATATCAGAATATTCCAGTGTTTCCCCCTAGGGACCAAGCCACTACTTCACGAAACCCACTTGGAACGTCTCAGAATGATTCATATCAACAGCCGGGGCAAACACAACAAACACAAATCCCGATCAGACCACATGTGCAGTTTGCAATGCCTGCAAATAACCCTAATTACCGACCTCAACCGCCTGTTGACCCAAGACATGGAATTCCTACCCCGGTCAAACCACCTGTAGCAAGAGGACTAGGCATACCCGTAGGAAGACCAATTTTCCCCTTGATGCCTAGACCGCCTGAAGCAGGAAGAAGATTAAGGCCAATTCAAGTGGCCAAATGCATGAGAAACCACTATGATGGCTCTAGTGAACCTTACAATCACATAGCTGAATTTAAGCAAGTAATCAGAGCCAAACAAGTGGAAGAGTTTTTGATCCAATATGAATCTTTTGGTCTAACTTTGACAGACACAGTGTTAGCATGGTTCCAACCATTAGATCCTAATAATTTTCAAAACATGGAACAAGTCTATCAAGAAATGATTGAGGATTTCACTAAGTCTAGAATTAATAAACAATTCGTCATCATTAATCCATAGCTTTAAGCAAGCCCCTACAGAATCAGTGAGATTGGCAGCAAGAAGATTCAAGCAGTATGTGGACAGATGCCGAGTGGAAGAGAGACCTATCCAAAATAAAATGGTGTCATTATTTTTGGAAGGATTATTGAACGGATCATTAAGATCTCTGGTGTATGTAAAGAGAGTTCAAACTTTGCAAGAATGCATGAAGGAATGTATTGATTTAGAAGACAATCTTGCCGAGGATTTGAAAATACCTCAAGGTAGCTTGAAAAGTGAAGATTCGGCCAGCAGCACATCAAACCCTAAAAACAATGTAGAGGAAATAGCCGACTTAGTAGCAAAGAAACTGAATGTTCAAGGACAGAGGAACTACCCCAATAACCCTATAAGAGTGCCCATGCTTAGAAGATGTATGCAGTGCGGAGGTGATCATCCCTCTCACTTGTGCACTAGGGGAGTAGTCCCACCACCTGCTTATGCTTATAATAGACCCACCGTCCCAGGACCTCTACAATATTGCAGTGTAGAACAAAAATATACAAATCACAGTACAAAAAATTGCCCTTACAATAGGCAATCAAGACCAGCACAGCCATATATGAGACCTTATGGATACCCTCAGAGAGAGCAAGGAGGTGAAGCATTGAGGTACCCCACTTATCAGCAGCAGGCACCAGTGCCACGACCACATGCTTATCAAGGATACACCCAACCACAACCAGTACTAGGACAACAACCGCCCCATCCTCAGAATGTTTGTCTCAGTGAAAGTGGCTCGTCCTGAAGAAAACCTAGAGAGAGCAATAGTACCAGCTACACCTTTGATTGGTAATGGATCATATGACTCATCTTATGACTCTAGTCAAGGAGGCTATCCCTCTTATGAAAGCTCCATGATAGAGTATGGACAAACGTACGACCCATATGTTTATGACTTGGAACCACAAGATAACTCTTATGGATATGAGCAGGATTATGTGCCAATGATGTACACAGCTCCGAGAGCAACCATACCACCCCGACCCATGAACAGACCGCCTGTGCCCAGAGGACCATGCTACAGATGTGGAGGTGATCACTATATCAGAGAATGTAGATTGCCAAACCCACCACCACCACAACGAGTCTGGGAAGGCTACTGTAGTGATTGTGGTAAGGAACATCTTTTTAGAGATTGCCCCAAGAATCCCAACAAGGTTACCTCCAATGTGCAAATCAATGTGATAGAAGTAATAGAATCATCAGGGAGCGATAAGGAATACACTGTACCATTGAAAGCAATAACTAGAGCCAAAGCTAGAGAGGCCCCAGACAAAACTGAGGAAAACAATCAAAGCAATAGAGAGGTGAACACACCCACACCTCAGAGAGTTGAAGACTCGGAAGAGCCTGAGAAAAGTGTTGTAAGTAAAAGAACACAAAGATGGAAGAACCGTAGAGATAGGATAAAAGAAAAGAAGTTATTGCAGAAGAAGGAAAATGAGAAGAGCGAACAAAACCCAAAAGAGGAACATAAATTGGAAGAAGGAAATAAGAATGAAAGGCATAAAAAGGATGAGATAGGATCGGTCTTAGCAGATCCCATGCCTGAAGAATTAGCCATGTGGATTCAGGCATACAAGGCACGAATAAGAGCAGGACCTACCATAGAACAACATGAAAGAGAATATCCTAGAGGTGACCTAGAGAAAGAGAGGTTGGAGATCTGCAAAAAATTAATAGAAGTTGCTCAACAGACCTTAGAAAAACCTGCGTTGCCATTACCCAATACCCGAATTTCCGAAAGAGAATTCCAAGAGTGCGTCATCACTAATGATCACGAAAAACCCGAAGCAAGTAAGACACAGAATGGCAATTATTGTGAGGATAAAAGGGAAGGATCCATTGTTCCCGAAGTAGAAGGGGAATGGCCTAAAGACTTGTGGGCAAGAGTCCAAGAAGACAGATGGAAGAAAGTGAAAGGAATTGAACCGCCCTTTGAAGAGCTAGAAGCGGAAGATGGAATAGAGAATTCAATACCTGAGTTGAATTCAAATGAAATATTACCAATTGATCCGAGTAACGAAGAAAATGATAGTGTAAAGGTTTTGCCAAATTACACAGGAGAGTACGAACATAATTCAGAATTGTATTGCATTCCCTCAATAAGGAAAAAAGAAACGAACCCATCAGTCCAAACATCGGATATCATACAACACCTTAGAAAGGTAAAAATCCCTTGTACCCTAACATTAGAAGAATTGTTGAAGGTTAAACCACATTTGAAGGAGAAATTGACCAGTCAATTGGAGATCAAGACGGAAGAAAAAGAGATATCTGATGAAGTAAACACAGTAAAGATCGCAGTGGATAAGGTAGGAGATTTTAGTGAGGGAGATGAAGCATTGCTACTAGAGAAATCTGGGAGAAATGGGGAAAACCAGCTTTAAGACCAACGCGCATGAAGATACAAATGGCAGACGGACACACAGAAAGACCCTTGGGATTATTGGAACGAGTAGTTTTTACCACATGCAGAGTTGAATTTGAACACACCTTAGCAATATGTCAATTTGAAAGGGCGAGCAATTATGAAATGATACTTGGGAGACCTTTCATGAGACAGCTAAAGGTTGTGCAAGATTGGGGAAAAGATGTTGTATACCTACAGCATGAAGGAACCACCACGAGAATAAATCTCCACACATATACATATCAAGATGTTCCCCCCTTACAATGGAATCAAATTCATAAGGAGGAAGACGATCAGTCAATTCACAGCATAGGTTCTAGTGACCAATCTTGGATGAACGAGGACACTCATCTATGGATATTCCAAACTGCTAAAAAGGAAGAGCATAGGAGAAAGGGATGGTAGCAAAGGCAAGGAGTAGCTAGGTCTGTACAAGATCCAGCTTACATGCCTCAAGTCTTTTTGGATGAAGAGTTTGAACCTCACGGTTGGATGGAGATTTTAGTGACCCTCGATGTATGTGTGAACGAAGAAGTAATAACTATGAATGAATGTATTGATGAGGAAGGATATGACGTTAGTCTATATGTGGTAGTCCTTCAGGAGGCTGAAGAAGGAGAAGTGATAGAGAAAGAATGGAAGGAGGACTATGAGAGCATTGAGATGGAGCAAGGACCAATGGAATCAGAGGATGAAAATAAAAAAATAGGTGTCACAGCTAACGAAAACAACCAGGAACCTACACAGGAAGAAGAGCTGGAGTTAGATAAAGAACCAGAAGGTGAAGAAAACAAGCCACAAGATCAGTTTGAAGTGCCAGCCCACTTCAAAAAATATGAAGTAGAAGAGAGAAAAATTTCTATTCAAATGCCTAAAAGAGAAGCACAGCCAGGAATAGCATATGACAATAAAGAACAAACCAAGAAGATAGTAGTAACCTTAGATGAAGGAGAAGAACGATGTACTTTCATAGGACAGGATGTCTCAATGGAGGAAGAACAAGAGTTAATACGCCTCATAAGGGAATATCGAGATGTCTTTGCCTGGACCTATAAGGACTTGAAAGGAGTAGATCCATCTATATGTGCCCATAGAATCCCCATGACATCTGAAGCCAAACCTTCTAAACAAAGACCGTATACATACAATGATGTGTATTCAGCAAAGATAAAGGAAGAGATAGATAAGTTGTTAGATGCTGGATTCATTTATGAGATCGAACACACGGAATGGGTATCACCTTTGGTGGTTGTACCGAAAAAGAATGGGAAGTTAAGAGTGTGCATCAATCTGAAGAAAGTAAATGTCGCGACCATATTAAGGGATAGTTACCCATTACCCATTACGGATCATCTGTTGGAAAGAGTGGCAGGGAAGGAAGTGTATAGTTTTTGGGACGGCTTTTCAGGGTATAATCAGGTAGCCATTGCTCCTGAGGACCAACACAAAATAGCTTTTGCAACTGAATGGGGAGTATACGCCTTTAGAGTCCTGCCTTTTGGTCTAACTAATGCCCCACCCACCTTCCAAAGATTGATGTGCCATGTATTCAAAGAGTTCCTGAGAAAGAGTATGGAGGTATACGTGGACGATCTATGTACTTATTCAGCTATACGATCAGAGCACATCCCTGAACTAGAAAAGATCTTTGCCAAATGTCGACAATATCGAGTATGCCTCAACCCATAAAAATGTGTCTTCATGGTTCGACAAGGAAAAATATTAGGACATATTGTCTCTAAAAATGGAATTTCAACTGATGAAGACAAAATCAAAGTAATTCTGGATTTACCAAGACCAAAGACTGCTAAAGAAGTACAAGCATTTATGGGACACTGTGGATACTACCGAAGATTTATACATATGTATGCCATAATTGCTAGACCTCTCTATGCACTCTTGTCTCAATTTAATTGGACCGAAGAATGTGAGAAAGCCTTTAATGAGTTAAAGAATCAATTGAGTTCAGCACCAATCCTTCGAGTACCTAACTGGAATAAGCCATTTCACATTCATGTGGATGCCTCCAAGTTTGCCATTGGTTGCATCTTAACTCAACCTGCAGATACAGGAAAGCTAGACTACCCTATAGCCTATGCCAGTAGACAATTAAATCAAGCAGAGCGCAATTATACCACAACTGAGAGAGAAGGCCTAGGGATGGTGTACGCAGTGAAAAAGTTCATACATTACCTGTTGGCAAACAAATTCAAATTCTTCATTGATCATCAAGCCCTACTGTACTTAGTCAATAAACCTTGCAATACACGAAGACTAGTACGATGGTTTTTATTGCTAATGGAATTTGATTTTGAGGTAGTAGTCAAGAAAGGAAATACCCACATAAGAGCAGATCACTTATCAAGAATGACCCATCCCTATACTCACGCATGGACCTAAAGATGGGATCACACCAAACCGAACCCAAGACCTTTGGAAGACTAAAAACCTTCATATCATTGCAGGAAGTTTGTATCACCAAGATTCAAGTGGATTACTAATTTGATGCGTTGAAGAGGAGGAACAAGAAATGTGGCTTCAGAAAGCACATGTAAATGAATGGAAAACTCATTTGAATGCAAACAGAACATGGCAAACCCTGAGGAGATTAGGCATATATTGGCCAACCATGCAGAGGGATGCGCATAATTATGTATCAGCCTGCCAAACCTGTCAAGAACAGAATCCAGAAGAGAACTCCACCCTATGCTACTCCACTGTAGCACCGAGATGGAGCATGCCTCTGGTAAAATTCTTAAAGACCCAAGAATACCCAGAAGGAGCCACTTCAGCAAGGAAACGTGCACTTGTAAAACAGAGCAAGGATTATGCCATTATAGGAAAACAACTTTTCAAGCGAGGGAGAGATAATCAATTACGATTGTGCATTCATGAAGACGAATATCTTGCTGTTTTAGAGATGCACATACAAGAGCTGCAGGAGGACATTTCTCTGGAGATAAAACAGCAAAAATGATCCTCTTTGCTGGAATGTGGTGGCCAACTCTACATCAAGATGCCATAACATATGTGCAACGATGTGATACTTGTCAACGAACAAAATATCCAATTAGAAGAGATGAGATGCCACTGAGACCCATGATGAGTGCCAGAGCTTTCCCTAAATGGGGAATAGACTTCATAGGACCTATTAGCCCACCAGCGAAAGGATCCCATGCCAAATATATAATTGTAGCCACAGACTATCTGACCAAATGGGTTGAAGCCAAAGCAACCAAGAAAAATGACGCAAGAAGTACGGCCAAGTTTCTCTTTGAGAACGTTTTCACTAGATTTGGACTACCGATAGAAATTGTGAGTGATAGAGGTACGCACTTTGTGAATGAAGTTATAGAAGCCTTACTGAATGAATTCTTGGTAATTCATAAGAAATCAGCTCCTTATCACCCACAAGCCAATGGACAAGCCGAAAGTTCGAATAAAATCTTGTGTACAGTTCTCACAAAAATTGTTAACAATGGTAGATCTGATTGGGATAAGCAATTACATCATGCTTTATGGGCATTTCGAGTAGCCTACAAAATCGCCATAGGCACTACTCCTTTTAACTTAGTGTATGGACAAAATGCTATTTTGCCAATTGATTTCTTAATTCCCACTCTCAGAGTAGCAACCACTTACGAGTGGACGGGACATGAACTATCAGCTCAATTGGATCAAATAAAAAAGCTTCACGAAACTAGGTTACAAGCAGTAGCAGGCATTTATGTTGCTTGGTTGTCGAAAGACAAGACAAGCTACATGCATCATCCAAATACTTCAAGTTGCATACATTTGGAGTTATCAGGACCCAAAGTATGCATGATAAGGCCACATTACAAGGCCAAGCATTCGGCACATCTTTCTTCTATTTCTGGATAGTCGAGCACATTTTCCTCTTGGGAAATAGGAGAGCACTTGTACATACATTAAGAAAATCACTCAAAAAATAATAACCGCTTCGGCTATGACCTAACTTTTCTGTTTTTTCTTTTCAGAAGAAAATATAAAAATATCTAAAATATGGAAAAATCCAGGTATTACCTTTCTCACACCCACGGGAAAGGGACGACACCATTCACTCGGAGAATTGCCAATCTAATAAAGGATAAATGAAGGATGATTCTAAATATTATTCGGTGACTAATTACTGCCCTCAATTGAGTGGAGATGGCATCTCCTAATTCCGAAGCTACGCAAGAGGAAGAGGTCCAGCTTCTTCCACTAGAATCCATAACAAAAGCAAGAGGCCATTGGTTTCTGGATGACCAACCAGTGTCAGACCTCATTTTCATGGCCACCATCAAATTCATGGATAGGGATCACTACTTCCCTATTATGTCGCAAGACTTCAAGACTATAATACAAGGATTACCGCATATAGAGGATGTCTGGACACAAGCAGGGATAGACGCATTTCTGAGAGTACCTATCTATCTACCAGATTTTCAAAGATGTACACAAGTGATGAACACACTGCAGCCTGCAGCGACGAAGATATCAGTTCTTGAAGCAAGAGTACTGGACAAAGTAGGTACCTGGAAAACCATTCAATTCACACATGAGATAATCAACAAAGCCTTCGGATGGAATCAAGAAGGGATCACTAATGTCAAGGAGGAATGTCATGACCCAAAAAAGAGATCCTTTTTGGATATTAATAGAACGGATATTGAAGATGCTGTCCGCTTAGTGCATCAGCACTTTTGTTTCCCGAGTATGCATAGATACACAACACCTCAAAAGATTGTCGTACAACTGCTTTCACATGCTATGAGGCAAGTCGGTAATAAAGTAAATATGACTCCATATGTTCAAGAACGTCTATTTGAAGCCAAAAAGAAGTGGGGTCAGAAAAATTTTCTCAATGGCAGTTCAGCTTTGACCTTACTTATCTATGAGGCACTCGAAATGAAAAACTGCTTGCGTGAGATGCCAACCTCAGAAGGGCTAGCCAAATATGCAAAGTCAGCTACAGTCCCAAAGAAAAAGAAAACAGTCATTGTTGTTGAAGAAGTAGGAACGAGTTCAAGGACACCTATGAAAGGAACTAAACGCTTAAGAGAGGAAGAAGCTCAGGAGACACCCACTTCAAAGAGGACACACATTTTACCAAAGATTCCTGGAAATCAACAACCAATTACGAAAAGAGATCTCTCTGCTGCCCTAGAAGAAACACATAAGTATATGCGGGGGCAGATAAATCTGAATATTCAAGGTCACCATTACAGACAAGCGAGCCAGGAAAAGAAACAGAAGAATAAAGCAACTCGTCAAGTACCTTCTAGATACAAAGAAATAGGATTGGAGGAATCAAGCTCTAATGAAGAATCCAGCTGTGAGAAGGACACCCTGGATACAGATATGCATGTGTATTGCTTGGAAAGAGTGTTAGGAAGTGTTGTCTATCCATGAAAGTGTTTGTTTGTTGTTGTTAAGGTGTGTGCGAAGTGTAGGAAGTGCTGAAGTGTAGGAAGGTTTTCCTGTGACTCATTATTTTGCTCCTAACTTGAAGTAGGAGTGTCAGAATTGAGTGAAACGACCGCCATTGGATGCGTCTTCTCGAAAGCTTCGAAATGCATATGCTATTATTTGGAGTTCGGAGCTGAGAGAAAAGCTCAGTTTATTGTTGGCTGCTGTTCCAAGTATCGTGACACCATAACTGACAGTTGAAGCTTGTTTGGATCAGTCTTTACCTTGTTTGCACTCTTTGAGTAGTTCATTTGCATTGATCATCATTTGAATGCATGTCCTCATACACTTGGCTAGGTTTGTATACTCATCGGATTGATAATTAAAGCGTGAATCCCCACTATATGCACTTGAGGGAGATTGAGGTATAGTCTCTTTCGGTGCTTTAGGTCAACACATGCAGAAAATGAAAGATTATATATTGATGGAAGACCTTACATGCATGGAAATATAGCAGGTTTAATAAATAGTATTCAAGGGTTACATAATAGTTCAAGGACTAATTGCACATTTGAGGAGTGTGAAAATATTCATGAATCACCATACATGAGTAGAGATGTATCAAGATACATAGTTTTCAAACTTATTACTACCTTACATGCTGGTGATGAATTATTAATGAATTATGGATGGCATAGACCTCCATGAGCACCTTTTAGCTATGGAGAGAATGAATATTTTCCATCCATATTTAATAACTTATATATTTAATTTTATGTTTAAAGTTTACTTTTTATTCATTTATGGAATACCAAATATTTTTATTCATGTGTGTAGATTCCAATGTGTGATGTTGATGTATTCCTCCACACCATTCATAATTGCCAGTAAGAACTCATTTATCAGAAGCTTCTATGAGGAGGCTATGCAAAAGTGATCCTCTAGAATATGCAAGGTTGAAAGATCTACATTCAAAAGAAGATAAAGTACAAGATTTGTGTGACAATGATGAAGATGATGGGATGGAAGATTTTATTGAGGATTGGTATCAAAATGATAGTGAGAGCATTGATATTTCTAAAAATGAGAAATATCTTCGAGAGGAATTTCTAAAGCATGTATATGAAGGAATTCATTTGACAGGACTAACTACAAGCTTACTTATTCTCAATCTTCAAAATCATTTATGATGGATTAATGTATCTGTTTCAGCACTATTAAGGTATAATTTTCAATTTTCTATCTATTTATATATATATATATATATACATGCATAAATATATACATATAAGTACATGCATGTATAGACATACACATAATTATACATGAATGCATACACACATATACACACATACACATGTTATGAGCGTAAGGTAAAATTATACATACCTGTATCGAATGAAGATGTTTTGTCCATCTATCCTTTAGAATTGTCCACCCAACCCTTAGAATCCTCCTCACACATCTGTTTCTCCTATTCTAGTCCACCTAATACCTCTGCTGCTAACTCTTTTAAGAACTTTGCATACAAATATTAAGTATCAGTTAGCTATGGAGGTATTAAGTCGATAGGAAAATAGGAGGATCAAATTTATCTCAAAGATTTTGAAGGATGGAAAAATAATTTTAAAGGATGGGTGGAAAGAAAGCATCCATTCAATGAAGTTTTTTATGCTTACTTTAGCTAAGGTAAGAACACGAACTTGCATTGAATGGAAACTTTCTGTCCGTCGATCGTTTAAAAGTATTCATGCACCTTTCAAAATCTTCAAGATAAATTTGGTCCTCCTATTTTCCAAATGACCTAATACCTCCATAGCTAACTAATACTTTATATTTGTAAACAAATTTGTAAGCCTTAGTTAGCAAGACAGGTAATAGATTGACTATAAAATGGGAGACAGCTAGACCATTCAATGGTCTCTATATATATATATATATATATATATATATATATATATATATATATATATATATATATATATATATATATATATATATATATATATATATATATATATATATATATATATATATATATATATATATATATATGAAAGTCTACAAACCACAATAAACAAAAAGAAAATTAGAAATGGAATCAAATATACATAGCTACACATGCATACATACACATACATACATACACATATATATACACATAAACATACATATACACATGTTATGAGAGTAAAGTCAAATTATACATACTTGTATTGAATGAAGATATTTTGTCCATCTAACCTTTGGAATTGTCCACCCAACCTTTAGAATCTTCCTGATATATTTGCTTCTCCTATTCTAATCGACCTAATACTTACACTGCTAACTCTTTTATGAACGTTGCATACAAATATTAAGTATGATTTAGCTATGGAGGTATTGAGTTGTTTGAAAAATAGGAGAAGTAAATTTATCTCGAAGAATTTGAAGGATGGAAGAAAAATTTTAAAGGATGCGTGGACACAAAGCATTCATTCAGTGTAGGTTTTTGTTTTTACCTTAGCTACGGTAAGAATAAGAACTTGCATTGAATGAAGACTTCATGTCCACCCATACTTTATAATTATTCATCCATTTTCCAAAATTATCGAGAGAAATTCGCTTGTCTTATTTTCAAATAACCTAATACCTCCATAGTTAACTAATACTTAATCCTTGTAAAAAAATATGTAAGTCTTAGTTAGCGAGGCAGGTAATAGATTGACTATAGAATGGGAGACAACCAAACGATTCAGTGGTCTAGATATGAAAGTCTCCAAACCACAATATACAAAAAAACATTAAAAACGAGATCAAATATACATAGCTACACATGCATACATACATATACATACATACATACACATTCATACATACATACACATACATACATACACATATATACATACATACACATACATATATGCATACACATAGGCATACATATATATACATACATATACACATATAAAACACATATACACACATACATACATATACACATACGCATGCACATGCATAAACACATCCACATTATACACATACACATAACCATACACATGTATAAAATTATATGCATATATATATATATATATATATATATATATATATATATATATATATATATATATATATATATATATATATATATATATATATATATATATATATATATATATATATATATATATATATATGCATATTTATTTATTTTTTTATTAATATGTCTTTTTTTATGAATTTACAGGTTATTATCTGAAAATTTTTTACCAAGTCAGAATATTCTTCCTATCTCACATGATGAAATGAAGAAGATAATCAGCAATCTTCGTATGGATTATCAATGTATACATGCATGTCCTAACGATTGTATTTTATATAGAGATGAATATGTAGACTCTTTGACATGTCCAAAATGTCAATCTCCTCGATATAAGGACGAAGAAGGTAAAATCCCAAAAAAGGTATTGAGACATTTTCCATTGGCTCCATGGATTAGACATATTTTTCAAAGCCCCAAATTATCAAAGCTTTTGACATGGGGACATGATCATAAAAGTACTGATGAAAATGATTAGAATTCCTCATGATAGTGTTGCGTTTCAGCATATTGATTCTACATGGCTAGAATTTGCACAAAATCCACAGAATCTAAAGTTAGGAGTTGCATTAGATGGGGTTAATCAAATTTCCATGAAATCCAGTAAATGGTCAACATGGCCAATGGTAGTCATAAACTACAATCTTCCGCCATATCTTAGCATTAAAAAGGAACATTAATTCTTTCACTTTTAATCCCTGGAAAAAGACAAGGTAAAGATATGGATATATATTTTGTTCCTCTCATTGACGATCTCCAAGATTTATGGAGAGGTATTAATGTCATTGATGTATCGAAAAGCATCAATGAAAGATATATTACAGTTCGTGGTATTGTGGCTTGGACTATTCACGATTTTCTAGGATATGGTGTTTGTTCATGTATTGATGTAATTTTTTTATTCAATATGCATAAAAATAAATGTGAGTTAATCTAATTATATTTTTATCATTTTCATGATGCACGAATATCTACTAGGGATTATAAAGCTTGTCCATATTGTGGTGATTGGTTGAGATCAACCTATAGTAAGAATCTCAACAAAAATATTTATCTTCGACATCCACGATTCTTGCCTGATGATCATCCATTAAGATCTAAAAGTGAAGCGATACATTTTAATGGAAAGCTTGAAATAGGTAAGTGTCCAAAACCTATGATGCCTATGGATTGGTATAAAAAATGAATAGATGGATCTGTGATAGATATAGAATCAGAAATCTTTAGTGATGATGAAGATAATGAGCATGTGAAGAGAGATAAAGGAAGATTGGCACTCGTAGAGAAGATATCAATATGGTATTCTTTCGAGTATTGGAAAGAGTTAAAACTATGTCATCTTCTTGATCGTATGCATATATTCAAGAATATTGGTTATTCACTATGGCAGCATCTTCTTGGACTAAAAGATACCATAGCATCAAGGAATGATTTGAAAGATCAAAACTCAAAACCAAAGTTATGGCCAATTTTTGATAGACATCGATAGGAAACGACTTATGCACATGCTCCTTGGGTACTTATGACAAAAGAAAGACAAAATATCAACAATAGAATTCAATTGATTCTGACTCCTACAAGATATTGAGCATCTTTCCAAAACATGTTTACTATGGATGATAAGAGCTTATCTGGGTTACAGACCCATGATTGGCATAACTTTTTGAAACATATTTTACCTTTGGTTATCGACCGATGTACCATGAAAGGAGTACGAGATGTGATCTATCATCTTGGATCACTTATGAGGTAATTATGATACTTTTATATTTAATATATATGAATATTTGATATCTTTTATTTTTGAATTAACTTGTTTATAATTCCTTTTATGATATGTATAGGTGGATTACATCAAAAGAGATCGACAAAAACTCGATCCCACAAAAAAGAATGTGAATGCAAAGAGCTACTATGTTTGATGGACAAAGAGCTTCCTACTTCGTTTTTTGATATTTAGGTTCATTTATTAGTCCATCTTGTAGATGAAATAGAAATTGCAAGTGTTTTCAACACTCAATGGATGTTTTGGGTCAAGCGATTTATGGGAATATTAAAAAGTAATGTGCGACAAAGAGTGAAATCAGAAGGATCCATGGCAAAGGGTTGGATGCTTGAAGAGTGCATGTATTATGCTAGTCACTACCTTCAAAGAGTTCATGAAGAAGCTCCATGTGCATGGACCAACGAGTTTTCTTCAAAAATAATAGATGAGGTATTATCAGGTAAGGGAGTTCCATTTTTATTTACATTTCAAGAAAAGAATGATGTTTCTACTTTTGTAGCATATAATAGCGAATGCATGCAAGCATTCCTTAGCGCATACGAATAAGAACTTCAAAATCTCTGAAGTAAAAGATGAAGAAACAAAAGATATAGACATAATCTCAATAATATTGAGATTACAAATATATCTTCTTTCACATATTGGCTATATAATCATTTGCAATGAGTCAACGCAAATAATGAAGAAATCTCAGATGAGCAGAGAGAGTTAATGATAGGTTGTGAACAAGAGGTAATTTTATTTTAATAATATTTTGTTTTTTTCATATATGTATATTAGTTTCTATTTACTAATTTAATTTCTTTTGAAGCCTCGAATGTTCACTAATATGTGGGCTTTTGGACAGCATATTAGAATCAAAGCCATTGATTCATTACGTAAAATAGAGGATTCTAGTATTGTTGCTTCTTTGAAGCAACTATCACATGCTAGCTTAAAAGACACAAACCTTATAGATGGAAAACTTGGTTATGTGGGAACTATTGTTGGTATCTACAAAATATCATTTCGTACATTCAAACAGGTAGAAAAAAGTTTATAGTTTTTATGATAGAGTTTATTATTTTTCTAAACACGTAATAATGGGTTTTTCTTTTTATATATTTTGATAGGTCATTTTTAAGGTTGAGTGTTTTCGAGCTGAGTATAAAGGTAGTATTTCCACATTAAGAAAGGAATTATCTCAGTTTTGGGCAATTGATTCTTCCAAGGTAATGCGATCCACTAAAGAACCATATATTCTTCCTAGGCATATTCAACAAGCATTTTTTTAATAAAAACCCAGATGCTCATCGTTGGTGGCAAGTCATCATGTTCAACCTAGAGGTGGGTCATTGTTTAAACACTTTATTGTCAGAGAGATCGAATGTTGATTCTACTAATGATGAAGAGGAATTACTAGAAATCGATATTAATCCATCAATAGATGATGTGACTCATGAGAACACATATTTAACAATAGAAGAAATAAATGAAATAAAAAAGGATAATGAAGACGAGACTATATTGATGTCTTACTAAAATGATGGAAATAATGAAAACATATGACCAGATTAGATAGTAAATTCTACTCTAGTTATCGATCAATAACTATATTCTTCTTTATTCAACTAGAATATCGATGAGTCCTACTAGAGAGATGAAATCATGTTACGTTAGGTTAGAACATGAAGCTTGTGGGTATGCCTAATTATTTTATACATAGCTTTATCTTCAAGGAGCAAATTTTTCTCATGTATGTATGCATATGTGTGTGTATTCATGTGTATTATATGTATACATGTGTTAGTATGCACATGTGTATATATGCATATGCATGTGTGTAATATATGCAAGTGTTTATAATTGTGTATTCATGTATATGTATACATGTCTGCATGTAGGCATGTATATGTGATGTGTACATGTATATATGTATATGTGTCTATGTTTAAATGTGTACATGTAAATATGTATGCATGCATATATATTTATGTGTGCCTATATGCATGTATGTGTGATGCATAATGTATCTACTCCATTTTAGATTTATGTATGTGTATCTACATGATCTGTATATATCTTTATATATATTATGATCCTCGTTGATTCGAGGAGCTATATATAGAGGCATAAGGTTGGGAGGAGAGACATCTCTCTAGTAGGACGTCAGAGGAATAGATGCAATGTGTACATATACTTCAATCATATGGCTAAAAGGTTGAATTAGAGTTTCTAAATTAGGGTTTGTAAAACCCTAATATCAAAATTAGTGTTTCCCAATTAGGATTTTTGAATTAGGATATATATATATATATATATATATATATATATATATATATATATATATATATATATATATATATATATATATATATATATATATATATGTGTGTGTGTGTGTGTGTGTGTGTGTGTGTGGTGTGTGTGTGTGTATATATATATATATATATATATATATATATATATATATATATATATATATATATATGTGTGTGTGTGTGTGTGTGTGTGTGTGTATATGTACTATTATAAAATGAGATATATATATTGTAATATATATATATATATATATATATATATATATATATATATATATATATATATATATATATATATATATATATATATATATGCATGTGTGTCTATGTATGTGTCTCTATATGTGTGTATGCATGTGTGTATGTATGCATATCTATATGTGCATATGCATGTGTGTGTATGTATGTGTATCTATCTGTGTGTATGCATGTGTTGTGTGTGTGTGTAAGCATGTGTATGTGTATATATGTATGTAAATAGGATTATGTGAGTCTATGTGTGTGCACATATGATTATGTATGTGTATATGTGTATTCATTATATGTTTGTAACTGCATGCATTGTTGAGAGTGATGGATGGATGCACTCAGGAAATCAGTTGGTGCTGCAAAACCTGCTTCACACCTGCCCTCTTCTCTCTTCAGATATGCTTAGTACACTTGCTTAGCTTCCAAATGACACAAAGAAACCATATATGTACTTTGGAAATGGTTTAGGTAATGATCAAACCAAAACAGATAACTTTGTACTTCAAAAATCAAGCAAAACTTTCTATTTCTGTATTGATACCTGCTCAGACTTTTACTCAGTGTGTCCAGCACACTTAAAATTGGAACAATTCCTTTTGGGAGTATTAATCTACCTTAGTAAGCTACCAATCACAAGTGGAATCACTTCAATTTATAAACTATGCACTGAGAAATAAGTTTAGCAAAATTATAATCACCCCCGACTTTTCAGGAACTCTGCAGACTGAGACCAGTGTGCACTTCGAATCGATTTTCTCCTAATTGGCTGAATGAAATCCTTTGAAATTTTCTATGCTTGTAGTAGACCTTGAGCTGGTTCCAATGAGCTATAGATCTCTTGATTTGGTTCAGTAGATCCAGAGAAAGGCTTCTTTGAAGTTGACAGACTTGAAGTAGGATACTCAGAAAAACCAGAGATGATGAATGTATACTTCTATTGATAAATGTGTTTGTACAATCTCATTAGCTTGCCAAGCACAGCTAAATGAGGTATTTTTGTGTTGGCAATAGAGTAGCCTTCACCCACAATGAGTTACAATGAAAAATATGCCTCGGGGAGTGAGCTAGAGTGGCTGTACTACCCGCGACTTTTTACCACATCCTTTATAGGAGTTTGATCTTCATTTGAATTTGAAATTCAAACTTAGGCTCCCTTGAATCTCTCCTCTAAAAGTAGGGAGATATTCTCTCCATCTCAACATTCAGATTTCCACGACTCTAGAGGTAGGTGGATGACTTAAAGTGATTACAAACAAATGATAAGTCAATTAGACTTTTACAAGAGGTAAAAGGTAGGAACACATAAGCATATGTTCACATGAGTCTTGCTTTAAGTGAAGCCTTGATAAATCCTTATCCATGCTAATCTTCAATGAGTCCAAGGTTCCAAGCCAATGTGTGTAGGCTTGCCTTGCACCAACAGCTCCCCCTCAAGCCAAACACTTTGGCTTAAGTCTTCATCTTCATTCTTCAATTACTTCCTGCAATCCAATCATAGATTTGAATCTGTATAACTTGTTTCCATCCAATGCCTTTGTAAGTAAATCTGCACATTGCATATTAGTAGAGACATATGTCAATTGTATATCTTTACTTAGTAATTTCTCTCTCACATAGTGGTAATGAACCTCTATGTGCTTTGTTCTGGCATGATAAATTGGGTTTGCTGCAAGGTGAAGAGAGCTAGTGTTATCTCCAAATATAATAGGTGGCCTTGTGAGTAGGCCTAACTCTGTATATAGAAGCTTCAACCAGATAGCTTCTTGAGTGGCATTGGCAAGCCCTCTATACTCTGCTTCAGTGGATGACAATGCCACTGTAGGTTGCTTCTTAGCTGACCAAGAGATAGGCTTATCTCCTGCAAAACAAATATATCCTGAGGTGCTCCTCCTATCATCCTTGCATCCTGCCCAATCTGCATCTGAGTAAACTTTTATGTCAATATCTGATGTATAAGGAAAATACAAACCATGACTTTGTGTCCCCTTCAAATACTTCAAGATCTTCTTTGCTGCCTCTAGATGAGGTACCCTTGGTTTGTGCATGAATTGACTAAGCACACTTACTCCATATGCTATGTCAATTCTTGTCAAGGTAGCATAGTTCAAGCTACCCACCATACTTTGGTATCCTGTAATGTCTTTAATTTCTTCTCCTTCATGAGCACTTAGCTTTTGGTTAACCTCCATTGGAGTAGTAGATACCTTAGCATCCTGCAAACCAAACTTCTTGACCATATCCTGTACATACTTCTTTTGGGTAATGTAGATACCTGAATCTGTGTAGATCAATTCAAGACCTAGGAAATATTTTAGTAATCCAAGATCACTAATTTTGAATTCTTTCATCATCTGTCCTTTGATGTGTCTAATCCCATTGACATCATTACCTGTAATGATGATATCATCAACATAGACACATAAGTAGATTACCTCTGTACTACTTCTCTTTATGAATAGAGAAGTGTCTGCTTTGCTCATCACAAATCCTTGGTCTAGAAGGTAGGTGGTCAATCTGTAATTCCATGCTCTAGGTGCCTGCTTCAAACCATACAGAGCCTTCTTCAATTTGCAAACATAATGTACCTTTTTTGGATCTTCATAGCCAGGTGGTTGTGACATGTAGACTTCTTCAGATATCCATCCATTCAAGAATGCATTCTTCACATCCAATTGGTACATGTTCCAATTCTTGGATGCAGCTACACTCACTAAAACTCTGATTGTTGGCATCTTGGCCACAGGAGAAAATGTCTCCTCATAATCAATGCCTTGGGTTTGTGCAAAACCCTTGGCTACCAACCTAGCTTTGTACCTGTTTATTGTTCCATCTGAATTCTTCTTCAATTTGTAGATCCATCTGGATCCTATTACCTTCATAGTGTCCTTCTTGGGTACCAAGTCCCAAGTATCACTCTCTTTGAGGGCTTCTATCTCCTCATCCATGGCTTCTCTCCATTCTGGCTTTGTAATTGCTTCTTCATAGGTACCTGGTTCTTCATTCAACAAGTCTTTTGCAAGATATACAGAATGTTTAGTTACAAGTGATGTGTCATACCCAAATCTGATAGGTTTCTTCTTCTCTCTCTGAGATCTTCTCATAGCTTGAGTAGAAGTTTCTGCCTTGTCCTCCAATTGCTTCATCTTCATCTTTCCTTTGGATTTCCAAGCCTTGAACTCTTCAAGGTTTATGGTATCATCATCTGAGCTTAAGTCTTCTTGCTGAGTTGGCTCTTCCTTGGTAAGCTTTGGAAAATCTTCCTCCATGTCATAGGGTAGACTCACTTTCCTGCATTCATTCTCATACCATGAGTGATTCTCATCAAATATGACATCTCTGCTTACCTTGAACCCTTTGTTTGTGGGGTTGTAGAATCTGTATCCCTTTTGGTTCAAATCATAACCAATGAAGATACATTTCTCTGCCTTTGGGTCTAGCTTTCCTCTCACCTGTGAGGGAATATGCACATATGCTACACAACCAAAGATTTTGCAATGATCCAGAGAGGGTCTCTTACCATGCCAAGCTTCATATGGTGTCATGCCATCAAGTGATTTGGATGGCAACCTATTGATGAGATAAGTGGCAGTGGATACACTCTCTGCCCATAAGTAATTTGGCAACTTTTTCTCATTGAGCATAGACCTAGCTGTTTCCACTATAAGTCTATTCCTTCTTTCTGCTACCCCATTTTGTTCAGGTGAGTACCTTGTAGTGATCTCCCTCTTGATGCCTCTTTCCTGCAAGAAATCTTCAAACTCATTGGAGAAGTACTCTCCTCCACCATCTGATCTTAGCCTCTTCAAGCTTCTACCTGTTTGATTCTCAACAAGTGCAAGATACCTCTTGAAACAATTAAACACTTCATCTTTATGCTTCATAAAGTATAGAATGGTCCATCTGCTATAATCATCAATAAAGGACACATAATACCTTGAACCAGAAATGGAAGGGTCCTTGCTAGGTCCCCAAACATCTGTGTGTACCAAGTCTAGGTAGTCTTCATGCATGAAACCTTTCCTTGAGTAGGATAATCTGTGAGACTTACCAAATTGACATGATCCACATTTGTAAATCATATGTTGCTTGGATACATTAGGTATCCCAAGCACACATTGATCCCTGCACATTTGCTTGAGAGTCCTTTCACCTATGTGCCCTAGTCTTTTATGCCATATCTCTAACTCTGAAAGTGTCTGATCCTTGTAATTATACAAAGCAATGTTTTTTGTATCTTCTAGCTCAAATGTAAATAATCTACCTGATTTCTCCCCTTTGGCTATCCTTCTGAATCCTTGTTTTGGGTCCTCCACATATGCTCCATGTTGTGTGAATCTGACCTGCAAACCTTTCTCCACAATCTGACCAACACTCATTAAATTCTTAGTTATTGTTGGTACATAGAGTACCCTGCTTAATAGGTTCTGATTACCATCACATGTCTTCACATTTCCAATTTTGACAACAGAGTGTTTAGTGTCATCACCTGTTTGTACCTGATGTTTGCCCTTGGGCTCTTCCAAATCAGAAAGTAATGCCACATTGCCAGCTACATGGTTAGAACATCCTGAGTCAATGTAAAATAAATGATCATCATTTGTACCTATCTTGGAGGTCATATTCATGATCAATAAGGAGTCATCCTGCTCCTCAGTGTAGTTGTTGTAGTCTCTTCTATTTCTGAATCCACCTTGGTAGTTTCCATTGTGGTTGTTGTTGTAGTTGTTGTTGTATTGATTGTTGTACCCATTGTAGCTTTGATGTTGGTTGAATCTGCCTCTCCCTTGAGAGTATCCACCTCTTGAGTAGCCTCTTCCTCTCTGATTTTTGTAGTTCTTGTAGCATTCATCTGTGGTATGATTGGACAATCCACAGATGTTGCAAGGTGATGAGTTGTAGGGTCTCCCCCTACCTGACTTACCTCCTCTGCCTCTTCCTCTAGATGACCTACCTCTCCCTGCATAATTAGCTTGAGAGGTAGAGCCTTCTTCATCCTGTTTCTTCTTGCCTTTATCTTTAACTTTCTTATCAGTAAAGAGAGCAGAGGGGTTATTACCTTTTGATTGATCTCCAGCTTTGGTGAACTTTGCTTCATGTGTAAATAGTTGGCCCATGAGTGTTGTGAGATCAGGGGTATGCATGTCCATGTAGAGGTCCATTGCAGTGGTGAAACTTTCCCACTTATCATCTGCCTTGAGTCCATTTGTCACTTGCCTGACTATTTGTTCCTCTTCAATTTCCTCTCCAATGCTTGCTAGTTGGTCTGCCACATCTTTGATCTTTGTCACATAATCTGAGACTGATTGCTTGGGCTGCTTTCTAAGTGTTGTGAACTCTATCCATAATTGATTCTTCCTAGCCCTTGTGTTGGAAGAAAAATAATTTGACAAGGTTTCCCAAGTCTCTTGGGAAGTCTTACAGTTCCTTACATGAGGTAAAAGAAAGTCAGATATAGAGTTTAAGAGATAAGACCTTGCCAAAGCATCCTTTGCACACCATTGGTTAAGTCTTTCATGCTCATCCTTTGTAGGTAGTCCTCTAGTCTTGAATGAGGGCAACTCCTCATCTCCTGATATGTATCCAAATAGACTTCTCCCTTGTAGATAGGTCTTCATTCTCAATGACCAAGCCTGATAATTGTTTCTATCCAATTTGTCAATGAAGGAAGGGAAACCATCACCCATGTTTACCTTCTTTGCTCTGATACCACTGTTGAGAGTGATGGATGGATGCACTCAGGAAATCACTTGGTGCTGCAAAACTTGCTTCACACCTGCCCTCTTCTCTCTTCAGATATGCTTAGTACACTTGCTTAGCTTCCAAATGACACAAAGAAACCATATATGTACTTTGGAAATGGTTTAGGTAATGATCAAACCAAAACAGATAACTTTGTACTTCAAAAATCAAGCAAAACTTTCTATTTCTGTATTGATACCTGCTCAGACTTTTACTCAGTGTGTCCAGCACACTTAAAATTGGAACAATTCCTTTTGGGAGTATTAATGTACCTTAGTAAGCTACCAATCACAAGTGGAATCACTTCAATTGATAAACTATGCACTGAGAAATAAGTTTAGCAAAATTATAATCACCCCCGACTTTTCAGGAACTCTGCAGACTGAGACCAGTGTGCACTTCGAATCGATTTTCTCCTAATTGGCTGAATGAAATCCTTTGAAATTTTGTATGCTTGTAGTAGACCTTGAGCTGGTTCCAATGAGCTATAGATCTCTTGATTTGGTTCAGTAGATCCAGAGAAATGCTTCTTTGAAGTTGACAGACTTGAAGTAGGATACTCAGAAAAACCAGAGATGATGAATGTATACTTCTATTGATAAATGTGTTTGTACAATCTCATTAGCTTGCCAAGCACAGCTAAATGAGGTATTGTGGTGTTGGCAATAGAGTAGCCTTCACCCACAATGAGTTACAATGAAAAATATGCCTCGGGTAGTGAGCTAGAGTGGCTGTACTACCCGCGACTTTTTACCACATCCTTTATAGGAGTTTGATCTTCATTTGAATTTGAAATTCAAACTTAGGCTCCCTTGAATCTCTCCTCTAAAAGTAGGGAGATATTCTCTCCATCTCAACATTCAGATTTCCACGACTCTAGAGGTAGGTGGATGACTTAAAGTGATTACAAACAAATGATAAGTCAATTAGACTTTTACAAGAGGTAAAAGGTAGGAACACATAAGCATATGTTCACATGAGTCTTGCTTTAAGTGAAGCCTTGATAAATCCTTATCCATGCTAATCTTCAATGAGTCCAAGGTTCCAAGCCAATGTGTGTAGGCTTGCCTTGCACCAACATGCATGTGTATGTTTGTGTAAAAATATGCATGTATGTGTGTGTATGTATAAATGTGCATGTATGTGTATATGTATGTAAATGTGCATGTATGATGTATATGTGTGTGTATGTGTGTATTTGTACCTCTAGTCTCACTCTTTTCTCTCTCTCTCTCTCTCATATACATACATACATAAACAAACATACTCATATCCACATATATATACATAAAAGCAGTGTGTACCATGCATTATAGCGACGATCAGCCATAAGTGTTCACATCTCTTTTAGACACCACTTATGCAACCATCGTGTCCCAAACTCTGTCTCAAGTGAACTAAGCATGTATTTTTTATCCCTCTCATCATGCTCACTACAAAAATTTAAAAAAATCATGTAAATAAAACATAAGATATTTATTTCAATTTATATATAAAATTTATACTTACTTCCACTCTAAGTGAACAAGGTGTAGGTAAGAGTCACATAATGCTCCCATTCTTCTCTTGAACTCCAATCCATTCCCTGTGTACACAATGTTCCCCTCTAGCTCTATATCGCACTCTAGCCCTAAGGTGCCTATGCATGTCCTCATAGGCACCTGTGCTCTGCTATCATGATCTGGAGGTGGTATAGTTGTCTTGAAAATAGATGGATAAAAATAAATAATAATATGAGCAGATAGCTGTCTTCCTGCATGTGGAGCTGCAGAAGAGCCATCCTCAGATGGGTGCATAAGTAGCTAGATCGTAAAATCCAGCTCATCATCAGGCATCTCTCAGTACTCATGCATGATGATCCCTAGAGTATCAGGCAAAACTCTTGCTCTTATAAGACTTTTTATGAGAGTGTGTTTCACCTTTCTCTCTCTAATAGGATCCATAATACCTATACATATAAAACAAAATGGGTTAGAATTCAATATATATACGTGTACATATGTATGTGTGTATATGTGTATGTAGGGTGTATATGTGAGTGTGTGTATGCATGTAAGCATGTATGTATGCATATGCATGTGCATTATGTATCCAAATGTATGCATGTCTATGTATGTGTGTGTGTGTATGTGTGTGTATGCATGTGTGTGTATGCATGTAAGTACCTTGCTTCCAAAGATGTGTGTGCTCAAACCGTGTGATCTCTCTCTCTCTCTCTCTCTCTCTCTCTCTCTCTCGTGTCCTAATCTCGGTACAAATGTGCCGGTTGAAATGAAATTGTTTTTAAACATTCCATTATGCGACGCTCTGAAATACTAGGTTTTTGTGTATGTGACACTTTAGCATCACAGGCAGTTTGCAACGTCGTTAAAAGCATCGCTGGCTAGCGACGCTCTTTGCAATGCATATTTTTAGCATTGCATAAGTGACACTATGCATCACTTATGCAACGAGTCATCTTTTTTTAAATAAAAAAACCTCTCCTCGCTTATGTGATGCTAGCGTTGCATAAGGGAAGAGACCCGCTTTTTTCATTGGGAGGCATCCCTACGCCCCCCTATTTCTAGTAGTGTCTCTAACATTATGTACTTCTATATGCTTGGTTCTTGCATGATAGATGGGATTGGCTGCAAGATGCAAAGAACTTGTATTGTCACCAAAAAGCATAGGTGGATGAGTATGAAGTCCCAAATCTGAATATAGTAATCTGATCTATATGGCTTGTTGTGTAGCATTTGCTAATCCTCTGTATTCAGCCTCAGTTGAAGATAGAGCAACAATAGGTTGCTTCTTTGAAGACCATGAAATGGGCTTATCACCTGCAAAAGAAAGATAACTAGAAGTACTCCTCCTATCATCCTTATTACCTACCCAATCTGCATCTGAGTAAAGCTTGATGTCCAAATTTGATGTGTATGGGAAGTAAAGACCTTGATTTTTAGTACCCTTGAGATACTTCAAAATCCTTTTGGTATCTTTTAGGAGAGGTGCTCTAGGTTTATGCATGAGTTGACTTAAAACACTTACTCCATAAGCTATGTCAGTCCTTGTTAAGGTTTCATGGTTTAGACTTCCAATATGCTTTGATATCCTGCAATTTCTTCAAGCAAATCACCTTCATGAGCACTCAATTTATGATTTACCTCCATAGGGGTGCTAGCTACCTTTGCATTCTCCAAGTGGAACTTCTTCAACATGTCTTGCACATATTTCCTTTGAGTAATGTAAATTCCAGAATTTGTGTAGACCAATTCAAGTCCAAGAAAATACTTTAGAAACCCTAGGTCACTGATTTTGAACTCCTGCATCATTAGGGTCTTGATTTGTTTGATGCCATTTGCATCATTACCTGTAACTATGATGTCATCAACATACGCACATAAATATATCATCTCTAAATTACTTCTCTTGACAAACAGAGAAGAATCTACTTTGCTCATCATGAACCCTTGATCTTGAAGGTATGTAGTTAACATATGGTTCCATGCCCCAGCATGCTTCAACCCATAAAGAGCTTTGTTCAATTCGCACACATAAGTTACCTTGCTTGGGTCTTCATATCTAGGAGGTTGAGCCATGTAAATCTCCTCTAAAATCTAGGCATTGAGGAAAGCATTTTTCACGTTCAATTGACACATGTTCCAATTCCTAGATGCAGCCACAGCTACAAATACTCTGATGGTTGGCATTTTAGCCAGAGGTGAAAATGTCTCTTCATAATCAACTCCTTGGGTTTGTGCAAAACCCTTAGCCACAAGTCTAGCTTTATACCTATTTATGGATCCATTTGAGTTTCTTTTGATTTTGTAAATCCATCTGGAACCAATTACCTTCATTGATGCCTTCTTGGGTACTAGCTCCCAAGTGTCATTTTCTTGGAGTGCTTCTATTACTTCATCCAGAGTTTCCTTCCATTCTGCCTTGGTCTTTGCTTCTTCATATGAAGAAGGCTCTTCAAGTGATAAATCTTTAGCAAGATACATGCAATGCTTAGTAATTAATGAAGTATCACCCATATCTGAGTGGCTTCTTACTCTCCCTTCGTGATCTCCTTACAGCTTGGTTGGATGATTCAGGTAAGTCTCCCAACCTCTTCATCTTGGCATTGCCCTTTGATTTCTATGCTTTGAAATCCTCCAAGTTGATAGTGTCCTCATCATCTGATTTGATGTCCTCAATTTGGCTTGGCTCTGTTGGGGATCTTACGACTCTGAGATCAACCCTTGATGGCCGTTACGGCAAAGGCTTGAACCTTGTCAAGTCTGCGGAAATTGCCGCACCACCGAAAAGATGCTAAGCTAGAGCGATATTAGAACACCTCCATAATCAATAGTAGCTTAGCAAGGTTATTGCCACTCAAACATATAAGACTGCGTTTTGAATTTACTGGAAAATTCACTGGAACTTCACGAGACTGTCACCAGACTAACACCGTAGTTATATCAGAATCAACTCCTATTCTGTTTGTAGTTACTTCAAGTGAGTATACAAAAATAAGGAAGTGATGTGTGAACTTCCTTCACTGAGTAAACACTTTCTGAAGTTTAAGAAAAAAAACTTCTCCGGTTCAGAATGTCTCTTTCGGTTAGACTTTGTACTGTGTGTACATATCCATTTCACCAAAATCCTTGACAAACTGATAGTAGAGATGTCTAGCTATAAGATAATCTATCTCTCATACAAAACCTTGATTTATTCTGCGAGATATACTTCGTTGTTCTACCGAAAACACGTTTTCTGAGAAAACTTTAATTGACCGAAACATTTGTTGACTGAGAGAGTACCGAGGGACACGTTTACTAACAAACTGTAACTGTTAACGGTTAACGAACTTTCTACCGTAACACGAAAATACACAGAGTTCTTCACATACGAACAGTGCGCGCAAACTTCCACATGAACATGTGTTTTCTATTAGAGAAGATGTGTACAAAGTAGCTTGGCCTCTTCTTGCTCAAGCTATGGAAACTCTCCTACACTGAGTAGTTTCTTCTACCATCTTTCCCAGATGAATACCCGACATTCCAGGTTTTTGTTATTCATCTGTACATACGTGATCTATGGCGTCTTCTGAGAACTTCTCACTCTCTCTCTTCACTCTCTGTACATACGCAATCTCTGGCGTCTTCTCACTTCCTCATTCTCTGTTCTCTCCTATATTTTTGACCTCTGTATGTGCTCTATTTATACTCCGCGCTCTTCTCACGCACGTTTTAGCTCACACTTCCCTCTCTTATTCTTATACACGTTCTCTCTTTATATACAGTTTGATTCGGTGTAACGAACTCTGATTCTGCAAGATTCTGCGCTGTACATAACGGTCGTGAATTTGTCCCTACATTAAGGCTTTTGATTTTCTGAATATTTGATTCACCTTCTCTTTATCTTTCTTTTTCTTTATGTCTCTCTGTATGTCAAATTCGTGAGTGATTCTTCAACAGCTCCCCCTCAATCACTAATTTGACTCTTCCTGTCTTCATATATTTTTCTTTCTTTTATACCTGCCATTTCTTTGAATCTGCTTGTCTTTGTCCCATCCAAGCTCTTTGTCAGAATATCTGCAATCTGATCTTTTGTCAGAGTGTATACTATTTCTATCTCCTTCTCCATTACCTTTTCCCTCAGGAAATGATACTGAATTTCTATGTGCTTTGTTCTTGCATGAAATAATGGATTTGCTGCAAGATACAGTGAGCTCATGTTATCTCCATGTATGATAGGTATACCTTGATCAATACCCATGCTTTTGAACAAGGTCTGCATCCATATCACTTCTTTAGCTGCTTCTACAAGTCCTTTATATTCTACTTCTGTTGATGATAAAGCCACTGTGTGTTGTTTCTTCGAACACCAGCTTACTAGCTTATCTCCTAGGTATATCATATACCCATGTGTTGATCTTCTGTCATCTTGACTTCCTGCCGAGTCTGAGTCACTGAATGCTCTCAGCTGTATATCTGATGTAAAAGGATAGTATAATCCTTCTTTTATAGTTCTTTTGATATATCTAAGAACTCTTTGTCCTGCAATCCAATGTTGATCCTTCAGACAATGCATGAACTGTGAGAGAACTCCCACTGCATAGCTAAGATCCGGTCGTGTTAGTGTAGCGTAGATTAAGCTTCCCACTAACGACTGATACTTTCTCATATCTTTAAATTCTGCACCACTGTATTTGTTGAGTTTATGATTTGCTTCAAGCGGTGTTGAAGCTTCTCTGCAATTCTCCATATTAAACTTCTTCAGTAAGTTTAGGAGATACCTTTCTTGTGTGACATATACACCATGATCTGTGTATGTGATTTCCATTCCAAGAAAGTATGATAACTTTCCTAGATCACTGATATGAAACTCCTTTTCAAGTAATCTCTTTACTTCTTTAATTCCTTCATCTGAGGTACCTGTAATTATGATGTCATCTACATAAATGCAAATGTAGATCATACCTTCTTCTGTTCTCTTGATGAGTAGACTTGCATCTGCTTTCGAACTTTGGTATCCAAGTTCATTGAGATATTTCACAAGCCTGTAATTCCAAGCTCTTGGAGCTTGCTTCAGTCCATAAAGTGCTTTCCTTAATCTGCAAACAAAATTTGGGTATCTGGAACTTACAAACCCTTCCGGTTGTTCCATGTAGACTTCATCTGATATGTATCCATTCAGAAATGCATTCTTTATATCTAGCTAACTTAGCTTCCATCCTTTTGATGCTGCTATAGCAATCATTGTCCTTATGGTTGACATCTTTGCCACCGGACTAAATGTCTCGTCATAATCTATGCCATGCCTCTGAGCATAGCCCTTGATAACCAGTCCAGCTTTGTGTCTGGATATCCTTCCATCTACAAGTTTCTTAACTTTGAAAACCCATTTATTTCCGATTACTTTCTTACCATTTGGTTTAGGAACAAGTTCCCATGTCTTGTTCTCCTCCAGTGCGATAAAATCTTCTTCCATTGCTTCTTCCCATTGCTTCTTGCCTTTAGCTTCGTCATAGTTCTGAGGTTCTTCATCATCTTTGACCATATATGCGTAATTTTTCTGAATTATATACGAGGTATCATAGGAATACCTTTCTGGTTGTCTTCTAGTCCTGCTCGACCTTCTTGGTTCAAACTCTTCATGTGTATGTGAATACACATCTTCATCAAATCCCTGTTCATCTTCATTTCTCATACCTGATCCGATCCTGGATGTACTTGCCTGCATATGATCTTCATCTCTGTTCACCTGCACAATTGATTTCCCTTTCTCTTTTCTTCTTACCTCTTCTTCAAATTCTTCCTTTGTATGACTTTGATCTATAAACCAGCTTTTTTGTTCATCAAATGTAACATCTCTGGAAACAGTAAATTGTTTTGTTAGAGGACTCCATAACCTGTAGCCCATCTACTTTTCATCGTATCCGACGAACACATATTTCTCTGCTTTTGGTTCGAGCTTATGTCTGAGTTGTGATGGTACATAAGCATAGGCTACTGATCCAAACACTTTGCAATCGTCAAGTGTTGGATTCTTTCCCCACCAAGCTTCATAAGGGGTCATTCCATCTAAAGTTGTACATGGTAATCTGTTTACCAAGTATGTAGCTGTATTTACAGCTTCAGCCCAAAGATAGTTTGGACAATCTTTTTCCTTTAGCATAGCTCGTGCAAACTCAACTAGAGTTCGGTTCCTTCTTTCTGCTACACCATTTTGTTGTGGTGTATACCTGCAGGTTATTTCTCTCTTAATACCTGCATTCCAAAGATAGTCATTGAACTCTCGGGAGAAGTATTCTCCCCCTCCATCAGACCTCAGTCTCTTAAGCTTTTGACCTGTGAGTCTTTCAGCATATGCATGAAAATGTTTGAAGCTTTCAAATACCTCTGATCTTTCCTTCAAAACTGTTGGTGCATTTCAAGCCTTCACACTTGGCTTGGAACCTTGGAAGATTAGCTTGGATAACTTTCATCAAGGCCTCACTTGAAGGAAAGGGCATAGGAACCCATACCTATGATTTATTATTCTTTTACTCCTTGTAAAAGTCTAAATGACTTGACATTATGTATACACACCTAATTGATTAGAGTCGTGGAAATTAGATGTTGTAAATGGAGAGAATATCTCCCTACTTTTAGAGGAGTGATTGAAGGGAGCCAAGAATTCAAATTTGAATTCAAGATCTCACTCATTTCATATATAAGTTGTACTTGAAAAGTCGCGGCAATCCAGCTCCATTCCCGAGGCTAACATCTATGATCATTGAGTGTGTGAGTGCTACATTATAGCCTACACATCTCCAACTCATTAGGCTACATCTATCAAGCCAATGAGATTGTACATTTATGTGAACTAATAGAAAGAATTACATTCACTATCTCTGTTGTCTCTGAGTCATCTACTCCAAGTCTGTCAACTTCAACAGGTCATATCTCAGGATCTACTGAACTAAATCAAGTGATTCAAAGCATATTGTATTCAGCTCAAAGTCTTCTATACACCTACAAATTTTGAAGTCAATTGGTTCAGCCATTACAGAGAAATCGCGCTCGAAGTGGACTCAGGTATTCTGCTGCAGTGTTCCTAAAAAGTCGGGGGTACATATAATTTTGCTAAACTCATTTCTCAGAGTATAGTTTGTCATTTCTTCTCATTCCACTTGAAAATGGTAGCTTGTTAAGCTAATTTAATATGTCCAGAAGGAATTAGATCAATTGTAAGTGTGCTGGTCACATTGAGTGAAAGACTGAGCAGGTGTCATTACAAAAATAGCAAGTTTTCTTGATTTTTGAAGTCACAAGTAGTCTGTTTTGATTTGATCATTACACATATCATTTGCAAAGTACATATATGCTTTCTTGGTATCATTTGGAAGCTAAGCAAGTGTACTAAGCATATCTTAAGCAAAGGAGGGCTGGAGCAAAGCAGGTCTAGCAGCTTCAACTCAATCTCTTGAGTGCATCCAACCATCTCTCCCAACAGTGGTATCAGAGCTAACAAGGTAACAATGGGAGATGGATTTCCTTCATTCATTGACAAATTAGACAGGAACAATTACCAAGCTTGGTCTCTAAGGATGAAGACCTATCTACAAGGAAGAAGCCTATTTGGATACATATCAAGAGATGAGGAATTGCCCTCATTCAAAGCTAGAGGACTACCCACCAAGGATGAACAAGAGAGGCTCAACCAATGGTGTGTAAAGGATGCTTTGGCAAGGTCTTACCTTATTAACTCTATATCTGATTTCCTTTTACCTCATATAAGGAACTGTAAGACTTCCCAAGAGACTTGGGAAACCTTGTCAACATATTTCTCTTCGAACACAAGGGCCAGGAAGAATCAACTGTGGATTGAATTCACAACCCTTAGGAAGCAACCAAAGCAATCAGTCTCAGAGTATGTGACTAAGATTAAAGATGTGGTAGACCAATTAGCAAGCATTGGAGAGAAGATTGAAGAGGAGCAAATAGTCAGGCAAGTGACAAATGGACTCAAGGCAGATGATAAGTGGGAAAGTTTCACCACTGCAATGGACCTCTACATGTACATGCATACCCCAGATCTCACAAAACTCATGGGCCAACTATTCACACATGAAGCAAAGTTTACAAAGGCAGGAGATCAATCAAAAGGTAACAACCCCTCTGCTCTATATACTGATAAGAAAGTTAAGGATAAAAGTAAAGGGAAGAAGCAGGAAGAAGAAGGCTCTACCTCCCAAGCTAATTATGCAGGGAGAGGTAGATCTTCAAGAGGAAGAGGTAGAGGAGGTAAGTTAGGTAGGGGGAGACCCTACAACTCATCACCATGCAACATTTGTGGATTGTCCAATCATACCACAGATGAATGCTACAAGAACTACAAGAATCAGAGAGGAAGAGGCTATCAAAGAGGTGGATACTCTCAAGGTAGAGGCAGGTTCAACCAACACCAAGGCTACAATGGATACAACAATCAGTACAACAACAATTACAACCACAACCACAATGGTAACTACCAAGGTGGATTCAAAAATAGAAGAGATTACAACAACTACACAGAGGAGCAAGATGACTCCCTATTGATCATGAATATGACCTCCAAGGCAGGTACAAATGATGATCATTTATTTTATATTGACTCAGGATGTTCTAACCATGTAGCTGGCAATGTGGCACTATCTGATTTGGAAGAACCCAAGGGCAAACATCAGGTACAAACAGGTGATGATACTAAACATTCTGTTGTGAAGATTGGAAATGTAAAGACATGTGATGGTAACCAGAACCTATTGAGCAGGGTACTTTATGTACCAACCATTACCAAGAACCTAATGAGTGTTGGTCAAATTGTGGAGAAAGGTTTGCAGGTCAGGTTCACTCAACATGGAGCATATGTGGAGGACCCAAGACATGGATTCAGAAGGATAGCCAAGGGAGAAAAATCAGGTAGATTGTTTACTTTTGAGCTAGAAGACACTAAAAATATTGCTTTATACAACTACAAGGATCAAACACTTTCAGAGTTAGAAATATGGCACAAGAGGTTAGGCCACATAGGTGAAAGAACCCTAAAACAAATGTGCAGGGATCAATGTGTGCTTGGGATACCTAATGTATCCAAGCAACACATGATTTACAAGTGTGGTGCTTGTCAATTTGGTAAGTCTCACAGGTTGCCCTATTCAAAGAAAGGTTTCATGCATAAAGACTACCTAGACTTGGTACACACAGATGTTTGGGGACCTAGCAAGGACCCTTCCATTTTAGGTTCAAGGTATTATGTGTCCTTCATTGATGACTATAGCAGGTGGACTATTTTATACTTTATGAAGCATAAAGATGAAGTGTTTAATTGTTTCAAGAGGTATCTTGCACTTGTTGAAAACCAAACAGGAAGAAACTTGAAGAGGCTAAGGTCAGATGGAGGAGGAGAGTACTTCTCAAATGAGTTTGAAGATTTCTTGCAGGAAAGAGGCATCAAAAGGGAGATTACTACAAGGTACTCACCTGAACAAAATGGGGTAGCTGAAAGAAGGAATAGACTCATTGTAGAAACAGCTAGGTCTATGCTTAATGAAAAGAAGTTGCCAAATTATCTTTGGGCAGAGAGTGTATCCACTGCCACCTATCTCATAAATAGATTGCCATCCAAATCACTTGATGGCATGACACCATATGAAGCTTGGCATGGTAAGAGACCTTCTCTGGATCATTGCAAAATATTTGGTTGTGTAGCATATGTGCATATTCCCTCACAGGTAAGGGGAAAGCTAGACCCTAAAGTTGAAAAATGTATCTTCATTGGTTATGATTTGAACCAAAAGGGATACAGATTCTACAACCCAACAAACAAAGGCTTCAAGGTAAGCAGAGATGTCATCTTTGATGAGAATGACTCATGGTATGAGAATGAATGCAGGAAGGTTAGTCTACCCTATGATATGGAAGAAGATTTCCCAAGCTCACCAAGGAGGAACCAATTCAGAAAGAAAACTCAAGCTCAGAAGATGATGACACAATTAACCTTGAGGAATTCAAGGCATGGAAGTCCAAAGGAAAGATGAAAATGAAGAAGCTAGAGGATATACCAGAATCCTCAACTCAAGCAATGAGGAGATCTCAGAGAGAAAGTAAGAAGCCTATCAGATATGGGTATGATACTTCTCTAGTAACCAAGCATTCTGTATATCTTGCAAAGGATTTGTTGAATGAAGAACCAGGTACATATGAAGAGGCAATCACCAAACTAGAATGGAAAGGAGCTATGGATGAAGAAATGGAGGCTCTCAAGGAGAGTGACACATGGGACTTGGTACCCAAGAAAGACTCTATGAAGGTGATAGGATCCAGATGGATCTACAAGCTAAAGAGAAATTCAGATGGAACAATCAACAGGTACAAAGCTAGGTTGGTAGCCAAGGGTTTTGCACAAACCCAAGGCATTGATTATGAGGAGACATTTTCTCCTGTGGCTAAGATGCCAACAATCAGAGTACTAGTGAGTGTAGCTGCATCCAAGAATTGGAACATGTACCAATTAGATGTCAAGAATGCTTTCTTGAATGGATGGATATCTGAAAAAGTCTACATGTCACAACCACCTGGCTATGAAGATCCCAAGAAGGTAAACTATTTTTGTAAATTGAAGAAGGCTCTATATGGTTTGAAGCAGGCACCTAGAGCATGGAATTACAGGTTGACAACTTACCTCCAAGACCAAGGATTTGTGATGAGCAAAGCTGATACTTCTCTGTTCATAAAGAGAAGTAGTACAGAGGTAATCTACTTGTGTGTTTATGTTGATGACATCATCATTATAGGCAATGATGTCAATGGGATTAGACACATCAAAGGACAGATGATGAAGGAATTCAAGATCAATGATCTTGGATTATTGAAGTACTTCTTAGGTCTTGAGTTAGTCTACACAAACTCAGGTATATATATCACTCAAAAGAAGTATGTACAGGATATGGTCAAGAAGTTTGGCTTGCAGGATGCTAAAGTCTCAACTACTCCAATGGAGGTCAACCTAAAACTAAGTGCTCATGAAGGGGATGAAATACAAGACATAACAGGATATCAAAGCATGGTAGGTAGTTTGAATTATGCTACCTTGACCAGAATTGACATAGCATATGGAGTTAGTGTGCTAACCAATTCATGCACAAACCAAGGGTACCTCACCTAGAGGCAGCAAAGAAAATCTTGAAGTACCTCAAAGGAACTCAAAGCCATGGTTTGTACTTTCCTTATACATCAGATATTGATATTAAAGTTTACTCAGATGCAGATTGGGCAGGATGCAAGGATGATAAAAGAAGCACATCAGGTTACATTTGTTTTGCAAGAGATAAACCTATTTCTTGGTCAGCCAAGAAGCAACCTAGAGTGGCATTGTCATCCATTGAAGCAGAGTATAGAGGGCTTGCCAATGCCACTCAAGAAGCTATCTGGTTGAAGCTCTTGTATACAGAGTTAGGTCTATACACTAGACCTCCAATTATCTTTGGAGATAACACTAGCTCTCTTCACCTTGCAGCTAATCCAATATATCATGCTAGAACCAAACACATAGAGGTTCATTACCACTATGTGAGAGAAAAATTGCTAAGCAAAGAGATTCAATTGACATATGTGTCTACTAATATGCAATGTGCAGATTTACTCACTAAAGCATTGGATGGAAACAAGCTATGCAGATTCAAATCCATGATTGGATTGCAGGATGTGATTGAAGACTAAAGATTAACACTTAAGCCAAAGTGCTTGGCTTGAGGGGGAGCTGTTGGTGCATTTCAAGCCTTCACACTTGGCTTGGAACCTTGGAAGATTAGCTTGGATAACTTTCATCAAGGCCTCACTTGAAGGAAAGGGCATAGGAACCCATACCTATGATTTATTATTCTTTTACTCCTTGTAAAAGTCTAAATGACTTGACATTATGTATACACACCTAATTGATTAGAGTTGTGGAAATTAGATGGTGTAAATGGAGAGAATATCTCCCTACTTTTAGAGGAGTGATTGAAGGGAGCCAAGAATTCAAATTTGAACTCAAGATCTCACTCATTTCATATATAAGTTGTACTTGAAAAGTCGCGGCAGTCCAGCTCCATTCCCGAGGCTAACATCTGTGATCATTGAGTGTGTGAGTGCTACATTATAGCCTACACATCTCCAACTCATTAGGCTACATCTATCAAGCCAATGAGATTGTACATTTATGTGAACTAATAGAAAGAATTACATTCACTATCTCTGTTGTCTCTGAGTCATCTACTCCAAGTCTGTCAACTTCAACAGGTCATATCTCAAGATCTACTGAACTAAATCAAGTGATTCAAAGCACATTGGATTTAGCTCAAAGTCTTCTATACACCTACAAATTTTGAAGTCAATTGGTTCCGCCATTACAGAGAAATCGCGCTCAAAGTGGACTCAGGTATTCTGCTGCAGTGTTCCTAAAAAGTCGGGGGTACATATAATTTTGCTAAACTCATTTCTCAGAGTATAGTTTGTCATTTCTTCTCATTCCACTTGCAAATGGTAGCTTGTTAAGCTAATTTAATATGTCCAGAAGGAATTAGATCAATTGTAAGTGTGCTGGTCACACTGAGTGAAAGACTGAGCAGGTGTCATTACAAAAATAGCAAGTTTTCTTGATTTTTGAAGTCACAAGTAGTCTGTTTTGATTTGATCATTACACATATCATTTGCAAAGTACATATATGCTTTCTTGGTATCATTTGGAAGCTAAGCAAGTGTACTAAGCATATCTTAAGCAAAGGAGGGCTGGAGCAAAGCAGGTCTAGCAGCTTCAACTCAATCTCTTGAGTGCATCCAACCATCTCTCCCAACAAAAACATATAATGTTATCCATCTTGTAGCATCATCAATGAAAAGAACATAATACCTCAATCTGCTGATTGATCCTTCTTTTGTTGGACCCCATACATCTGTATGAATGAGTTCGAGTACTCCATCATGTTTAAATCCTTTCTTCTGGAAAGGTAACCTGTGGGCTTTTCCCATGTGAATCATATGTTGTTTCTGTACATTCGGTAATCCCACTACTGACTGATTTGCTATCATAGCTTTTATTCCTCTTTCATTGAAATGACCTAATCTTTTATGTCAGAGATCAAGTTTTGTAATCACCTTTTCACCATGTGTGAGCAACGCTTGGCCAATGTTCCCTTGTACTCTTAAAGTAAAGAGTCTACCTTCTTTCTTACCAGAGACGATCTGATTATATCCGTTCTCGAGATCTTCTACAAATACTCCTTCATTTGTAAATCTGACCTGAAAACCTTTCTCAACTATCTGTCCTACGCTAATTAAATTTTTCGGTATTGTCGGAACATACAAAACATTGGTTAGCAAATCTGCTCCACTCTTACACTTCACTTTTCCAATTGAATGTACACTATGCCTCGTATTGTCACCTGTTTGAACAGTATGACTGGAACTACCTTTTTCCAATTCTGACATCAGTTCTATATTTCCTGACAAGTGATTAGAACATCCAGAATCAATGTAAAATAGCTTTAGGTCTTCGTTATCTGATGTGCTGATTGAGTTCATCATTAATGATGTATGACTTTCATTCTGTGTGTCATTTGCGTAGTTGTTGTAGGTGGTGTTGTAGGATTGATTTTGTCCCCAACTTCTTGCTCCACCTCTACCATAGCCTCCTCTTTGATTCTGTCTTCCTCTTTGAAAGTTATTTTGATATCTTCCGCTTCTGCCTTTGCTATTACTGTTCTGATTTTGATTTGATCCTTGTTGATTGTGCCAACAATCATGAGCCAAATGATTACTTAGTCCACAGATCCAGCAAGCCTTCTTATTGTTATTCTGGCTACCTCTTCCTCTTCCAAAACCTCTTACTCTTCCTCTGCCAGTGCCTTTACCTCTTGCATAATAAGCTTGAGAATTCGACTCTTCTTCGTCTTTTGACTTACCTTTGTCTGCTTTCTTCTTGTTCTTCATGTACATTGCAGAACTTTGTCCTTTATCTGCATCTCCTTTCAGGTCTTGCTCATATGTGAGCATCAAACCAAGCAACTGATTTAAATCTAGTACAAAATGATTTAAAGATAGTTCAATTGAGAGTACGAAAGGTTTCCACCTTTCATCTCCTCTCAAACTTGTTAGCAGTTGCGCTATCAATCTGTGATCTTCGACATCTTCATTTATGGATCCAAGACTATCTGCTAAATCCTTCATCTTAGTAACATAGTCACTAATGCTTTGACTCGACTTCTTTTTGAACGTTGTGAATTCGGACCATAAGCTAGTCTTCCTAGCTTTCGTAGTATTTTGGAAATGATCTTCCAACGCACTCCATATGTCCTCCGCTTTCTCCAGACCTCTAATGTGCGGTAGTAGATGATCTGTAACGGTATTATAAATGTAAGCTCTTGCCCTTGCATCTTTCTTCTGCCACAGCTTCAAGGCTTCTAATTCTTCTTTTTCCGATCGACTATCATCTTCGAAAGTTGGCTTCTTTTTTTCTCCGGTCACATACATCATTAAGTCCTTACTCATAAGTAAGGCTTCCATGCGCATTACCCATGTGGGATAATTATCTCTGTCCAATTTATCAATTTGGACATGATCTGCCATGATCTTCTTGTTTCTGTTACTTCCGGTGCACTTTTGAGAATCTTTCTGCTCTTTAGAATCTTTCTCGTTCTGGTTCCACTTGTTGTGGTTAACCGGCTCTGACACCAATGATGATGGATAACTTTGGCTCTGATACCACTTGTTAGGGATCTCACGACTCTGAGATCAACCCTTGATGGCCGTTACGGCAAAGGCTTGAACCTTGTCAAGTCTGCGAAAATTGCCGTGCCACCGAAAAGATGCTAAGCTAGAGCGATATTAGAACACCTCCATAATCAACAGTAGCTTAGCAAGGTTACTGCCACTCAAAAATATAAGACTGCGTTTTGAATTTACTGGAAAATTCACTGGAACTTCACCGGACTGTCACCAGGCTGACACCATAGTTATACCGGAATCAACTCCTATTCTGTTTGTAGTTACTTAGTAAACACTTTCTGAAGTTTAAGAAAAAAAACTTCTCCGGTTCAGAATGTCTCTTTCGGTTAGACTTTGTACTGTGTGTACATATCCATTTCACCGAAATCCTTGACGAACTAATAGTAGAGATGTCTAGCTATAAGATAAGCTATCTCTCATACAAAACCTTAATTTATTTTGCGAGATATACTTCGTTGTTCTACCGAAAACACGTTTTTTGAGAAAACTTTAATTGACCAAAACATTTGTTGACTGAGAGAGTACCGAGGGACACGTTTACTAACAAACTGTAACTGTTAACGGTTAACGAACTTTCTACCGTAACACGAAAATACATAGAGTTCTTCACATACGAAGAGTGCACGCAAACTTCCACATGAACATGTGTTTTCTATTAGAGAAGATGTGTACAAAGTAGCTTGGCCTCTTCTTGCTCAAGCTATGGAAACTCTCCTACACTGAGTAGTTTCTTCTACCATCTTTCCCAGATGAATACCCGACATTCCAGGTTTTTGTTATTCATCTGTACATACGCGATCTATGGCGTCTTCTGAGAACTTCTCACTCTCTCTCTTCACTCTATGTACATACGCAATCTCTGGCGTCTTCTCACTTCCTCATTCTCTGTTCTCTCCTATATTTTTGACCTCTGTATGTACTCTATTTATACTGCACGCTCTTCTCATGCACGTTCTAGCTCGCACTTCCCTCTCTTATTCTTATACACGTTCTCTCTTTATATACAGTTTGATTTGGTGTAACGAAATCTGATTCTGCAAGATTCTACGCTATACATAACGGTCGTGAATTTGTCCCTACATTAAGGCTTTTGATTTTCTAAATATTTGATTCTGCTTCTCTTTATCTTTCTTTTTCTTTATGTCTATCTGTATGTCAAATTCGTGAGTGATTCTTCAACAGGCTCCTCCTTGGTGAGGCTTGGAAATTCCTCTTCCAAGTCATATGTCAATTTGACCTTCTTGCATTCACTTTCAAACCAAGAATCATTCTCATCAAACACATCTCTACTGACCATAAATCCTTTGTAGGATGGATTATAAAACCTATATCCTTTCTTATTTAAATCATACCCTATGAATATGCACTTCTCTACCTTAGGATCTAGCTTACCTCTGATTTGAGATCCACATAAGCAACACATAAGCAACACATCCAAATATTCTAAAATAATCAAGCATGCACATAACCTCTGAACATGCACATAAGCAACACATCCAAATATTCTAAAATAATCAAGTGATGGCCTCCTACCATGCCATGCTTCATATGGGGTCATTCCGTCAAGTGATTTGGATGGCAACCTGTTAATAATATAAGTGGTAGTAGAAATACTCTCTGCCCATAAATAATTAGGAAATTTCTTTTCATTAAGCATTGATCTAGCTGCTTCCACAATCAACCTGTTTCTCCTCTCAGCTCTCCCATTTTGCTCAGGTTTCTTCTTGTTTGATTTTCCACCAGTGCAAGATACTTCTTGAAGCAACTAAACACTTCATCTTTATGTTTCATAAAGTACAAGATAATCCACCTACTGAAATCATCAATGAATGACACATAATACCTTGAGCCTCAAATTCAACCTTGCTTGGTTCCCACACATTTGTGTGGATAAGTTCCAAATAGTCCTCATGCATGTAGCCTCTCTTTGTAAAGGGTGTTAGAATTTTAGCAATCTCAAGTGTGGAAATCATGCTAAGTTCAAGTGCCACATCACTCACACTTTTTGGTAGGATATACAACCACTTTTCCACGATTTTTCTCCTTTACTCACCTAATTGATGGAGAAAAGATTTGGATCATTTGGACGGCATCTTTGAATTCAGATCTACAACCACCTTTTTGAGTATTATGTAAGCAAAGACATGGAGCAAAGTCATTGCCATCATCCTCTCCTCTATCATTTGAGCACTTTTAGGCTCTCATTAGTAGTGTTTACTCTAGGTCTAAGCTAGCCCCTAGTTAAGCAAGCCCCTTGCTTGCTGGAGTTTTCTCATAGGAAGTGATCTTTGATCACCCATATCTCTTCGTGTAGTAGTCCGATTCATTTGCAAGATAGCTCATTTTGTTCCTATGATTGTAAGCTTTCTTTTCAATGTAATAGTAGTATCAAGTGTTCATTAACCTTGAGTATATTGAGCTTGAAAGCTCTCTGGTATGATCTCTACATATTCATAAATATATGTGTGTTGGAAGGTACACATAGGTGCAAGCTACCATTTTAGGAAAAATTTGGTCTGTCTTGTGCAAGGAGTATGGCATAGCTCACATTCTCCGAATTGCGTGATCTATAGCTTGTTAGAAATCTTAATACGTCTATGTTTACTGTGCAAAATTTCATAGGTTCAGTCTTTAGGTCCGGAGAGCAATTCAATTTTTGGTGGAGTGTGGTAGTGAACTATTTGGTCCTAGGAAGGGCCTATCATTCTTCTGTTGCAACTAGGAGTGGATATAATCCATCAGTGGTATCAGAGCTCATCATTGAGCATTGAAGACATCAAGAGGAGGCCTTGAAGTTGCCTGAGAGCCAAGGATTGAAGCAAAGACCAGCAAGGTTTGAAGAAGGGTTTGAAGCAAGGGGGAGCTTCTATCATCATCAAAAGTTCACGACAAGTGGAGACTCTTGTAGGAAGGTAACATATCATTCTTTCTCACATCTATCAAAATCCAAGGAGGTATTAGGATCCACATATAGTCTCATACACAATGGGAGACTATAATACTTAGATTGAGAAGCTTGAAAAGAGCAATTACCAACCTTGGAAGTTTAGAATCTCTAACTTCCTCATGGGAAAGGATCTTTGGGGATTGGTTAGTGGTACTAAGGTGAATCCATGCATAGATCCACATACACCTACTGAGAATCAAAGGAGAGCCATTCGAGAATGGGAAGAAAGGGATATGAGAGTAATCTTCATTCTTTCTGAACACATAAGCAACTCCATGATAGGTCATATCCAAGTCCTAGATAGATCTAAGAAGGTTTGGGAGTGTTTAGAAAGGTTGTACTCTACCTATACAAAGGCTAGAAAAATTCAGCTCAAGAATGAGGTCGACAACCTTAGGAAGTCATCAAATCAGAGCATTAATGACTTCATACTCAAAGTAAAAGAGATCTCGGATGCACTTGGTTCAATAGGATGTGTTGTAGATGATGATGACCTAGTTGCCCACACACTTAATGGGCTTAGAGAAGATGATAAATGGAAGGCATTCACAACCTCTCTATATGTAAAAGACCAACTCTTCTATGCAGGCAAAGGAGGAAGAGGCAAAGGCAATAGAGGTGCATCAAGAGGAAGAGGTAGAAGCAACTATCAACAAGGCAACCAAAGCTATCAAGGGATTCAATCAAGCCAAGATGAAGGTCAATCATCAAGAGGAAGAGGAAGACGTAGAGGAGGAAGATATGGAGGTTGAGGCTACTCCAACTCAAATGGATGCTTCAATTGTGGGAAGCAAGGACACTATGCCAAAGATTGTTGGCAAAATGCAAGGTGGGAACAATGACAAAGGGCAAGGTAATTATGCTAAGTCCTCAACAAATTCAAAAAATGAGCATTTGTTAGCTATGAAGCATAGAAGTGAAGGTCAAGCACATGATGAGGTGTGGTATATAGATAGTGGTTGTAGTAACCACATGTCAGGTAAAGAGGAGTACTTCAGCAATCTTCAAGCACCCAAGCAAAGAGGCTTTGTGAAGACAAGAGACAACACAGAGCATGAGATACAACAAATGGGAGATGTGAAGCTTGAAGGCAACCACAAAGCAAGAGGACTATGTGAAGTATTGCATGTTCCTACTATTAGAAAGAACTTTAATCTTTGTTGGATAGATGGTTGAAAAGGGATACCAAGTCAAGTTCAACCACAAAGGATGCTTTATTGAAGACCCAAGGAATGGCTATGAGCTGATAGCCAAAGGAAAGAAGGAAGGAAGGATGTTCAATCTTGACATTGGCAAAGGACAAAGCAACAAGGCAATGTTCATCACCTATGGAGACAAGAAGATTGGAGATTTGGATTTGTGCCATAAAAGGTGCGGTCACATCAACATTCAAAGGTTGAAAGACAGATGTAGTTGGTAAGAGGTTTACCACATTTTTCATTACAAATGTTGCATGAGATATGTGAAGCTTGTCAACTAGGCCAGTCTACTAGGCAGCCCTTCAAGAAGAGTGGATATGTAGCACATGGTGTGTTAGATCTTGTGCACACAGATGTGTGGGGGCCAACCAAAGAGCCCTCTCTTGTAGGTAATAGGTACTTTGTAACCTTCATAGATGACTACTTGTTGGGGGATTCTTAGACAAGAAGGAGTTTGAGGGTTTGTAGGAGAAAATGAAAAGACTAGAAGAGGAAATACACCTTGGAAGCTTCTGCTGATTGATTACAGTAAGACAATTACAATGTTTGAAGCAAAATAGAAGCCAATACTTCTGTGCACAATCACACAGAGTGCTCAATTACAAAATACCCAATATCCCAAAGTCTTCTTGCCACCGGCCTCCTCTGCACCAGACCTCCACCTACTTCAAGCTTATCCTTGTGCACACCTTACACCAAGCTTCCACAAAGGGGGAGGAGTGAATACCTTCTGTCGGCACGCGCACACTGCAATGAGACCTTGAGATCCTTGGGGAAGTATAGCTTAGCACTCTCTACACAAATCCTTAGTCACACTCCATGCACCCTGCACTTCCACTTCTCTGCGTCGCACTCTGGTGACTCTTGCACTTCTCTCTCTTGCTTCCCTTAGAATATGCTTCTCTTGCTTACTCTAAGATTGGTCCAAGAATGGCCCTTGCCTTGATTTAAGTGTGTCGATCACGTACGCTCCTAACTGCAATGGTATCTTGGTGATCACTTTGATGTCCCAAGATTGTCTTCACAAGTGGCAGCCAACGACTCACTGTTTTGTCCTTAGTGACTTTAGACTAAAACCCAAAATTTTAATGGGGGGGCCATACTTTCACCTGTGCGTACGTTGCTGCTTCACATACCTTCACATTTCCTTTTAAGTCTTCACTTTTGCACCTAAGGGGGGGTTCACCTGAACCTTCCAAAACACTTTAAAACACACTTTGAACCTTAGGGAAATTAGAGAAAATACCTCTGCAACCTGCAACTCACTTTCTCCAATTTACCCTTTGTGGACAATTAATTGTGCACTACCTGTGCACTTTGACACCTGCATTTTAGCACTTTGACTTTGCACTTGTTGACTTTGACCTTGACCTTGACCTTGTTAACTTTGACTAGTTGATTTTGACTAGTTGACTTTGACCTTTTGACTTTGATTGCAGTTGACTTTGACCAACATGACTTTTATGGGCTCAACAGTTGCCCACCACCTAATGTGCTCTCCGTCCCGGAGAGCTATAGCCAAAACGCTGAGCATATAGGACACCATGATAATGGAGCTGTAAAAACTGGAAGAGGACATCTGAGCAGCAACCAATTCCACCAGAACAAGCACCAGAAAAGAACCAGAAGTGGGATGTTTTTATGGAAAAGCAAAAAGGATGGCAATGGGAGGGTAGAAAGGAATGGGAAGGGAGGGCTAAGGGTGCGGAGATGGATGGGGCAGGGAGGGGTGATGATGTGGGTGGGCAGATTGGTAAAGGGAGGGATTGGGAATACGAATCAGGGGTCTGGAGGGGGTTAAAATGATGAAACTGGAGGGCCACAGAGGGTACATATGGGAAATAGAAAAACCAAATGTAAGATGAGGTGAGAATATACCATGTGGACAATGTAGAGAAATAAAAACATGTGATAAATGTGCTCAAAACTTGAGGGTGACCAAAACTCATAGAAAATGTGTTAATCTGGAAAAATAAAGGCAAAAACTGAGTCCAGAGGTGCCAAAAAATATGAAAATGACTCCATTTTTGTAAAAAACGGCCAACCGAGGCACAATCTAGAGCCAAAAGCTTTGAGCCATAAAAAGTAAAAAAAATATGTAATAATATATATATATATATATATATATATATATATATATATATATATATATATATATATATATATATATATATATATATATATATATATATATATATATATTCTTTTTTTTTTTTCACGCTCAGTCAGAAAAAAGCAAAAAAAAAAAATAATAAAAATAAAATAAAAATAAAAAATAAAGTAAATAAATAAAATAAAAGAAAATAAAATAAAATTAAATTAAATAAAATTTGGGGAGGGGGGCTGGGGGGTGGTGGTCAGTGGGGGGGGGAGGGGGGGGGGCGAGGGCGGGGGGGTGGTCGGTGGGGGGGGGGGGGGTGGTGGGGGGGGGGGGGGCGGGGGGGGGGGGGGGGGGGGTGGTCGGTGGTGGTCGGTGGGGGGGTGGGGGGGGGGGGGGGGGGTTGGTCGGTGATGGTCGGTGGGGGGGGGGGTGGGGGGGTGGTCAGTGGAGGTCGGTGGGGCGGGGGGGGGAGGGGGGGTGGTCGGTGGTGGTCGGTGGGGGGTGGGTGGTTTTTATGTTTTTTTTTTTTTTTTGAATGCCTCAACCTGAAATTCCTGGGGGGCTTTTGTTTTTTGGAAAGTAACCCAAAAAATAGAAAAAAGGAAGGAAAAATCCAAGAAAATGCCAAAAAATTACCAAAAAATTCTATAAAAATTCTCATGAAATTTTCTACAGGGCTAGGCCCCATTTCTTTCATCAAACCACAGAGAGCCTCCTTTTATTCCTCCTATTTGGCAAGAAAATGACATCGGAAAGGGATAAAAAATGCTAGAAAAATGCTAAAATTGCTAGAAAAATTTCCAAAAAATACCCAAAAGTTTTTCATTTGCAGAGGTTATGAAATGCCTTCTAGGTTTGCTAAAAACACCAGGAACAAGAATGAAATTGCTAAAGAAAACTACTAAAACTGAGCAAAATGAGATGAGAAAGCTATGTACAACCTGGACAGATTTTGCAGTTCCAGGTGATCCATACTTCTTCAAGTGTGCTGATGATAGGCCTTGAGCCTGGATATGTTGACCAGTGGCAAGGCCTCTCCTTTCAGCGTCTCTAACTCCACAGCACCCCAATTTAGCATTGTTTTGACTTTGTAAGGTCCTTCCCAATGTGGAAGCCATTTTCCTCTCAGTTGTGTATGAAGATGAGGTCTATGGAGAAGAACTAACATGCCTGCTTCAATGTTGTTGTTCCACAGATATCGATCATGTGCCTCCTTCCTCTTCATTTGAGTCTCTATCAATTGTTTTGTTGCTAGTAGACGAATCTCCTCCACTTTATGTAGTGCTCCGAGCCTCTGAGAGACATCACAATCCTCCTTGCCCTGCATGAATGCTATCTTAGGTGATCCATGTAAAAATTCAAAGGGCTCAATGGGCAATATGCCATAAACTAGTTGGAATGGAGAATATCCTGTGGCCTCTTTGTAGGCTAACCTGTATGCCCATAGGGTACCTTGATAAGCAATGCCCCAGGAAGTGGGCTGTAACATACACTCCTTTCTTAACATTGAGATTAAAACCTTATTTGTCCATTCAGCCTATCCATTGGCTCTTGGATAGTAAGCACAAGAGGTCCTATGTAGAATTCTATACCTGTTGAAAATTTCCTGCAGGACCTTATTGACAAAATGGGTACCTTGATCTGTACAAATTTCAAGTGGGCATCCAAACCTGCAAATGATGCTACTATAAATGAAATCAACAACAGTTTGGGCAGTGCAGTCGGGGGAGGCAATAGCTTCAGCCCACTTTGTCGCATAATCTGTAGCTATCAAGAGATATTTTTCTCTTTTTGGAATTGCGGGAGGGTAGATGGGCCCTACAAAATCTAGCCCCCACTTCTCAAATGCTTGCCAGGAAGTGGAAACAATCAAGGGGTTATGCCTCTGCTTTGTTGGCTTAGGTCCACACCTCTGGCAAACGTCACATGCCTTTCCCCATTCATCTGCATCCTTAAATAGTGTAGGCCACCATAGACCAGCATCCAGTATCCTCTGACTCATAATATGCCCTGGAAGGTGCCCACCACCTGTTCCTTCATGTGCAGAGTGACAAACTTCCCTCACTTCTTCTTCTTCCAAACACTTCCTAAACCTGTCATCCTTGCCTTGTCTATACAATTTATCTTCAATGAAGGTATATGGTCTACTCTTGATTAGCAGTCTCTTCTTTTGCACAGCACTAGCCTTTTCTGGATACAACCCAGTTTTAATGAAATTTTTGATATCATAATACCAACCTTGAGCTTGTACAGCAAACAGATGAGCATCTGGAAAATCATCATTGATTCCACTAGTTTGATTCATCATATTGATTCTGGATAGGTGATCCGCCATAACATTTTCTTTACCTGGTCTATGGACTACAGAAAAATCAAACTCTTGGAACAACAATAACCACCTCCATATTCTACCAGTGGCTTGTGGTTTGTTGAGTAAGTATTTTAGTGGTTGGTGATGTGTTATAATAATAAATTTTACTCCTAGTAAGTAATGACAAAATTTTTGGACAGCAAAGACCATTGCTAGGGCTTCCCTTTCTGTAGTACTGTAATTCCTTTCAGCCTTGGTCAAGATTCTACTGGCATATTGAATTGGTTTGTCCACTTTAAATTCTTCACTGGGTTGGGTCAAAACTGCCCCCACTGCATAGGCACTGGCATCTACATGTATATGAAAGATTTTTGACCACTCAGGTGTGATCAAAATAGGAGCAGACACTAACCTTGACCGTAATGTTTGATATGCTTTTTCCTCCTCTTCTTCCCATTTAAAAGGTACTTCCTTACCTGTAAGTCTAGCGAGTGGTCTGGCTATCTCTGCATACATTTTTATAAATCTTCTATGGTATCCAGTATGCCCCAAGAAACTCTGAATCTCTTTAGGGGATTTAGGTTTAGGCAACTTTAATATAGAAATGATTTTGTCAGGATCTGGGGCCATACCTTTAGCCGACACCACATGTCCTAAGAGAGTTCCTTCTGTCACAAGGAAATGACATTTGTTTGGATTGAGCTTTAGCTTAGTCTCCCTACATCTTTTGAAAACATTCTGCAGCTGCCTCAAGTGATGGTCCAAACAATCTAGAGGAGTTTCTTTGTGAGAACCTGAAAACGAAGAGAAGTCATCCATGAAGATTCTAAGTGATTCCAGCAATAGGGGGCCAAAAATGAAATTGACCGTTCTGTTAAAGGTGGCTGGAGCATTTCTGAGCCCAAATGGCATTTTTACATACACATATGTTCCCCAAGGTGTGATAAAAGCAGTCTTTTCACGATCCTCTGGGTGTATTGATATTTGATTATAGCCACTAAATCCATCCATAAAGCTATATAATGCATGCCCAACCACTTCTTCAATGACCTGCTCTGCAAAAGGCATTGGGAACCCATCTGGAATGGTCACCTTGTTGAGTGCTCTAAAGTCAACACAAATTCTGATTTTATTAGTATTCTTCTTTGGTACTATAACCATAGGTGAGAGCCACTCTGAGTGTTCTACAGGAATGATGATTCCTGCATCCTCCATCTTCTGTATTTCCACATAGACAGCTTCAGCATATTTTGGATTAAGTCTAGAACTCTTCCCTCTTATGGGTTTGGCTCCATCAACCAGAGGGATTCTGTGCTCTCCATAAGTTGCAGGCACTCCTTCTAAGTCTTTATAATGCCAGGAAAAAACATCTGTACAATGGGTCAAGAATGACTTTACCTTTTCAAGGAGCCCTAGGTGGCTCCACAACCAAGTGGCCACCAAAACTGGCCGATTATTGTCTTGAGTGCCTAATTGTATTTCTTGGACAGGATTTCTCTCTACCATATTATCTTCGTGCTCATCTTCTTCCTTGTCTTCTTCTACTAGCTTTTCGTGCATTGCTTCATAAGCAGGTGTATTTTGGACTTCAATGTGTTCCTCCTTGTCCTGCATCCATCCTGCAAGGATTTCTTGAATTGGGAAAGAACATTCTTCACTAGAATTTTTTACCTTGCCTTTAGCTTTACTAACCTCTTTATCTGTGGTTGTCATATCCTCCTCCAAGTTGTATTTGAGGGGTGTCTTCCTGCCCCTTCTGTGGTCTGTGATGGGCTCTCCCAATCCATCAACCTGGACTTTTTCCTTATCTTCATCATAGCCTTCAGCCGTGCAAGAATTATTAAGAAAAATTCCAAAACAAGAGGAAGAGTTGCCTGCTTGGAGCCAATTTAGAATATCCTCTTCTTCCTCGAAATCTATTTGGGGTTGATCCTCCGATTCTGTTTCCATGCATATGCCAACTGTTTGCATCATGCTAGTGTTTCCTTGATTATCTGGGCCCTCTTCTAAATGAATCTGTGTCAGCTCCTGTCCTTTCTTTTGTACCCACATAGTGTCCTTGCCCCAATCATGAATGACACTTGCATGCCTCAACCATGGTCGTCCAATTAAGAGAGGAAATCCTGCTTCAACCTGGGGCAATCTTCAAACCACAAAATCCAGAATGAATAGATTACCTTGTACTTCAAGTGGAACTTTTGGGATCACTCCCAAGGGCCTTACTTTGCTTTGATCTGCCAAAGTAACAGTGAAATTTGCAGGCCTTGAAGGGTGGAGTCCAATCTTTTCCATTGTATGTTCAGGCATCAAGTTAATGGCAGAACCACCATCCACAATAACTCCTTGAAATTCATGACCTTGGATAGATATTGTCAGCCGAGGACTTTTATAATCTGTAAGGGGTGCTTCCCCTACAATTTTTCCTTTATGTAAAACAGTAGTCTTTGCCACCAAACTTGTAGTGGAAGCTTCATCAATTATCTGTAATAACTCTGACCTGAATTTCCCATCCATCTTTATTAAATAAAAAATACTAACCTCCTTTTTCATGGACTTGAGTAGTTTTGAAGCCTCCGATTCCTTGAGAGCATGGGCTCCAGTTGACTTATCAAACTCCTCATGAGACCTGTTGAAGGCATGCCCAATGGCATCACTGGTGCATATGAGATCTCCTTGTTGACTTGTATCTGCACTTGTGGTGACTTTATCTTCAGATGGTTCTCTGTTTTGATTCCATTCCTTAATCTTTGACCCTTGTCCTATGTCTTCTTGAGCCTTCCCCTTGCTTCTTGTCTGCACAGTCAAAGATTCTATTTCTTATAATTGCACCACCCTAGTAGATGGTGATGGCTCATTGACCAGATCACACACTTCTTCTTTGTGCACCGAAATCATTTGAATATGAGGCCTGGATGAAGAGGCTTGATTCTTAGGACAACAATTTGTATAATGGTCTCTTGCATCAGGGCAGTTCCTGCAAGGAGGGGTATTTTCTGGTAGGGTGCACCTACTTTGATAGTGCCCGCATTCTCCACATCTGAAACAGATGATTGGCCTCCTAGGCCCATTTCCAAAGTTATTCCTCTGTCTAGGATTATAGTTGTTACCTTGATTTGGTGCAGCAGCCATCACATTTGCTAGTGTTGGGGGTCCCCCTTGTGTCTAGTATGTCGTTGCAGGCATTCCTCTTGATTGGTATTCATGGGCCTCATGGCCAACTTTCCTGCATAATTGACAAGTCACACTTAACAGAGGACATTCACTTACTATGTGACCTTGCTTGCTGCACATGGAACACCAAAGTCCACTCTTGATGCCACCTCCTTTGAGCTCCTGCAACTCCTGTCGCAGCTGAGCCAATTCCTCTGCCTGGGCCTCCTCCTCCTTTTGGAGCTTTAGTGCTTCAATCTCCCTTCTCAATTGAGCAACAGCATTCTCCTCCTCTTTGTAGGGGTTATTTCTTTTTAAGCCCTCCAGCTCTTTCCTTAGCTGTATCACTGGATCCTCCATTTCTGTACCATATGTTGGTTGGAAAGAAATTGCTCCATACTGGTACCTTATCTGCTCCAAGCGTGTGGCTGTGCTGATGAACTCCTCTATGGAGGCTGTAGGTAACACTAATTCCTTTATTTTGCATTGGGTGGCCACTGGTAGGGGCTTAGCCAACCATTTCTTAACAAAAAAATCATGTGGTGTATCTGGCAATTTAGCCATTAGTGCTTTGGCCCGAGTCACAAACTCTGGGAACTTTTCTCCTGGACCTAATCTTAAATTTTCTAGCTCTTCTATGATAATCTCCGCAGTGTTGCCATGCTGGAACTGATTTTTAAAAGCATCTTTCATCACATCCCAAGTGGTAAAATGGTTTTCAGCAAACTGGCTGAACCACTTATCAGCTAATCCCTCTAATGTGGCAGGGAAGATAATAAAAAAGGCATCCTCCCTACGCATTAGGCCTCTAGTCTTACATAGTGCCAAGAACCTTCTAATGTGTTCATCCGGATCCTCCTGAGCTAGGCCTTTGAAAGAAGGAAACTTTATATTTAATCTAGAGAGTAAAGTTTCCAAGTCTACCTGACCCGCCATGCTCTTGATTGATGATGTTGAAGATAGTGGACTGGGGGACCTTCTAACAACCTTCCTTCTTGTCTGCTTGCAGGTGACCCTCAATGTTTGGGACTAGGTTGCGGTCATGAGCAGCTCATAGCCCACTGAATATGAGACACTTGATAAGAATATTTACCTTTTGTTTGATGAAGTAGCACTGTGGTTCTGTCGACACTTGATCTCTTCTATGCTTTGCACTTGGTTTCTCCTAAGCTCAAATCTCCTTGGAAGTCCCACCGGGCGTGCCAAATTTTGTTGGGGGATTCTTAGACAAGAAGGAGTTTGAGGGTTTGTAGGAGAAAATGAAAAGACTAGAAGAGGAAATACACCTTGGAAGCTTCTGCGATTGATTACAGTAAGACAATTACAATGTTTGAAGCAAAATACAAGCCAATACTTCTCTGCACAATCACACAGAGTGCTCAATTACAAAATACCCAATATCCCAAAGTCTTCTTGCCACTGGCCTCCTCTGCACCAAACCTCCACCTGCTTCAAGCTTATCCTTGTGCACACCTTACACCAAGCTTCCACAAAGGGGGAGGAGTGAATACCTTCTGTCGGCACGCGCACACTGCAATGAGACCTTGAGATCCTTGGGGAAGTATAGCTTAGCACTCTCTGCACAAATCCTTAGTCACACTCCATGCACCTTGCACTTCCACTTCTCTGCGTCGCACTCTGGTGACTCTTGCACTTCTCTCTCTTGCTTCCCTTAGACTATGCTTCTCTTGCTTACTCTAAGATTGGTCCAAGAATGGCCCTTGCCTTGATTTCAGTGTGTCGATCACGTACGCTCCTAACTGCAATGGTATCTTGGTGCTCACTTTGATGTCCCAAGATTGTCTTCACAAGTGGCAGCCAACGACTCACTGTTTTGTCCTGTAGTGACTTTAGACTAAAACCCAAAATTTTAATGGGGGGGCCATACTTTCACCTGTGCGTACGTTGCTGCTTCACATACCTTCACATTTCCTTTTAAGTCTTCACTTTTGCACCTAAGGGGGGCTTCACCTGAACCTTCCAAAACACTTTAAAACACACTTTGAACCTTAGGGAAATTAGAGAAAATACCTCTGCAACCTGCAACTCACTTTCTCCAATTTACCCTTTGTGGACAATTAATTGTGCACTACCTATGCACTTTGACATCTGCATTTTAGCACTTTGACTTTGCACCTATTGACTTTGACCAGTTGATTTTGACCAGTTGACTTTGACCTTTTGACTTTGACTGCTGTTGACTTTGACCAACATGACTTTTATGGGCTCAACACTACTGAAGAAAAGTATGGTTGTATTGTATAAAGCAAAAATCAGATGTGTTTGATGTATTCAAAATATTCAAGGCACAAGTTGAAAAGGAGACAGGTTGCTATATCAAAACCCTAAGGTCCGATGGAGGGGGAGAATACTTCTCCCATGTTTTTTGTGATTTCTTGCAGGACCAAGGTATAAAGAGGCAAATCACTTGTAGGTATACTCCCCAACAAAATGGGGTGACAAAGAGGAAGAATAGGTATATTGCTGAAATTGCTAGGAGTATGTTAAATGAAATGAATGTGCCTTTAACATATTGGGCAGATGTTGTATCTACTACTATGTACTTGATGAGTAGGTGTCCCACAACAGGGGTACATGACATGACACTTGAGGAGGCATGGAGTGGAGGAAACTAGTCCTTTCACATATTAGAATCTTTGTTTGTGTATGCTACAAACATGTGCCACAAGAGTTGAGAGGTAAGATGGATGCAAGGGCTCAAAGATGTATGTTTATTGGTTATGCTATGGAGAAAAAAGGTTATAGGTGCGACAATCTTAATACAAAGGAGTTAAAGGTATCTAGAGATGTAGTGTTTGATGAACTCCAACCATGGTATGCTTCCAAAGTTCCATTGCACGATGAAGACATTGAATAGGGAGAGAGAAGATATAAAGCTAGGTTTCAAGATAGCTTGGAAATAAGTAGTCCAAGCATACATAGGAGTTCAAGCATGGATTCAGCCCATCAATGAGTGAATAAACGGAAAGCAAGATTGGTAGAGCTTGAGATGGACATGAAATTGAAGACTTTGAAGAACCTATGTTAGAAGGGGGAGCTGAAGTATTTTGTTGGCAGTGCACCACAGTGCGCTCTCCTTCCCGAGAGCTCCACGATGATATGCTTGGAGTAGAAAACCGAGCTCCTAAGGCCACACACACTACTCTGCACAGAGGGTGTAGAATACGCAGAAAACACAGTAAACAAGGAGCATGAAGACAGACTTCTTAGGTCTTACAAATGCGGTCGAACTTACAGTTCATGACTGACCAGGCCACTATATGTTTTATTAAAGAACATATACAAAGAAGTGTCCAGTGGCCATTTGGGCTTTCACATGGACACTAACAGTAACAATCTCCCACTAAAGGCCAACATGGCCAAAGTAACTATGGGAGGAAAAATAAAGAATGATAAAGAATACCTCAGTGTAAGTATACAAACTATACCTCCCACCTGATGGGCATGTTACACAGTATATAAGTGACTATGTAAGATTGAGAATCAAGTAACCCCCATCAAGTGACAACACTGTCAAAAGTTATCTTGTGGTAGAGCTTTAGTCAAAGCATCTACAACATTATCTTGAGTGTAAACCTTCTCAAGAATAATTTGCTTAGTGGCTAAGCAATCTCTAATGAAGTGATACCTCACCTCAATGTGCCTGGTCTTTGCATGATAGACCGGATTCTTAGCCAAAGCAATGGCACTTTGACTATCACTGAACAAGCGAGGTACATGCTGAGGTAAACCCATATCACAAGCAAGACGAGAAAGCCACAATGCTTCCTTTCATGCCTCACTTGCTGCAACATACTCTGCTTCTATGGTGGAAACAATTGTACATTCTTGAAGACGAGATCTCCAAGAGATAGCACCTCCAGCAAAATGAAAAATGTACCCTAATGTAGACTTACGATTGTCTACACAACTAGCATAGTCAGAATCTGTGTAACCAACAATGGATGCTTTCCCTCTACCTAAGCATAGACACTTGTCCTTAGTGCCACTCAGATATCTCAAAATCATCTTGACCGCTTCCCAATGTTTCTTGCCAGGATTAGACATATATCTGCTCACAACTCCCACTGCAAATGCAATGTCTGGTCTTGTAGCTACCATAGCTTACATGAGACTACCAATAGCAGACTGATAGGGAATTTTGATCATGAATTCCTTTTCCTCATCTAATTTGGGGCAATTATCCTTGCTCAATTTCACATATGTGGGTAAAGGTGTACTCAATGCCTTTCCACCCTGCATATTGAACCTATGAAGTACTTTGGATATATACTCACTTTGAGACAAGTATATGCATCTTTTACTCCTATCACGAGTAATGCGCAAGCCAAGAATATGTTTGGCATCCCCCAAATCCTTCATATCAAATGTCTGACTCAACTTCTTTTTGAGAATTGACAAGTCATAAGAGGACTTCCCAGCAATCAACATATCATCAACATAAAGTATCAAACATATCAAGCTGCCATCTCAGCATCTCTTTGTGTAGAGACAATGATCCTCATTGCTTTGAGAATAGCCTTGAGACTTCATAAAAGCATCAAACTTTTGGTACCATTGTCTAGGGGACTGTTTAAGTCCATACAAGCTCTTCTTGAGCTTACAAACTAGACTTTCCTTGCCAGGAACTACATAACCCTCTGGTTGTTCCATATAGATCTCATCTGTAAGATCTCCATGCAAGAAAGCAGTTTTCAGATCCATTTGGACTAACTCTAAGTCCTCCATTGCATCGAATCCAAGCAACATGCGTAGGGTAGTCATCTTGAGCACTGGAGAGAAGATTTCCTCGAAATCAACACCATGTTGTTGCTTAAAACCCTTTGCAACAAGTCGTGCTTTATACTTTGGAGAAGCACTATCTAATGTGAATTTTAGCTTATATACCCATTTACATGGTAAAGCTTTCCTGCCATTTGGCAAAGGTACTAAATCCCAAGTACCATTCTTGTGAATAGAATCCAACTCACTCTTCATGGCACATTCCCACTTAACATGATATCTGCATAGCCTCTTTGTAGCAAGAAGCCTCATCGGCATCTGTTAGCATAACAAAATCTAAACCTGGAACATATCTATTAGGTGGATGTGAGACACATGCAGAACGTCTCAATGGTTGCTGAACAGGAACATGTGCAGACTGATCTGAATGGACATTCTCTTGAAGATCCCTATGTGCAACATTTTTATGCATGCTAACCGGAGGACTAGTATCCTCAAACACCACTCTTCTCACTTCAACCTCCTTAATGGGCTGCTTATGCATCTTAGACTCATTGAAAATGACATCACTACTTCTAATCATTGTCCGTGTTTCAGGATCCCATAAGCGATATCCAAATTGTCCTTCTCGACCATATCCAAGAAAGATGCATTTCTTTGACTTATGGTCCAACTTTTGTCTAAGATTCTTGGGTATATGAACATATGCTTCACACCCAAAAACTGGAAGATGATCATAATATGGTGGCTTCCCTGTCCACAGCTCTTGTGCCACTTTCAGACCTTATGAGCTACAGTCAATACTACTTCTGCCCAAAAGCCTTGTGAGAGGTTTGCATGATGCAACATAGAGACTACTCTATCTTGAATAGTTATATTCATCCTCTCAGCTACACCATTCTGTACCGGGGTATAAGGAGCTATAAACTCTCTACGAATCCCTCTAGACTGAAAGAAAAGGCTGAATTCATGTGAGGTATACTCACCCCCATTATCTGAATGTAAAGCCTTAAGCTTAGTTCCTTTTTCAGTCTCAACTGAAGCAAGCCATTTTCTGAAAGTAGGGAATACCTCATCCTTCGATTTGATAGGATATACCTAGACTTTTCTAGTAGCATCGTCTATCAAAGTGACAAAGTAAAGAGAACCACCTAAGGACCTAGTGGGCATAGGACCACACACATCTGTATGGACAAGATCTAAAGGCTGAATTGAAGAGTCAATGTGTGTTCTATGCACATTTCTGGTTTGCTTTCCATATTGACAATGCTCACAAAATGAAAAATCAGAGAAAGATAACACAGGTAAGTAGCCAGAACGAGAGAGAAAGCCAACTAGGCTTATCGAGCACCCATGAACAACTATCATACATCTCCTATGGGGAGGTTGGGTAAGTCTTCCACTTGCATCACCAAAGAGACCTCGACATCTGGGTGTCTCCCAGTTAAGAAAACCTCACCACGACCCTCTTTATCAAATGTAAAAGACTTTATGCAAAGAACGTAACCGCTATATCAATGACCACATGGACGTACATAAGCGATATCCACAGAAGCGTACATGGTGTGTATGTGCTCAATATATGCAGTAAGATGACACTAAAAGGCTGAATACACAGCCAAAAAACTAGCCAATAATACCTGCAAGTGTCTGTCAACTCTGATGTTTTAGGCTCAAAAACCTGCATAAATTTTGCGATAGTTGCTCCCACCAAAACTTAAACCTTTCAAGAAACCTGTAGTCTTACAAGTGTGGCTGAAAACAGCCCCAAAGGTTGATATTTATTGTCAAAGAAGTACAAAGAATACTCTTCTTGATGTTCTTGGACCTGTGTGAAGAGAACTATGTGCAGAAGTACTCCAAAATGGCTCCAAAAGACACCCCAAAAATGATTCCAAATTAGGCTTTGAAAGCAAAGGATGAAGATTTGAGGGACCAAAACATGTTCAAGATAATGTCAACCATAGTCTTTCCCCTTCTTCAGACACCACAAGAGTGTAGCTTAGTGGCAAGAGATTGCCACAATTAAGCAAGCTCTGGGGGGAACAGTACTAGGATGGGTGACCTCCCGAGAAGTACCGGGAACCTCTATATTCCTTGATTGTTGAGTTCCTCCCTCCTGCATAGCCAACGGTGCCAACGGTGACTTCCGTGAATCGGATGACAAGGTATGCCAAGGTCTATGCCTTGTTTGCCACCTTAGTCATAAGCCTAGGGGGGAGGTGCTTGCTTTGCTTGCACAAAAGGAACAAAGCTTTTGCCTCGAAGTGCTCTGATACTAGTGAAGTATTTCGTTGGCGGCGCTCTCCTTCTCAAGAGCTCCACGATGATACGTTCGGAGTAGAAAACCGAGCTCCTAAGGCCACACACAATACTCCGCACAGAGGCTGCAGAATACGCAGAAAATACAGCGCACATGGAGCACGAAGATAGACTTCTTAGGTCTTACAAATATGTTAGAACTTACAGTTCGTGACTGACCAGGCCACTATATGTTTTATTAAAGAACATATACAAAGAAGTGTCCAGTGTTCAGTGGCCATTTGGTCTTTCACATGGACACTAACGGTAACAGGAGCTACATCCAAAGCAGAAATCAAGGCACCAAGGCAAAGAAGGTTAATTCCACCAAAAGGAGAAGAAAGGAGATCAACAAGGGTAAAACATCCAATCTCAAGGCCTGTTTATGATAGTTATATTGCTAGGCATTATGCTTTCATGACTAAGGTTATCAAAGATCATGAAGCTTCTACCTATGAAGAGGCCAAAGACACCAAGGAGTGGCAAGAAGCTACGGAAGAATAGTACCAAGCCCTTCAATACAACACATCGAGTCTTGTTCCAAGACAAGAAGGGCAACAAATGGGTCTATAAAGTGAAGAGAAATTCTGGTGGTTCAATTGCTGGGTACAAAGCAAGGGTTGTGGCAAAAGAATTTGCTCAATCCTATGGGATTGACTATGAAGAAACCTTTAGCCCGATTACAAAGATGACCACAATTAGGGCAATCATTGGGGTTTTGTTGTAGAGCAAAGAATAGCTGAAATATAGAGAAAAAGGACGAACCCAAAAGTTTTCCAATTTGGACACCTTACTTTTGTAACATAGTCACTGTGTAATATATTTTCCAATATAAATGCACTGGAGGAGTCCTCTAGATGCATATCCATAGACATCTGTATCATTACCCTTGTAAGCTAGTAGGTAATTAGTCCTTTAGTCAATAAAGTGCCAATCTCTTGTGTGAAAGGACTGTTTTTAGGGCACAAGTATATAAGTCATTTTGTGACTTTTTGTAAACACTTTTTGCCAGTATGAGAATCAGGAGCATAGAATTTCGAATTTGTGTCTTCTTCTCTCTGTATCTTCTTCCTTGTGAGCTTGCATGCATGTATATGACTTGAAAAGAGTGCTTTGAAGTGTTGTCTATCCATGGTAGTGCTTGTTTGTTGTTGGTAATGTGTGTGCGAAGTGTAGGAAGTGTTGAAGCATAGGTAGGTCATTCCCGCGACTTAGTATTTTTCTCATAGCTTGAAGCAGAAGCGTCAGAATTGAGTGAAAATATAGTGCCATTGGATGCATCTTTTTGAGAGCTTCAAAACGAACCTGCTATTTGCTATATATCGAGTTCGGAGGTGAGAGAAAAGCTCGATTTACAGTTGGCTACTACACCAAGTGTCACGACACCATAGCCGACCATGAAAGCTTTGAATGTGATAGTCTCTCCTTGTTTGCACCTTTTTTAATTCACATTTGCATTGATCGTCATTGAATGCATGTCCTCATACAGTCGGCTAGGTTACTTCTTTAATTGATAATTAAAGTAAGAATCCCCACTATATGCACTTGTAGGGGATAGGGGTATAATCTCTTTCTCCTCAAGTCCCTAAGTCGATACTTAGGTACACACATTTTTTTGGCACTATTGTCGGGGAGTGTCGAATCAAACCGAGGCATTTGTGTGATGGTGAAAGCTCTTAGCATTGAAGTGAGTAGAGGAGTTGTGAATTTCTCTTCTTTGGTAAGTCACTTTCATCCACATTTACTACTTCTCACTTTTGGAGTGTGTGTAGTGAGTTCTTAGTTTAGGAAAGTGAGTTAGAGAGTTAGGATAGGTAGAGATCAAAGAGGAATAGATAAATAATTGGAAGCAGACTTTATTAAACATGTGAATCAAGTCACATGGGTTTCATCAATAATTTTGGTACATACAAAGAATGGCAAGTCCATAATATGTGTGGAATGGAGGAAATTTGTGAGGAACAAATCCTCTATATGCACAACAAAAGCACAATGAGCCCAAGTAGGTCTCCCAGCCTACTCCTGAAAAGTACCTGACTTGGATCAAGCAATTTGACCCACCACCTGAAATCCAATGACTCCAAGATTTTGTCCACACTTAATTTGGATGAGTATAAGTCAAGCAACTTACTGTTACAAAACTGACTACTTGTCTGTTCACCTGTGCACAACTTTCAATCACAGTAAAACACAGATATCTCGGCGGAGCACTATGCAATCGCTCTGAAAATTGATATAGCAAAAGTAGGAGAGATAGGCTTTCGTTCAAGACAAGAATCACTACATTTGGATTTGTACGCAGACAACAACATCTGTTACAAGTTGGGTATGTCTGACAAACTACACTAGAAAGAGAGGATCTAGTGTGAGAAACTGATCCAAAACCTCACTTATAGAGATGATCTAGTGCTGAAACTTCTTGGGGATGCTCCTATGGTCCCTAGGCACTTGCTAGATGCTTCTCCTCAGTCCTTATCTCCCGAAAATGCGCCTTCATGCATGTATGAGTGAGGGTATGACCTTTCATCTACCCCTTCCTTGTCTCTTGACTCTTCAATGGATTCTTCTTGCTCTTCAAACTCTCTTGAGTGTCCTTTGATGCTTCCTTTGACTCCTAATGGATAAGGAGTCGTGTCTTTATGATTATCCAAGTATTTACTCACATTTGGAATATCCAAATTATCCAAATAATTCTCTAAGCCTGCTCCTTCTTTTTTTTTCAACACTCCCCCTCAAGCTTAGGTAGGAAGTGTCTATGTCCATCAAGCTCATCATGTTCTTGAACTTGCTTAACTTTGATGCATCCAATCCTTTGGTGAATAGATCAGAAACCTGCTCCTTTGTGGTCACAAAATGAACATCCACTTCATTAGTAGCAACCTTTTCTCTTACATAATGATAATGCACTTCAATGTGCTTACTCCTAGCATGATGCATGGGATTATTAGCCAAGTGTATAGATGACATATTATCTCCATCAAGGGAGATTGTTCCAACCTGCACATCCAAGTCAATTAGAAGCTTTTTAAGCCACATAGCTTCACATGTAGCTAGAGCTAATGCTCTATACTCAGCCTCGGTCAAAGACAATGCCACCGTAGGTTGCTTCTTTGACATCCATGAGATAGTCTTTGTTCAAAACATGAATACATACCCCTAAGTGGATCTTCTATCATCAATAGAACCAGCCCAATCAGCATCACTCCATCCTCTAAGTGTTAGCTCTTCTCCATACCTATAAAAAAATCCATTATTGATTGTATACTTAACATATTGAAGCACTCTCTTGGCTATATTTAAGTGCTCTTGAGTGGCAACATGCATAAATTGAGCAAGTACTCCTACCACATAAGGAAGATCAGGTCTAGTCATTGTTGCATAGATTAAAGAGCCAATCAAGCTTCTATATAATGTTAAATGCTCAAGTTTCTTACCATCCAACATGCTTATCTTTGTATTTGCATCAATAGGTTGAGTGAGTACCTTACATTCAGCCATACCATACTTGTAAAATACATCCAATAGGTATTTCCTTTGCAAAAGGTATATGCCATCCATTGCATAAACAATTTCAATACCTAGAAAGTACTTTAACTCACCCAGATCTGATACCTTGAACTCCTTTCCAAGCCTCCACTTGATGTCTTTAATTCCTTCATGATCACTACCTGTTATGATAAGATCATCCACATATATGCATATAAATACCACCTTACTCCCTTCTTTCTTCATGTAGAGTGAGGGATCTGATTTGCTTTGAGTGTACCCACACTTCTCAAGGTAATCCACAAGCCTTTGATTCCAGGCCCTTGGTGCTTGCTTAAGGCCATACAAGGCCTTCTTCAACCTACAAACAAAATTGGGATGATCCACATCTTCATATCCAATAGGTTGTGCCATGTATACCTCTTCTTTTAGCTCACCATTCAAGAATGCATTTTTTATATCAAGCTAATATATAGGCCATCTTCTACCTGCACATACAGCTATTAAAGTCCTTATAGTTGTTTATTTAGCCACATGGCTGAAGGTCTCTTCATAATCCACACCAAAAGTTTGTGTGAACCCCTTAGCAACCAACCTAGCTTTGTGTCTAGCTAGTGAACCATCGGCATTCCTTTTAGTCTTATACACCCATTTGTTTTGAACCACTTTCATACCTGGTGTTTTAGGCACTAATTCCCAAGTCTCATTGTCCTTGAGTGCTTTCATCTCTTCATCCATTGCTCTCTTCCATTCCTCCTTTGTTGATGCCTCCTCATACATTTGAGGATCATTATCTCCAACAACCTGCATCATATAGGCATAGTGCTTGGCAATGAAAGAGTCATAACTTAACCTTTGTATTGGCTTCTTGAGCATTGAGGATCTTTCATTCCCTTTAGGGAATTGCTTCCTCAACCTTGAAAGCTTTACTTGTGGTGTAACCACCTCTTCATAGTCTTCTTCATCTTGTGACTCACTATCACCTTTATGATCATCATGAGAGTCACTAAGAGACTTATACCTGGATGTTGGTGATTCTGATAGACTTCTTCTTTCTCCCATTTGTCCTTGGGTAGCTGATCTTGATGTTGAGGCCTCAGGCCGACTCATATGAGTTGATTCAACCTGCATATCACCTTTACCACAAACCGATACATCATCCAAGTCATCATCTATTACCTTTTCTTTTCCCTTGTCTACATACCAAGGTTTCAATTCCTTAAATACCACATCTCTTGATACATACAACTTCTTGGTGTAAGGGTTATAGCATTTGTACCCCTTTTGCTCAGTAGAATAGCCAATGAAAACACATTTTTCAGATTTTGCATCAAGTTTAGATCTTACCTCTTGTGGAATGTGCAAATAGAAAGTACATCCAAAAAACCTTGAGATGTTCCACACTTGGTTTCTTACCATAGTAGGCCTCATTTGGAGTCAACTCATGCACACCACTTTTAGGTACCCTATTCATCAAATAAATTGAAGTATAAACAGCCTCAGCCCAATAAAATAATGGCATGTGTGCTTCATTAATCATACACCTTGCAATTTCAACAATGTGCCTATTTTTCCTTTCAGCCACCCCATTTTGTTGGGGGTATACCTGCATGTAAGTTGCCTTTTAATACCATTCTCATACAAATAAGAGCTAAATTATTTGGAGAAGTATTCTCCCCCTCCATCAGACCTTAGGGCTTTGATATATTTACCTGTCTCCTTCTCAACCTCTTGCTTGAACCTCTTGAACATAGAGAGCACATCTGATTTTTCTTTAATGATGTATATCCAAACTTTTCTAGAATAGTCATCAATAAATGTAACAAAATACCTTGATCCTCCGAAGGATCACTCTTTGGAAGGTCCCCATACATCAGTATGGATGAGATCCAAGAGATTTGCAGCCCTATCTGTGCTCCTTTGGAATGGTTGTCTTGCTTGCTTCCCTAGTTGACAAGCATCACAAAATTCATGAAGCTCTTTGTTCTCAAACATGGGCAGCCCTCTTACAAGCTCTTCCTTGCTCATATTCCTTAGCTTAGGAATGTTGACATGCCCTATTCTCTTGTGCCAAAGGTCAAGTTCAGCAATCCTTTGATTACCAATCATAACAAAGCATACCTTGCTTGCATTTGGAGACACATCCAAGGTGAACATTCTTCCCTCCTTTCTTCCTTGAGCAACAAGCTTGTTTCCATCTTTAAGATTCCTTATAAAGCATCCTTTGTTATTGAATGTGACTTGCAAAACTTTCTCTACCATTTGCCTTACTGAAATAAGGTTCTTAGTAATAGATGGAACATGCAATACCTTCTCAAGCACCTTGGCTGATTTTTCACATCCAATTCTCACATCTCCAATGTGCTCTATGACATGTTCGATGTTATCACCTATCTCCACACACCCTTTGGACTTTGGAACTTGCAAATTGGTGAATATATCACCCTCACAAGACATATGATTGCTGCACCTTGAGTCAAGGTACCATTTGGTATCATATTTAGCATCCTTTGAATAACCATGTCTCATAGCAAGCAATTGATCATTACACGTTTCCTTGTTTGAAGCATTTGCATAGTTCCCTTGCTTTCTTTGAGTGTATTTACCATCTTTATATCTACAATCTGAAGCTATATGATTTGTTCTACCACAATTATAGCAAATCATACCTTTGTGGGGGTTGTAGCCTCCTCTTCCTTTGCCTCTACCTCTTGCCTTTGCTTGGGAAGTAGAGTCACTTGAGCTTTATCCTTCTTCTTTGCTTTGATGGTTTTCTTGATTGTTGTACTCTTCCTCTTCTTCCACCTCTCCCTTTGCCTCTTGAAGAGAATAGGACCTAACCATCAGTGTCCTTGCTTTTGCATGAATCTCCAAATGATGTCTCCTCAGCCACCAAGTGAGGAATGAGGTCTTCTAAGCATGGAAGTGGATCTCGATAGAGGATAGTGGTAATGAGAGGCTTCCACTTGTCTTATCCTCTCAATCCATTGAGAGTGACGTGAACCAAATCTTCATCATCAACCTTGCATCCCACTGATGCTAATTGATCCCTTAGATCCTTGATTTTGAGTGTGTAATCAACCACACTTTGGCTACTACCTTTCTTCATGGTATCCAACTCATTTTTGAGTTGCATTTTCCTAGCCCTTGTAGAGGGTGCATAAACTTTTTCCAAAGCATCCCATAAATCCTTGGCATTATCAAAATTTTGTATATGACCAACCATAGCATTAGAAATTACCCGAGATATGAGGAACATTGCTCTTCTATTCCTTTCTTCCCACTCTTTGAGCTCCTTCCTTTGTGCATTGGTAGTGGTTGCATCTTCAAGGTCTACATCATGCCTTTCTTCTTCTCCACTCACTATGGACCATAGCCCTGAACCTCTGAGATATGAGGAACATTGCTCTTCTATTCCTTTCTTCCCACTCTTTGAGCTCCTTCCTTTGTGCATTGGTAGTGGTTGCATCTTCAAGGTCTACATCAGGCCTTTCTTCTTCTCCACTCACTATGGACCATAACTCTAAACCTCCAAGGTTGGTAGTTGTCCTTGTCCAACAACTCCACTTTTTGCCTCAAATCTGCCATTGAAATGAGACTATGATAAAGAGGTTACCTTGTCAAGCAATCCCTTGTGTTGCACTTCTTTCCTCTTTGATGAAGTACCTTCTTCTCCAAGTGTACTCCCTTGTAGTGTGCTGTTGCTAATCCAAGCTCGAAAGCTCTGATACCAATTGTCAGGAATAAATCCTCTATATGCACAACAAAAGCACAATGAGCCCAAGTAGGTCTCCCAGCCTACTCCTGAAAAGTACCTAACCTAGATCAAGCAATTTGAGTAGCCTTTGTTAGCTTTCCAACAAGCCAACAAACACTCAATTTGGATGAGCATAAGTCAGGCAAATTACTGTTACAAAACAGACTACCTGTCTGTTCACCTGTGCACAAATTCCAGTCATAGTAAAACACAGATATAGAGAAAGAAACATCTGTTACAAGTTGGGTATGTCTGATAGACTACACTAGAGAGAGAGGGTCTAGTGTGAGAAACTGTTCCAAAACCTCACTTACAGAGATGATCTTGTGCTGAAACTTCTTGGGGATGCTCTTCTGGTTCCTGGGAACTTGCTAGATGCTTGTGCTCAGTCCTTATCTCCCAAAAATGCGCCTTCATGCATGTATGAGTGAGGGTATGACCTTTCATCTACCCCTTCCTTGTCTCTTGACTCTTCAATGGATTCTTCTTGCTCTTCAAACTCCCTTGAGTGTCCCGTGATGCTTCCTTTGACTCCTAATGGATAAGGAGTCGTGACTTTATGATTATCCAAGTATTTACTCACATTTGGAATATCCAAATTATCCAAATAATTCTCTAAGCTTGCTCCTTCTTTTTTTTCAACAAAATTTAATGCAACAATAATAACAAATCCTTTTCCTATGCCATTTTGTGATGCAGTACTAGATGCAATAGCTGGTCATGGACTGTATAGTGCTCTTGATGGTTTTTGGAGGTAGAATCAGATCAGTATTCCTAAGAAGGATCAACACAAAACTAGCTTTATCATAGAGCTTGTTGCATATGCTTTTCATAGTAATGCCTTTTGGCATGAGGAATGGGCCACCTTTGTTTAATTACATGGCACATAAGGTGTTCAAGCCTTATTTACAAGATTTTATGAGAGTTTTTGTTGATGATTTTTCTATTTTCATAAGAATGACCTACATTTGCTACATGTGAAGCTGTGTTTGAAAGATGCATACAATATATTGGTGTTGAATCCTTATAAGAGCACAATTGTTGTCAAGATTGGAGTTTTAATAGCTCATGTTATATCCATTGAAGGGATGGCAATAGAGGTGAAGAAGGTTGAGGCTATTCAGACAACCAAATCTCCAAGTAACTTAAAAGAAACAATGAGGTTCGTGGATCAAATTAATTGGCATGCTTGATGTCTCCAATATTTAGCTAATATATCTATCCCATTGGATCATTTAACCAAGAAGGATATTCCTTTTGTGTGTATCATCAAGACATAGCATCTCAATTTCTAAAAAGATGGTAGATCACCAAGCATTCGTATATCTCATTAAGAAGCCTTTCGTAACAAGCACATTAGCAAGATGCATGGTTTTGCTTTGGGAATTCGACTTTGTTGTCCATACTTCAAGGAAAGAGCATGTTATAGCATAGTATTTTAGCATATTAGAAATAATTCAAGCACTAATTGGGGTGGATGATGAATTACCTGATGCTCCATTAATCAATACTTAGATTACTTAATGAGAGTCATGGTATGATTAGTTGTTATCAATTTTAAAGTGATGATGTTATGCCAAAAACGTTTAGCTCAGACCAATGGAGTAAATTAGCGTAAAGAGTAGGCCATGTTTAGTAATTGTTGGGGCACTCTATAAGAAAAGAATTGATTAAGTAATTGATTAAGAACTGGACAGAAGGTGGTTTTACAGGAGGCTCATTGTGGTTCAACAAGAGGACATTTTTCAGGAGGTGTAATAGGGAAAAAAAGTTTTGCAAGCGGGACTATGGTGCCCATAGTGTCGAAGGATGCTCCTAAGTTTCTGAGAACATGGGTTATTTTTTCAGAAACTTGGTGAACTGGATAATGCAGACATAATTTTTGATCACGCTGTTTTACCTCTTGAACCTTTTAAAAAATGGGGTATGGATTTTGTAGGACCCATCAAGCCAATAACTAAGAGTGGAAATAGGTATATCTTGGTAGCTAGTGATTACTGTAAAAAAATGGCTTCAAGCATTAACTCTTAAAGATAATAAGGAATGTAGCTAGTTTCTTATATCATAAATTCATCACAAGATTAGGTTGTGTAGTGGAATTAGTTAGTGATAATGGAACTCACTTTCTTAATGAAGTAATTTTTGAGTTAACAAGAGTTCACATGATTATGCAAAAGAAATCTATACCTTATCATTCTCAAGCTAATTGTCAAATTCGACTCTTTTTGTAAGTTGCCTCTGGCTCCACGTTCGTGTGACAACAGTAGAAGCCTTTGCACACACAGAAATGTAACAATTCAAACCTCCGAGCTGCTGAGCATCACCATTTCTCATAATGAGTCTCATAAAGGCCTATTCAAGGAATTTGGGAATTATTCAAGTCCATTTATAGAGCTTATTATGTTAAATTCTTAAGTTTGAGCCCAACCTTCATACCCTATCTATAATAAAATTATCTTTGATATTAAAGTGACGGTTTAACATACTCCAATCAAGAGATAATAACATGTTGTAGTCTGTGAATGATTCAAAACTAAAACATTGGGACACAAAGAACTGTGTCAAAATCTTGAATCTTGTGTTATTCCCATTTTTCCTGAATAGGCCTTCATACCTAAAGAGTCTCTTTCGTCTCTTCTACCCATATATATGAAAGATGCATCAATTTGATGCCATGTGGCAAATCAAGCCACCTCATCCAAAAGGTGTTCCCACCCAAGGATTATATTGTGACATTTCCTTCCCCTTGGAAATATTTTTGTCCTAAAAAATGCAACAATGAAATGTCCATAATGGTAGAAGCATATGCTTGGACTCCCCTGAACCCCATGTACTCTATGTACGTAGTCATCTCTATGTGTTGTTTCCCCATATCCTTCCCCTTAAGAAGTCTCATATGAGATCATCTCAAAGGTGGGAAACTGTCTGAGTGGTGCCTACTATCTCCCATATACTCTCCACTTCCAAACTATCACTCCCATGACATAAAACATCATCCAAATGACCTAAGTCTATATGATGTATACTCTATGGAAGAATAGTATGGGAAGCAATTATAAAGTGCCAAAGTTATAGGCTTGACCATACCATAATGGAGATAATAAACCATAGAATCCTATGAAATATAGAACAAAGTCCCTTAACAAGTGAGTCCAAACACACCTAAGATTAAATGATAGATTTCCCTCATACCACTCTAGGTGTTCCTAACCTTGAGTGTAATCACATGTAATAGTTTAACTTAACTACCTTTGTGAACTATGCAAATCCATGATCTAGCTCACGGTAGTAAAATGCAATCTCTACATCTCACCAACCAAGAAGTCTGTGGTTTTTCATCCATTACCTTTGGACTAAGTTCTATTGGAAGACCATCTATTGGCACTTCTACAAACTCTAATATTTCTCTTCTCCACGAGATGTACACATGCTTCTGAGTCAAAAGATTTTACTCCATTTCACCCATTAGCCCAAAATCAAGATATGCAGCTTTCCATCGTAGGTCTTCATGAGATTTCTAGGATGTGATAAAATCCATGAAGAATGGATGCCTTTGATGTGATCCTCTCTAATTGACGGTCTCAATATGCTCCTCAATTATATTTAATACCCAAATAAGTCTGCTATAATTCCAATAGGACTCTGAACTCTATCACAGACATCTGTACTCCCCCATGAGCATCGACGGCTGACGAAAGTGATGAGTACATAATGTACGAGAGATGACATAGCAACATCAAGACGAAATGGCATGTTGGACAGCTTGCGTGCCTCTCAAAGGGAGAGTGTGAGATCAAGTCTTGTCCTGTGCACCCGGAAGAAGGATGACCTACTCTAATACCAGTGTCATATTCGACTCTTTTTGTAAGTCACCTCCGGCTCCACGTCGCATGACAACAGTAGAAGCCTTTGCACACACAGAGATGTAACAATTCAAACCTCCTAGCCGCCGTTACCATTTCTCATAATGAGTCTCAAACCTAAAGACTCTCTTTCGTCTCTTCTACCCATATACATGAAAGATGCATCAATTTGATGCCATGTGGCAAATCAAGCCACCTCATCCAAAAGGTGCAATTCAAACCTCCTAGCCACCGTCACCATTTCTCATAATGAGTCTCATACCTAAAGACTCTCTTTCGTCTCTTCTACCCATATATATGAAAGATGCATCAATTTGATGCCATGTGGCAAATCAAGCCACCTCATCCAAAAGGTGCAATTCAAACCTCCTAGCCGCCGTCACCATTTCTCATAATGAGTCTCATACCTAAAGACTCTCTTTCGTCTCTTCTACCCATATATATGAAAGATGCATCAATTTGATGCCATGTGGCAAATCAAGCCACCTCATCCAAAAGGTGTTCCCACCCAAGGATTATATTGTGACACTAATGGATAGGAGGAAAGTACTAACAAAACATTGATAAGAATTCTTAAAAAGTTTGTGCAATAATATCAGAAAGATAAGGATCTGAAGTTGGATTTAGCTTTGTGGTCTTTCAAAATAGCTTTCAAAGTTACAACACGAATGACACCTTTAAGGTTGGTGTATGGCTTTGAAGTAGTAGTACCAATGGAGTTTGTAGTGCCAAGTTTAAGAGTAAGAGCGGAAAACATGTCTCAAATTTTGACTATTAAACATATGACTAGGTATTTCTTGCAATTATATTGTATATAACTTCAATACCTACAAAATAGCTTAGATATCCAAATTTAAAGATCTTAAACTCCTCTCCCAGTCCTTTGATGTCGTTGATGCCTTCTTCTTGATCATCTAGATACACACATAAGTAGATAGATGCATCACCTTGTCTCTTGTAGAACAATGATGGATTTTCTTTGCTTTGATTATATCCTCAAGTGATTAAAGAGTCTACAAGTCTTTGATCCCATGCCCTTGTGGCTTACTTGAGACCATATAATGCTCTCTTTAATGTGCAAACAAAATGACTTCTTATTTTATCTTCAAACCCTAATGGTTGGCCCATGTACACTTCCTCCTCTATCTCTCTATTCAAAAAAGCATTTTTGACATCAAGTTCATACATCCTCCAATGCTCATTTGCTATAATAGCAATGCTGGTTTTGATGGTATCCATCTTAGCAACAAGGCTAAATGTCTGTTCATAGTCTACTCCATATGTCTAAGCAAATCCTTTGGCTACAAGCCTAGCTTTATAGCGAGCAATACTATCATCTAAATGCTTATTTTACTTATAAACCCACTTGTTTCCAATCTACCTACATATCCTTCTTCCTAGGCATGAAATTCCAAGGGTGATTGCCCCCCAAAGCTTTTGATCTCCTCTTGCATATCCTGTTGACATTCCGTGCATGTATTATCTTCTTTTAATCATGTTGGTACATCAACAACCTTTCTCATATATGCATATTGTCTAGCCATAAATGAATCACACGCAAGTCTTTCAACTCGATATCTTACCTATGTGACCTTCTTATCTCACCAATTCAATATAAATAATTAGGATTAATATTATAAAGGTTTGGTAACCTTAGCACTCACCTCTTCCTTTCCATATTCTTAGATCTTTGAGTATTGATATGTCCATACCTTTTGTGCCATAAGTCCATTTCGACTACCTTTCTCTTTCCATATGTGAAGTAGGTTTTGCTATTGAAATTGGGCTTCACATCCAATGTGAATAGACCAAAAGAAGTTGGAGAAGTGAGGAAAATCTTGAAAAAGGTGGTTTATCAGATGGTGAACATGGTCCAACAAACCAGAACAAGAACTGGCCTAGCTCTTTGGATATCTAAAATAGACCTTGTAGACTTTTGATTAATGCAATAAAACCCACAAATTACTTTGGCACATCAACGCAAACAAGTTGATGCAAAACAGATAACTTGCACCTTGACTAGCTGACAAAAGTCCTCTATATTTGGATGGAAGCTATGACTTCAAACACTTAGAGCAGCCAACTCACTTAGAATTGGAAAAATTCCTTCTAGGGGAATTTCACACATAGGGTTGACTTGCTATAATGCATAAAAGCCCAAATGGAGAATTAAGTTTAACACTAATTGTGTGTACCTCGAACTTTTCAAGACTCTATAGAAGATTGTCACGAGGAAGGAGATAAGGAAGAGAGCTCACACACACATTCTCACTCTCAAGGAGAAGCACACACAGGAATTGAGGCAGGGAAGAAATGATCTTCTTCTTCTTCTTCTTCTATTACATAAAAGGAATGTACAAGAATGACCTAAAAACAAGAATACAACAAGTGCAATATATAAAGACCAGTACATAAGGAAAAACGTAATGTCGGTGAATGAGTGAGCTAGCAAGAAAAAAATGTGCCATCACTCTCGGTAGATAAATCTAATAAAGCTCAATGAAGTATCCCTGACATATACCGGCGTGACCACTATACATGTCAGAGAAACGAAAAACTGGTACGTGTCATCCTGGATCATCACATGTTGAGCTTGATATCTCAACACTCCCCCTCAATCTCAACGCCATATCCTGTAATCCAAGCATCTTCCGAAACTTCTTCAACTTCTCAGCTCCAAGTGCTTTGGTGAAAATATCAGCAACCTGCTCATCTGTTCTCACATAAACAAGATCAATATCACCTACTAATACCTTCTCTCTGATGAAGTGATAATGTACCTCGATATGCTTTGTTCTAGCATGGAAAACAGGGTTCCATGCTAACTGTATACTGCTAAGATTATCACAATAGATAATGATAGGCTTTTGCACTTCCACACCTAAATCTGCAAGTAACATCTCCAGCAATGATGCCTCACATGCTGCCATTGCAGCACCTCTATACTCAGCCTCTGTACTCGACAAAGCAACAGTGGGTTGCTTCTTACTACTCCATGTAATAGCTGCACCTCCAAGTGAGAAAAGAAATCCAGTAGTAGATCTTCTATCTGGAGTACTACCAGCCCAATCTACATCGGTGTATCCATGAACCTGCAAATTTACACTAGCTTCATAAAACAATGCATAATCCAAAGTAGCACTCACATAACGTAGAGTGTGCCTCAGAGCATCCAAATATGGCTTCCTGGGAACCTGCATAAACTGACTTTCAAGTCCAACAGTGTAGCTTAAATCAGGCCTTGCAATTGTAAGATATATAAGACTTCCCACAATTTTCCTGTACATAGTAGCATTTTCCAATGCTTCACCTGATGTAGTATCTAATTTCAAATTCTGATCTAAAGGCATAGAAATTGGCTTACAATCAGTGATATCATACTTTTGCAGCATATTCAAGGCGTATTGCCTTTGCGACATCCATATACCTATTTCTGTATGTATAAACTCAATGCCCAAGAAAAAGCGTAGCACACCAAGATCTTTCATGTCGAATTCCTGCATAAGAAGTTTCTTTACCTCTTTGATGCTTTCTTAATTATCACCATTTACAATCAGGTCATCAACGTAAATAGCCACAATATTGATGCCATCATCAGCCTTCCTTGCATATAGTGAGTGATCTGCATCACACATAGAAAACCCAATGCTGGTTAAGTAATCACCAATCCTTGCATGCCATGCACGCGGAGCCTGCTTCAACCGATACAAAGCCTTTTGCAACATGCAAACATATTCTGGATGCTTTGAATCGTCATATCCTTGTGGCTGGTCCATATATACTTCTTCCTGTAACTCACCATGTAGGAAAGCATTCTTCACATCCATCTGATGCAAATTCCATCCTTTCGCTGTAGCTAATGCAACAAATGTCCTAACAGTAGAAATTTTAGCTACAGGGCTGAATGTTTCCTCATAATCAATGCCATATGTCTGTGCATATCCTTTAGCTACCAATCATGCTTTATACCTGCCTATGCTACCATCAGCATTATGCTTTACCTTGTAAACCCATTTACAGCCTATGGGTTTCTTTCCTTGTGGCAATGGAACCAGCTTCCATGTATCATTTCCATAAAGTGCAGCCATCTCCTCATCCATAGCTTTTTCCCAATCTGCATTACCAATTGCATCTTCAAAACAAGAAGGTTCAGCATCTTGTATTACCTTTGTCATGTAGGCACAATGGCGAGCCATGTAACTATCATATGTCAATCGTTGCATTGAATTATGCATCCTCCCAGATCTTCTTGGTCTTGGGTCACTTCTCCTTGTATCATCTGCATGTGCCCTTCTTACTCCTAGAGTCTTCACAGAGGGCAATCGAAGTTCCTCATCAAGACTCTTTTCTGAACCGCTTGAATCTCCATCAACGTCTTCGAAACCTGCACATGTTTTATGACCAACAGAAAGCTTTTCTTTACCTTTCTTGGATGTATTTGATGAATTTGCTGGACTGAAATTCCCACGTAATCTTCCACTCCATGGATTTGAGTTGGAACTATTGCTTGGTGATGCATCTGGTCCACTCAAAACCTGAGATTTTGCACTTGATTTTTCAGCATTTTCTTTGTCATTTGGTTCAAGACGCAGTCCTTCTTTGGCATCTACATAGAAGCTTCACATTTCATCAAATACCACATCTCTGCTCACCTTTACCTGTCGTGTGAGTGGGTTATAACATTTATATCCCTTTTGCTCAAGGGAGTATCCAATGAAGACACACTTTTCTGCTTTTGGATCAAGCTTCATCCTCAATTCATATGGGACATGTACATATGCAATACAACAAAAAACTTTCAGATGTGATAAGTTCTTTTTACCTGTAAACTTCTCTTCAGGTGTAACTTGATGTACACCAGTAGTCGAAGTTCTGTTCATGATGTATACAGCAGTATGCACAGCTTCTGCCCAATAACAATGAGGCATATTCTTCTCAGCCATTAAGGCTCTTGCTATTTCTGCAATATGTCTGTTTTTGCGTTCAACACCATTCTTTTGTGGTGTGTACCTGCATGAAAACTGACGCCGAATTCCATGATTTTTTAGAAAACTACTGAACTCATTTGACATGTATTCACCTCCTCCATCAGATCTTAATGTTTGAATGTACTTCCCTGTCTGATTTTCCACCATAACTTTAAAATTCTGGAAGTGAGTAAACACCTCGCTCTTCTCTTTCATGAAATATACCCATACTTTGTGTGTATGGTCATCAATGAAAGTAACATAAAACCTGCAACCGCCCATAGATGTGGTCTTTGCTGGACCCCAAACATTTGTATGTACTACTTCTAGTACATTCTCACTAACATGCTTGTCATGTGGAAATGATGCTCTTGACTGTTTACCAAATTGACATGCTACACATACCTTTTGCATTTCTGCAACTTTGAAATTTGGTAGTCCATGGACAATCTCCTTTGACTGCATCAGTTTCAACCTTTGCAAGTTTGCATGTCCAATCCGTTTGTGCCATATCTCTATATCTGCAATAACTCCTGCACCTTTTGCAAACATGGCTCCATTCATTTCAGGAATCTTCACATTTAAGGTGAACATCCTACCCACTTTGTTTCCTTTGGCAACCAATCGTCCATCGTGCTTGTACTCTTCTACATATAATCCATCAGCATTGAACCTGACTTGTAATCCCTGGTCGACCATTTCTCCAACAGAAACCAGATTCTTTGTTATATTTGGAACATCCATCACATCACCGAGATGTTTTACCTTTCCGTCCTCCATAGATAATGCTATGTTTCCTGTATGCTCAATAGGATGCGATGTATCATCACCTATTTCAACATATCCAGGAACTGGCATTTTCTGCAAACTACTAAACCATTCTGCATGACTAGTCATGTGATTTGAAGCTACTGAATCAACATACCAGACATTATCATTCGATTTTGAAACACCAGCAGACATCGTATTCATCATGTGATGTTGAACCATAAACAACTTCTCAGAATCATCTGCACTTGTGGATGCATAGTTGTTTTGCTGCCTTGTGTTATTTTGATTCTTCAACCTGCAATCATGTTCAAAGTGTCCAGGTTTACCACAATTCTAGCATCCTTTACTATCATTACCTGAATCATTTCTTTGGAAATTTTTGCGAACTCTTTGGCTCCCCCTGCCTCGAAACTATCCTCTTCCTCCTGCATGATTCTGTTGTTGACCTTGGTCTTGGTTACTGTTTCCTCTTCCACTTCCAAAACCTCTATCTTTGCCTCTTCCTCTGACAGAGTAGAATACCTGCTCAGAACTCGGCTTTCCTTGGGAGTTTGAATCCTCACCAAGATTCTTTTCTTCAATAATCAGCATAGATACCAAATCAGCAAAATTCGGAATATTTTCCCTAGTCTGTATAGAAGTTCTGAACTGCTTATATGCAGCTCCTAAACCACGAAGGCACACTTCCACCTTATCATCATCATCTACATTCACGCCAATAGATGCAAGTGACTCACATATGCTTTTGATTTTTAGAGTGTAGTGACTTACCGACATGCTCTTTTTCTCCAATGTATGCAGCTCGTTCTTGAGTTGTAATTTCCGTGCCTTTGTATTGGTCTCCTACAAAGTGACCAAACTGTTCCAAGCCTCTTTTGGAGTCTTGGCATCCTGTATGTGTCCAATCATGCTATCTTGTATGCTAACAGATAGCCAATACATTACCTTTCGTGCTCCTTGATTCCATTCCTCATATGCTCTTAACTGTTCTGTAGTTCGATTCCTTTCTGGTAACTGCGGAGAATTTTCATTCTCTCCTTCAATGGAAGTTGTTCTTGTCCTTCAGGAAATTCGTCATTCTGAATCTCCAAGCATGGAAGTTGTTCTTGTCCACCTTATCGCTCATAAGCTGACTCATTCCATCTGCATTTGCCATTTCTGCAACAATTCACAACACCGCAACACACTACAAGCAGCACTTCTGCTTGAACACTGCCGCATTATGACGTGACAGTTCGATCTCAGAAAAACACAGTTTTCGTGTATCAAGAGTACACAGAATCGCTTGAAATTCTGGATCTTGAATATATGAGTGTCGCCGAACACAAGACAAGTTACAGTTTCTAAAACTGACCTGGTTTTTCTGTGGGCCCCACCTTGCACGCCGATTTTCGTAGCAAACGGAAGTCGTTTGTGAAATCGCGTTTTCTCCATGCCTTGCCACGTAGTCTTCACCGTCGCCTTCTCCACGAGCTCTCTACAGCCACGCTGGCTCTGATACCATGTCACGAGGAAGGAGATAAGGAAGAGAGCTAACACATACACTCTCACTCTCAAGGAGAAGCACACACACAAATTGAGGCAGGGAAGAAAATGATCTTCTTCTTTTTCTTCTATTACATAAAAGGAATGTACAAGAATGACCTAAAAACAAGAATATAAGTGCAATATATAAAGACCAATACATAAGGAAAAACCCAATGTCCGCGAATGAGTGAGCTGGCAAGAAACAAATGTGCCATCACTCTCGGTAGATAAATCTAATAAAGCTCAATGAAGTATCTCTGACATATACCGGCGTGACCACTATACATGTCAGAGAAATGAAAAACTAGTACGTGTCATCCTGGATCATCACATGTTGAGCTTGATATCTCAACAAAGATGACCCCAAGAACTTTGATTGGAAATTTCTCTAAATCTATTGAACCAAAATAATTAAAAGTTGCAAGATGACTCAGCCTCAAGAAGAAGGATAAGAGAATTGATGTGGCACCAAGAAATGAAAAAATTCACAATTTGCTTGGGCATCTTGAGCCTCAAGAAGAAGGATAAGAGAATTGATGTGGCACCAAGAAATGAAAAAATTCACAATTTGCTTGGGCATCTTGAGTGTTGTAAACTCCATCCATAACTAATTCTTCCTTGCCTTGGTGCTTGATAAGAAGAATGGTTAAAGAGTAAGCCATGTTTCTTGTGATGTCTTGCAATTCCTAATGTGAGGAAGTAAAAAATCAGAGGTAGAGTTCAAAATGTATGACCTTGCCAAAGTATCCTTTGAGCACCATGCATTTAACCTTTCATGCTCCCCTTGTATTAGTTGGCCCTTGCTTCTGAGTATTGACATCATCTAATCTCTAGATATGTAACCAAATATATTCCTTCCTTGTTTGTGCATGTATATACATCATGGATTTCCTAAAGTAACGTTCTCTCATTGTGATATTCATTTCTACAATCATTTTTGGGTTGCCTTTATTCAACATTTTTGAGAAAATAATTGATCATGATGTTACTACTACACACAAAGGTACTCATTATCATGGCTATTTAGTTTAGTACAAAATCACTCTATTGAAGAATGTAAATGGATACAGAAAACATCATTAACAACCCATTATGGTCACTTAACTTTTGCATATCATATACATACACATTAATGTAACTCATCCATGAGCATTTCCATGTAGATGTTTTTACATGGAACATGCTTATTTTTGTTCAATGATGAAACATGTGACTTGCCATTCATGTTTATTTTTATTTTATCAATTGAGGCCAGTTTCTTTTTCAACTAAAGGGCATATTATGAATTATTGAATGTGTTGAACAAGGAATTATTGAAGTGTTAATTTATTAGTTTATTAATGTGTTTTGGTGTTTTTGATATAGCAATTGAACATTCATGAGGGCATGATAGGCATGAAAGGGCCGACACCAATAATCAGATTTATATCTTATATAGCTTGTAAATAAACCCACATAGAGAATTCTATTTTTAGAAAGAATTAGTAAAAGTAGTGGTTAGAATAAAGATTCTTGTAAACCGTGATCTCCATTAATAAAAGCAAAGGATCTCCACAATAGAGAGCAACTTTTACTTTCACACATGCTTTTCGAAGTTGCCTCATTATAACCACTATTTTTGACATAATGAAAAATCCTATAAATCCATGCACTACAATAAGCCTACTAGAGTAGATAAGCCTACAATAAAGAGCAAGATAAGAACTAGAACTTGAACTTGGAAAGTACTTACTTGGAGATCAAGAATCATGGAGTTCGGAAGATTTGCATTAGCACGGTTAAGGATATATGTGGCCAAGCCCCCCTTATGAAGGTGTTGAAGATGGGTTATAGATGATAATGTCATTCGTGATGTCAGACTAAGGATATATGTGGCCAAGCCCCTTACATAGGAGTTGAATGGGATTACAGATTGATAATGTCATTGATGATTTCATTGATAATGTCATTAATGATGTCATTGTGACCCTTGCATATAAACATCAAGAAACTACATAGTGGATCTTAGGGTTTTGCACATTCTTGATACAATGTTAGCTTTTGTTTTTGCGAATTATGAGCCAATCATGTTATATACGAAGTCATATAAAATCTAAGGTTGAATATGGACTCCATAATGTCCATGAAATTACCTTCCCCTCAAGCAATGCGTTCCATGATGGGCACATTTGATTGCTTGGGCTTCATTCCATTGTTCTTATCAAATTCAACAGTAACTATTGGTGCCCTTTGAAGATTTTATGTAGTTTCTTGAGTAGGATCACCAATTTAATAGCATTTCTAATGAACAAGGTATTTCAATGTTTCTTAGTAGATTCTTGATTACAAAACATGCTTGATTTTAAATTCTTCATGATCCTCCTTCTCTATAGGTGGTGGCACAGGACAAGGTGTGATCTTCACGTCATTACTTTCTAAGTTCTAGTTCTAGTTGTTGTCTTACTCTTTGTTCTATGCTTGTCTATTCTAGTAATCCGAACATCCCATCTTGTAATCTCATAGTACGAGAATATGTCCATATATTTATTGTATCTAGTGCATCTCTCTCAAGGGATTTCTTATAATTTAGATATTTTTTCTCAAACCTACGATCACAAGTCATGGGATCTTTCATATCCTTTCTAGTTAAGTTACCCATATCAATTAGTACCAAGTTGTGGGACATCTTGTTATAATTCTATATACAAATATCATTATCCTCTGTGAATGGTCCTATAATAACAATCATATTTCCAAAATCTTGTTCAAGTCTAGAGAGAGGGCACAATCTATTGATCCCATGATATTTTGACAAGATTGGGGATATATATGAGCAACCCTCCTTGTATAGGTGTTCAAGGGTAGTTATGAACTGATGATGTCACCAATCCAAAAAATACCTCTCGATGTCAAAATCATGCAAGTAGACAATGGATCTTAGGGTTACAGAACATTTTTGATGCAATGGTACTACTAATTTCTCCAAATTATAAACCAATCATGAGATAAAGCAAGTCAAATGAAATCTAAGTTTCATGGTGGTTTGCTTTTCTCCATAACAAGTTTCAAGTATATAACATACACAATTATTTTTCCCTTTTATAACCTATAAATATGCACTTCTTTAAACTTACTTTTTGTTTTCTCTTCAACTCACCTAGCACATAAATATACAAACAAGCTCAAAAATATTTTGTGATAAAGAGATCACGGGTCTTCCGCGTAACAAGTGTCATACGGTCTGAAAGTGGGTCTAGTAACTTCTACTATGTACCAAAATTCCTTCTTTTTACTCGAACCAAAAAATAAATCTCAAATGTGAAAATGATCATCATTTAAGAAACAAAAAGTGAAAAACGAGGAAACATAAGTAGACTTCTTTTAAAATTCATATTCTTCAAAGATTTCTAGTATGTATTGGTGTTTCTCGAAGTAACAAAAAATCTTTTTGGAGATTTATTTGATTATTTAACGTATGTAATTAAGCATTGACCATTGGACTCCGTTGCATCGTGTTACCATAAGAGATAGGATTTAATTTAGCCTAGACATTTAATTATTTGGAAAATATTTTCTGCCACATATATTTACACATTAGATATTTAGACAATATTCTCAACTAGTTTTAATTATTAACCAAATTTTATTATTTTATAGCTTATTTTGATAATAATTTCGATCACATTTAATTATTTGGACAATATTTTCTCCTACATGTCTTTGTGTCCCATGCTTTTAAACTAGAAGTTGAAGAGGTGATGAAGTTTGTGAAATTATCCGAGATTTCTCGCTTGCCCATTGATCTTCTAAATGGTACTTCACTTGATGTACGATACTCTTGTGTAAAGAATCGCTTGTGTGTCGTTGCACTCTTGAACGTGGACTACATGAATTTTGAGGCTAATTTGCGGTTCCTTTTCATAGGTATCATTTGCATGAACTCCTTCAATCACCTATATGCCTTTATACACATTACACCATGATTATGTCTCATCAAATGAAAATATAGCATTAATTTGTGTCATCAAATTTCTCATGAATATCAGCCACACAGGGAAAATAGTGCAAGAATATAGTACTCCTACAATAAGTCCCACAACTCATGACGAATAGCTATGGATAAATGGACTAGGTAGGATACAAGAAATGCTTCGAAATAAGATTATAGGTATGAAGCAAGATATTTCAATTATAAGAACTCCCTTGAGGGAGATGAACTAGGTATGAGAAATAATTAGAAAAGACCAAAATATTATGAAATTAGAAGAGGACAAGACGGGATCTCTAGGGTACTAGAGTAGACAAGACTAGAACAAAGAGCAAGTCGAGAGCTAGAATTTGAACTTGTAAAGTACTTGGAGATCACCAGCCTTTGAGCTCCCAAGACTTGAATTGGCAAGACTAATCATATATGTGGCCAAGCCCCCCTTATATAGGTATTCAAGGGAGTTATGACTTGATAATGTCATTGATGATCTACCCAATCCAAAATAGGACCTCTATATATCAACATTAGGCAATTCCACATTCAATCTTAGGCTTTTGGCATGCTTTCGACGGAATGTTATCATTAGTTTCTCCAAATTCTGAACGAATAATGACATATACAAACCCATATGAATTCTAAGGTTTAGGATGGTTTCCATTGTGTCATGACCTGACCTCCCTCTCAAGCAACTGATTCTATGAGGAGTGGCCACATTTTATGGCTTGGGCTTCAATGAATTCTTTTTATGGAAATCTTGAGTCTTGATTGGTGCCCTTTGAAGACTTGAAGTAGTCTTGTAAGTAGGATTGTTGATGCATACATTTTCCAATCAACAAGGTATTCCAATCTTCTATTGCAGATTCTTGAATCCAAGACATGTGCAACGTGAAATTCTTCATGATCCTCCATCTCAAGAGATGGTGGACAAGGTATGATCTTCAAGTAAGCACTTTCTAAGCTTCAATTCTAGTTCTTTTCTTAGTTGATCTATTCTTTTCTAGTCTAGTATTTTAGAGCACCCATCTTTAATTCTTGTAATCTCATAGTATCTCATTTCAAAAAAATGATCCCACGCTATGGGATCTCTTTATCTCCATCTAGTCAAGTTATCCAAACCTATTAGTACTAGTTTACAAGACTTCTTATAATAATTCTATAATCTTGTACGTCTTTCCTTCTATGGATCATCTTAGCGTGTTCAAGTCTAGTGAGAGGAAGGAATCTACTTATGAATTGATGATGTCATTAATGATATCATGAATCCCTTATAGGACCTCTAGCTATCATATTCAGATAAGAACATTATGCACCTTAGGGTTTGGCATATTTTCACGCAATGGTAGCATTAGTTTCCCCAAATTCTAAGTCAATCTTGAGATATAGGAATTCATGTGAAACTGAAGGTTCACATTGGTTTCCTTTGTGTCCATGATATCATCTCCCCCTCAAGCGATATTGTGTCTCAAGAAGGATGAGTTATGTTATACCCTTTCTAATAAACAAGGTATTCCAGTCTTTCTTGGAAGATTTTTGAATCCAAGACATGCTCGACCTTGAATTCTTCATGATCCTCGATCTCCATAGGCCGTGAAGGACAATGTATGATCTTCAAGTGAGTACTTTCTATGTTTGAGTTCTAGATCTTGTCTTACTTTTTGTTCTAGTCTTGTCGCATCTAGTATTCTAGACATATCAGTTTCCCTCTCGTAGTCTCCTAGTAAGAGAAACTATCTACTTATTGCTTGTACCTAGTTGATCTCCCTCAAGGGGGTTTTTGTAAATCAGATATCCTGTTTCAAACCTACGATCCAAGGTTTTTGGATCTCTTGTATCCTCTCCAGTCAAGCTATCCATATCTATTACTACTAGATTATCCGATGTCTTGTAATAAATCTATATTTCTTATAAACAAAAGAATAATTCCAAAATCTTGTTTGGATCTAGTAAGAGGGCATAGTCTAGTGATCGAATGACATTTTGGCAACTCTGTGGATATATGTGGCTGAGCCCTCCTTGTATAAGTTTTCAAGGGTAGTTATGAATCGATGATGTTAGCAATCCGAAATAGGACCTCTAGGTGTTAGAATCTAATAATTAGATGATGGATCTTAGGGCTTTTGCACATTTTGGATGCGATCGTAGGATTAGTTTCATTAAATTCTAAACCAATCATGAGATATGGGAATTTACATGAAATCTAAGGTTAATGATTGTTACCTTTGTGTACATGATAGGTTTCAAGTTTATAACATACATAATCCTTTTTCCCCCTTTGACAACCTATAAATATGTACTTTTTGAATCTTGCTTTAGGTTTCTTCCTCAACTCACCTACCACATAAATATACAAAAATCTTGCCTCTAAGAAATATCATGCACCTTCGCCATTGCAAGCATAATAAGGTTAACAGTGTGTCTGGATTACATGATTATGTATGTATTTGTGGTTGCTACATTTCCCCAAAAACATTTGGCTATATGCATCTTCTTGGTAGCTTCTACTATGTACTATTCTTCCTTTTTGTAACCCAATCTCACGTAGGATGGTTGATGTTATAATCTTACCTATGAACAAGGTATTCCAATTTTCCTCAACAAATTCTTGAATCGAGTACAGGCTGGACCTTGAGTTCTTCATCAACCTTGATCTCAATAGGTGTTGAACGACAATGTGTGATCTTCAAGTAAGTACTTCTAAAGTTCCAATTCAGATACCTTGTTTTAAATCTATGATCTCAACTTGTGGGTTCTCTTGTATATTGTGTAGTCAAGCTATCCATACATATTGGTACCCAATCGTGGGACTTCTTGTAATATTTCTATGTAAGGTACTCTTTTCCTAATTTCGATCAACTAATCACTCTCATGGTGACAAAGGAGATGAACCTTGGTGGTCATAATGCCAAGGATAGCCAAGGGCAATTATTGTATGCAGGTAGAGGATGAGGAAGACACAACTGAGGTACTACAAGAGGAAGAGGAAGATATCAAAGCAACCAAGGAGGTCAAGGACAATAAGAAAATGCAGGTCAAAGAGGTGGAAGAGCAACAAATAGAGGGAGAGGTGGAAGATTTGGTGGAAGAGGACAACCCACTTCAAATGGATGCTTTGTATGTGGTAAACCTCGTCATTTTGCAAATGAATGTTATCATAGAGCTCAAAGACAAGGGAATCAAAGCAACAAAAACGGAGCAAGCTAATTATGCAAACACATCATCCAGTCAAGGGAATGATTATTTACTTGCCATGAGGTATGGTGAGGATACAACTCAAGCTAGTGAAGATGTATGATATGTAGAGAGTGGATGTAGCAATCATATGTCATGTCAAATGGATCATTTTAGTAACTTGTAGGTCCCAAAGCATCAAGGACATGTGGAAATAGGTGATAACTCACAGCATACCATTCAACATGTGGGAGATATGAGTTTGTAAGGAAATCAAAGAGAAACATGCTTATCAAAGACTTTAGAGAAATGCAAGTTTTTCTTCCACTCCATGCTTCCTCAGGGGTTAGATGATGTATGCCTCATGTAGGACATCTATTCATGATGTATGTGGGTATATATGTAGCCTCTCCCCAATAACAATGCATCATATTCATTTCATTGAGCATACACCTTGCTACCTCTGCTATGTGTCTGTTCTTTCTCTCTACTAACCCATTATGTTGAGGGGTATACTTGCATGTAAATTGTCTTCTGATGCCATTGATTTGCAAAAATTCAAAAACTTTGTGGGAGAAAACCATGCATTTCACATCTTAGAATATTTGGTTGTATATGCTATGTACATGTACCTCAAGAGTTGAGGTCAAAGTTAGATGCAAAATGTGAAAGGTGTATTTTTTTGGGATATCTTATGGAACAAAAAGTGTATAAATGCTATAATCACATCACCAAGGAGCTGAAGGGAAGTAGGGATGTTGTCTTTGATGAGTTGAAGCCTTGGTATGCATGGATTTAAGTGGTCCAAGCAACTCATCCAAAACAAGGACACCCTCTCCATGGAATGGAAGGCTTGGAGAAAGAGATACCAGCTCTAAAGAAAGCAAAGTCAAAGCCAAAGAGAAGATTGTAGTTGAAGAAAGAAGCTATGTGGACGAGAGCTTGTTGGAAGTTGAAGAGATGAAATAAATCCAAACCCCAAGAGTCACAAAACAAAGGAAGAGGATGGAAACCACACCAAAAGGAAGTGAAAAAAGGTCTTCAAGCAGTAAGATATCCAGCTCAAATTTTAACATATGATAATTTCATTGCAAAGCATGATACATACATGACTTAGGTAATCAAGGACAAAGAACTAACTAGTTATGAAGAAGCTAAGGATTGCAAGGAATGGGAAGAGGCAATGAAGGAAGAGCTCAAGGCACTTGATGAGAACCATACATGGAACTTGGTGCCACCTCAAGAAGGCATGAGGGTGATACTCAAGTTTGGGACTTCACACTCATTCACCAATGATCTTTGGAGATAGCACTAGTTCTTTGCATCTTGCAGCCAAGCCCATTTATCATGCAAGAACTAAGCATATAGAAGTGCACTATCACTATGTTAGAGAGAAACTCTCGAGCAAAGAGATTCGATTAGCATATGCATCTACAAATATGCAGTGTGCTGATCTGTTAACCAAAGCACTTGGTGGTACTAAGATTTGCAGGTTTAAAACCATGATTGGATTACAGGATATTCAAGATGATTGATGAAGCAATGCAAGCCAAGATGTTTGGCTTGAGGGGGAGCTGTTGGTGCAAATGTACAAGCCTAAACATTTGGCTTAGCATGGAAGACATTGTGTGGAAGCACTTGATGATTCATGTGAACTATAGCTTGTAACTACTTGATGATTTATGATTGTAAATCATTAATTCCTTAGAGAATCTTGTAAAAGCTTATATTTAGTGGAGTTAGGAAGAATATTAGCTATGAATTCAAGATAGGGAATGTCTCCTAAATAAGAGGAGTTACTTTTTTATTGGAGCCAAGTTTGAATTCAAAATTCAAACTTAGAAGAAATACTTATAAGAGACCTTGTAAAATATTGCGGGGTAGAGTGCCTCATTCTGAGCTCATTCCTTGATCATTTGCAGAGCTTGAGTAGCTTACACCATAGCTCACTCAGTTCCTCATCATTGAGCATCATAACAATGCCAATGACTTTGTATAATCAAGTTCTATAATACATGTAACTCATTGAACATCTCTATCTACTTCTCTGGTATGACTACTGAGAATAGTCAACTTCTTCATATCTCAGTGAATACTCAACCATTTTGCATAATATTTGGCTTATTGGAACTAGCTTAAAGTCTACTTTGTGCTTTCAAAATTTCAAGAATTTGCTTTAGGTATCTGGGAGAAGTCCTCTTTTAAGTGCTCACTGGTCATCTATTGGTTAGTCCCTAAAAAGTCGGGGGTAAAATCTAACTTGCTAAAGTAATCTCGTAGAGCATAGTTGATCATTTTAAATGATTCCTCTTGCAATCATTAGATATCTAAGCGAACTGAATTCCCTTAAAATGAATCTAGTCAATTTTTACTTTACTGTGAGTTTTGAGTAAAAAATCCAATAGGTGTATGGACTAAAATAGCAAGTTTTTCCACAGTAGCTATTCTTGAACTAGTCTGTTTTGGATTAATTGTTTCAAGCATCAGCTCCAAAGTACACAGATAATTTCTTGGTATCATTTGCAAGCTAAAAGGGCCTACTTTATAACTCTGAAGTGCATTATTGTACCTAGCAATGGGACCATCTGAGTTTCTTTCAATTTTGTAAACCCACTTATTACTTGAGTAGAGCAACCTAATCCAAATAGCTTCTTGTGTAGCATTTGCTAATCCCTTGCATTCAGCCTTTGTTGAAGATAGAGCAATAGTTGGTTGCTTCTTAGAAGACCATGAGATGGTTTTATCAGCTGCAAAAGATAAATAGCCAAAAGTACTTCTTATATCATCCTTACATCCTGTCCAATTTGCATCTCAGTACAACTTTATGTCCAAATATGATGTGTATGGGAAGTAAAGACCTTGATTTTGAGTACCTTTGAGGTACATCAAAATTCTTTTAGCAGCTTCCAAGTGAGGTGCTCTAGGTTTATGCATGAATTGACACAGAACACTTATTCCATAACATATGTCAATCCTTGTTAATGTTGCATAGTTTAGACTTCCAACTATGCTTTGATAACCTGCAATGTCTTCAAGCAAATCACCTTCATGAGTGGTTAATTTATGATTTACCTTCATAGGGGTGCTAGGTACTTTTGCATCCTCCAAGTGGAAAGTTCTTCAACATGTCCTGCACATATTTCCTTTGAGTGATATAGATTCTAGAATTACTGTATACCAACTCAAGTCGAAAAAAATATTTCAGTAACCCTAGGTCACTGATCTTAAACTCCTTTATCCTCTAGTTTTTTCTTCGTTTGATGCCAATGGCATCACTACTTGTAAGAATGATGTCATCCACATATACACATAAATATATCATTTCTAAATTACACCTCTTGATAAACAGAGAAGAATATGCCTTGCTCATCATGAATCCTTGGTCTTGAAGATAGGTTGTTAACCTATGGTTCCATGCCCTAGGTGCCTGCTTCAAACCATAAAGAGATTTCTGTAATTTGCATACATGATTTACCTTGCTTGGATCTTCATAGCCAGGAGGTTGAGCCATGTAAACCTCCTCTGAAATCCATCCATTGAGAAAAGCATTTTTCACATCTAGCTGATACATATTCCGATTTCTAGATGCAGCTACACTTACCAATACTCTGATGGTTGGCATCTTAGCCACTAGTGAAAACATTTCTTCATAGTCTACTCCTTGGGTTTGTGAAAAACCCTTAGCCACAAGCCTAGGTTTGTACCTATTTATGGATCCATCTGAGTTCCTTTTGATTTTGTAAATCCACCTAGAACCAATTACGTTCATTGATGCTTTCTTGTGTACTAGTTCCCAAGTGTCATTCTCTTGGGGTGCTTCTATTTCTTCATCCATAGCCTCCTTCCATTCTGCTTTGGTCCTTGCTTCTTAATATGATGAAGGTTCTTCAAGTGATGAATTCTTAGCAAGATAAATAGAGTATTTAGTGACTAATGAAGTATCATACCCATATCTAATTGGCTTCTTACTCTCTCTTTGTGATCTCCTTAAGGCTTGGTTGGATGACTCTGGTATGTCCTCCAACCTCTTCATCTTGACCTTGCCTTTTGATTTCCATGCTCTAAACTCTTACAAGTTGATGGTGTCCTCATCATCTTATTTGATGTCTTCAGTTGTGCTTGGCTCCTCCTTGGTGAGGCTTGGAAATTCTTCTTCCAAGTCATATGGAAATTCGACCTTCCTGCATTCACTTTCAAACCAAGAGTCATTCTCATCAAACACAACATCTCTATTGACCATAAATCCTTTGTTAGATGGATTATAAAGCATGTACCACTTTTGATTTATATCATACTCTATGAAGATGCATTTCTCTGCCTTAGGGTCTAACTTACCTCTGATTTGAGATGGAACATGCACATAAGCAACACAACCAAATATTCTGCAATGTTCTGTTGGAACATCAAGCTTACACTATGCTTGAGGTGGATTTGATCTACATCAAAGGCTATCGCATCGAAAGAATATTTATTGGAGAATTCTTTTTCATATGCTCATTTATTGTACTTTTTTTGAGAGATTTTTGATGGTTCATTTACCGTTGTAAAAGCCTTGAGATTTACACATGTAAAGGTAGAATGATAGAGCCCAAATCCCACGAATTTGTGGTGGTTGAAGTTGCATTCAATCAAGCAATCAATCACCTAAAAGTAGATCAAACTAGATCTTCACTTTTCCTAGATTGTAGGAAAGTGAATTGATTCCCTCCAACAACCATTTCCACCTTCATTTGAATTCAAATTCAACTTGTAAAAGTCGTGGAAGACTCCTAGAGGCTATATAAAGACTTGAAATCACTTGTACATTACATGGAAGCAATATACATACACTTGTGACCATCATTGTCTTGCTCCTTGTTGAGCCCATAAAAGTCATGTTGGTCAAAGTCAACTACAATCAAAGTCAAAAGGTCAAAGGCAACTGGTCAAAGTCAATAAGGTCAAGGTCAAAGTCAACAGGTGCAAAGTCAAAGTGCTAAAGTGCAGGTGTCAAAGTGCACAATTAATGGTCCACAAAGGGTAAATTGGAGAAAGTGGGTTGCAGGTTGCAGAGGTATTTTCTCTAATTTTCCTAAGGTTCAAAGTGTGTTTTAAAGTGTTTTGAAAGGTTCAGGTGAACCCTCTCTTATGTGCAAAAGTGAAGACTTAAAAGGAAATGTGAAGGTATGTGAAGCGGCAGTGTACGCACAGGGGAAAGTATGGCCCCCCAATTAAAAATTTTGGGTTTTACTCTAAAGTCACTACAGGACAAAACAGTGAGTCGTTGGCTGCCACTTGTGAAGACAATCTTGGGACATCAAAGTGAGCACCAAGATACTATTGCAGTTAGGAGCGTACGTGATCGACACACTAAAATCAAGGCAAGGTCTATTCCAATCTTAGAGTAAGCAGGAGAAGCATAGTCTAAGTGAAGCAAGAAAGAGAAGTGCAAGAGTCACCAGTGTGCGACGCAGAGAAGTGGAGTTGAAGGAGTGCATAGAGAGTGACTAAGGGATTGTGCAAAGAGTGCTAAGCTAGTCCCCCAAGGATCTCAAGGTCTCTTTGCAGTGTGCGCGTGCCGACAGAAGGTATTCATTCCTCCCCCTTAGTGGAAGCTTGGTGCAAGGTGTGCACAAGGATAAGCTTGAAGCAGGTGGAGGTCTGGTGCACAGGAGGATGGCGGCAAGAAGACTTTGGGATATTTGGTATTTTGTAATTGAGCACTCTGTGTGATTGTGCACAGAAGTATTGGCTTGTATTGTGCTTCAAACATTGTAATTGTCTTACTGTAATCAATCGGCAGAAGCTTCCAAGGTTTATTTCCTCTTCTGGTCTTTTCCTTTTCTCCTACAAACCCTCAAACTCCTTCTTGTCTAAGAATCCCCCAACAAAATTTGGCACACCCGGTGGGACTTGCATGGAGATTTGAGCTTAGGAGAAACCAAGTGCAAAGTATAGCAGAGGTCATGTGTCAACAGTGCTACTACAGTGCTACTTCATCAAACAAAAGGTAAATATTCTTATCAAGTGTCTCATATTAAGTGGGCTATGAGCTGCTCATGACCGCAACCCGGTCCCAAACATTGAGGGTCACCTGCAAGCAAACAAGAAGGAAGGTTGTTAGAAGGTCCTCCCGTCCACTATCTTCAACCTCATCAGTAAAGAGCATGGCGGGTCAGGTAGACTTGGAAACTTTACTCTCTAGATTAAATATAAAGTTTCCTTCTTTCAAAGGAGGATTCAGATGAACACATTAGAAGGTTTTTGGCACTATGTAAGACTAGAGGCTTAATGGGTAGGGAGGATGCCTTTTTGATTCTCTTCCCTGCCACATTAGAGGGATTAGCAGATAAGTGGTTCAGTCAGTTTGCTGAAAACCATTTTACCACTTGGGATGTGATGAAAGATGCATTTAAAAATCAGTTCCAGCATGGCAACACTACGGAGATTATCATAGAAGAACTAGAAAATTTTAGATTGGATCCAAGAGAAAAGTTCCCAGAGTTTGTGACTAGGGCCAAAGCACTAATGGCTAAATTGCGAGATCCACCACACGATTTTTTTGTTAAGAAATGGTTAGCTAAGCCCCTACTAGTGGCCACCCAATGCAAAATAAAGGAGTTAGTGTTACCTACAGCCTCCATAGAGGAGTTCATGAACACAGCCACACGCTTGGAGCAGATAAGGCACTAGTATGGAGCAACTTCTTCCCAACCAACATATGGTACAGAAATGGAGGATCCAGTGATCCAGCTAAGGAAGGAGCTGGAGGGCTTAAAAAGGAATAAGCCCTACAAAGAGGAGGAGACTGCTGTTGCTCAGTTGAGGAGGGAGATTGAAGCACTAAAGCTCCAAAAGGGGGAGGAGGCCCAAGCAGAGGAATTGGCTCAGCTGCTACAGGAGCTGCAGGAACTCAAAGGGAGTGGCATCAAGAGTGGACTTTGGTGTTCCATGTGCAGCAAGCAAGGTCACATAGTAAGTGAATGCCCTCTATTAAGTGTGACTTGTCAATTATTCAGGAAAGTTGGCCATGAGGCCCATGAAATGCCAATCAAGGGGAATGCCTGCAATGACATACTGGACACAAGGAGGACCCCCAACACCAGCAAATGTGATGGCTGCTGCACCAAATCAAGGTAACAACTATAATCCTATACAGAGGAATAACTTTGGAAATGGGCCTAGGAGGCCAATCATCTGTTTCAAATGTGGAGAATGCGGGCACTATCAAAGTAGGTGCACCCTACCAGAAAATGCCCCTCCTTGCAGGAACTTCCCTGAGGCAAGAGACCATTATACCAATTGTTGTCCCGAGAATCAAGCCTCTTCATTCGGGCCCCATATTCAGATGATTTCTGTGCACAAAGAAGAAGTGTGTGATCAAGTCAATGAGCCATCACCATCTACCAGGGTGGTGCAATTAGAAGAAATAGAATCTTTGACTGTGCAGAAAAGAAGCAAGGGGAAGGTTCAAGCAGACATAGGACAAGGATCAAAGATTAAGGAATGGAATCAAGACAGAGAACCATCTGAAGATAAAGCCACCATAGGTGCAGATACAAGTCAAAAAGGAGATCTCATATGCACCAGTGATGCCATTGGGCATGCCTTCAACAGGGCTCATGAGGAGTTTGATAAGTCAAGTGGAGCCCATGCTCTCAAGGAATCAGAGGCTTCAAAACTACTCAAGTCCATGAAAAAGGAGGTTAGTATTTTTTATTTAATAAAGATGGATGGGAAATTCAGGTCAGAGTTATTGCAGATAATTGATGAAGCTTCCACTACAAGTTTGGTGGCAAAGACTGCTGTTTTACATAAAGGAAAAATTGTAGGGGAAGCACCCCTTACAGATTATAAAAGTCCTCGGCTGATAGTATCTATCAAAGGTCATGAATTTCAAGGAGTTATTGTGGATGGTGGTTCTGGCATTAACTTGATGCTTGAACATACAATGGAAAAGATTGGACTCCACCCTTCAAGGCCTGCAAATTTCACTGTTACTTTGGCAGATCAGAGCAAAGTAAGGCCCCTGGGAGTGATCCCAAAAGTTCCACTTGAAGTACAAGGTAATCTATTCATTCTGGATTTTGTGGTTTTAAGATTGCCCTAGGTTGAAGGAGGATTTCCCCTCTTAATTGGATGACCATGGCTGAGGCATGCAAGTGGCATTCATGATTGGGGCAAGGACACTATGTGGGTACAAAAGAAAGGGCAAGAGCTGACACAGATTCATTTAGAAGAGGGCCCAGATAATCAAGGAAACACTAGCATGATGCAAACAGTTGGCATATGCATGGAACTAGAATCGGAGGATCAACCCCAAATAGATTTCGAGGAAGAAGAGGATATTCTAAATTGGCTCCAAGCAGGCAACTCTTCCTCTTGTTTTGGAATTTTTCTTAATAATTCTTGTACGACTGAAGGTTATGATGAAGATAAGGAGAAAGTCCAGGTTGATGGATTAGGAGAGCCCATCACAGACCATAGAAGGGGCAGGAAGACACCCCTCAACTACAACTTGGAGGAGGATATGACAACCACAGATAAGGAGGTTACTAAAGCTAAAGGCAAGGTAAAAGATTCTAGTGAAGAGTGTTCTTTCCCCATTCAAGAAATCCCTGCAGGATGGATGCAGGACAAGGAGGAACACATTGAAATCCAAAACACACCTGCTTATGAAGTAATGCACAAAAATTTAGTAGAAGAAGACAAGGAAGAAGATGAGCACGAAGATAATATGGTAGAGAGGAATCCTATCAAAGAAATACAATTAGGCACTCAAGACAACAATCGGCCAGTTTTGGTGGCCATTTGGTTGTGGAGCCACCCAGGGCTCCTTGAAAAGGTAAAATCATTCTTGACCCATTATACAGATGTTTTTGCTTGGCATTATAAAGACTTAGAAGGAGTGCCTGCAGCTTATGGAGAGCACAGAATCCCTCTGGTTGATGGATCCAAACCCATAAGAGGGAAGAGTTATAGACTTAATCCAAAATATGCTGAAGCTGTCTATGTGGAAATACAGAAGATGGAGGATGCAGGAATCATCATTCCTGTGGAACACTCAGAGTGGCTCTCACCTATGGTTATAGTACCAAAGAAGAATACTAATCAAATTAGAATTTGTGTTCACTTTAGAGCACTCAACAAGGTGACCATTCCAGATGGTTTCCCAATGCCTTTTGCAGAGCAGGTCATTGAAGAAGTGGCTGGGCATGCATTATATAGCTGTATGGATGGATTTAGTGGCTATAATCAAATATGAATACACCCAGAGGATCGTGAAAAGACCGCTTTTATCACACCTTGGGAAAATATGTGTATGTAAAAATGCCATTTGGGCTCAGAAATGCTCTAGCCACCTTTAACAGAACGGTCAATCTCATTTTTGGCCCCCTATTGCTGGAATCACTTAGAATCTTCATAGATGAATTCTCTTCGTTTTCAAGCTCTCACAAAGAAACTCCTCTAGATTGTTTGGACCATCACTTGAGGCAGTTGCAGAATGTTTTCAAGAGATGCAGGGAGACTAAGCTAAAGCTCAATCCAAACAAATGTCATTTCCTTGTGACAGAAGGAACTCTCTTAGGACATGTGGTGTCGGCTAAAGGTATGGCCCCGGATCCTGCCAAAATCATTTCTATATTAAAGTTGCCTAAACCTAAATCTCCTAAAGAGATTCAGCGTTTCTTGGGGCATACTAGATACCATAGAAGGTTTATAAAAATGTATGCAGAGATAGCTAGACCACGGGCTAGACTTATAGGTAAGGAAGTACCTTTTAAATGGGAAGAAGAGGAGGAAAAAGCATATCAAACATTGCGGTCAAGGTTAGTGTCTACTCCTATTTTGATCACACTTGAGTGGTAAAAAATCTTTCATATACATGTAGATGCCAGTGCCTATGCAGTGGGGGCAGTTTTGACCCAACCCAGTGAAGAATTTAAAGTGGACAGACCAATTCAATATGCGAGTAGAATCTTGACCAAGGCTGAAAGGAATTAGTACTACAGAAAGGGAAGCCCTAGCAATGGTTTTTCCTGTCCAGAAATTTCGTCATTACTTACTGGGAGTAAAATTTATTATTATAACAGATCACCAACCACTAAAATACTTACTCAACAAACCACAAGCCACTGGTAGAATATGGAGGTGGTTATTGTTGTTCCAAGAGTTTGATTTTTCTGTAGTCCACAGACCAGGTAAAGAAAATGTTATGGCGGATCACCTATCCAGAATCAATATGATGGATCAAGCTAGTGGAATCAATTTATTTGGAAGAAGAAGAAGTGAGGGAAGTCCTTCACTCTGCACATGAAGGAACAGGTGGTGGGCACCTTCCAGGGCATATTATGAGTCAGAGGATACTGGATGTTGGTCTATGGTGGCCTACACTATGTAAGGATGCGGATGAATGGGGAAAGGCATGTGATGTTTGCAAGAGGTGTGGACCTAAGCCAACAAACCAGAGGCATAGCCCCTTGATTGTTTCCACTTCTTGGCAACCATTTGAGAAGTGGGGGCTAGATTTTGTAGGGCCCATCTACCCTCCCGCGATTCCAAAAAGAGAGAAATATCTCTTGATAGCTACAGATTATGTGAAAAATTGGGCTGAAGCTATTGCCTCCCCCGACTACACTGCCCAAACTGTTGCTAATTTTCATTTACAGTAGCATCATTTGCAGGTTTGGATGTCCACTTGAAATTGGTACAGATCAGGGTACCCATTTTGTCAATAAGGTCTTGCAGGAAATTTTCAATAGGTATAGAATTCTACATAGGACCTCTTGTGCCTACTATCCAAGAGCCAATGGTCAGGCTGAATCGACAAATAAGGTTTTAATCTCAATGTTAAGGAAGGAGTGTATGTTACAGCCCACTTCCTGGGGCATTGCTTATCTAGGTACCCTATGGGCATACAGGTTAGCTTACAAAGAGGCCACGGGATATTCTCCATTCCAACTAGTTTATGGCATATTGCCCATTGAGCCCTTTGAATTTTTACATGGATCACCTAAGATAACATTCATGCAGGGCAAGAAAGCTTGTGATGTCTCTCAGAGGCTCGGAGCACTACATAAAGTGGAGGAGATTCGTCTACTAGCAACAAAACAATTGATAGAGACTCAGATGAAGAGGAAGGAGGCACATGATCGACCTCTGTGGAACAACAACATAGAACCAGGCATGTTAGTTCTTCTCCATAGACCTCATCTTCATACAATTGAGAGGAAAATGGCTTCCACATTGGGAAGGACCTTATCGAGTCAAAACAATGCTAAATTGGGGTGCTGTGGAGTTAGAGACGCTGAAAGGAGAGGCCTTGCCACTGGTCAACATATCAAGGCTCAAGGCCTACCATCAACACACTTGAAGAAGTATGGATCACCTGGAACTGCAAAATCTGTCCAGGTTGTACATAGCTTTCTCATCTCATTTTGCTCAGTTATAGTAGTTTTCTTTATCAATTTCATTCTTGTTCCTTGATTCTTTAGCAAACCTAGAAGGCATTTCATAACCTCTGCAAAAGTAAAAATTTTTGGGTATTTTTGGAAATTTTTCTAGCATTTTTAGCATTTTTCTAGCATTTTTTATCCCTTTCCGATGTCATTTTCTTGCCAAATAGGAGGAATAAAAGGAGGCTCTCTGTCGTTTGATGAAGGAAATTGGGCCTAGCCCTGTAGAAAATTTCATGAGATTTTTTTCAGAATTTTTTGGCAATTTTTTGGCATTTTTTTGGATTTTTCCTTCAATTTTCTCTATTTTTGGGTTGTTTTTTATTATTTTATTATTTTTATTTTTTATTTTATTTATTTTATTTTATTTATTTTATTATTTATTTTCTTTATCTTTTTTAGTATTTTTTCTGTATGGGCGTTCCAAAAAAAAAAAGACGACCATTTTTTTTAATTTTAGTATATATATATTTTAATTTTTATTATTTTTATTTTTTTAATTTTTTTGGCTGAAAGCTTTTGGCTTTGGATCGTGTCTCAGTTGGCTGTTTTTTACAAAAATGGAGTCATTTTATGTTTTTTTTGGCACCTCTAAACTCAATATTTGACTTTATTTTTCCAAATTCCAACTTTTTCTCTGACTTTTGGTCAAACCCCACATGTTTTGAACACATTTATCACATGTTTTTATTCTACCACATTGTCCACATGGTATATTCTCACCTTGTCTTACATTATGTTTCATAATCTCCCAATTGCAACCTCTGTAGCTCTAATGTTTGATCATTTTCACCCCCTCCAGACCCCATCATCATTCCCCCATGCCCTCCCTTTACCAATCTGCCCAGCCACATCCTTAACCCTCCCTATCCCTTCAATCCCCGCCCCTCAGCCCTCCCCTCCTACTCCTCTCTACCCTCCCATTGCAACTCTTTGCTTTTCCATGGCAGAATCCAATTTTTGGTTCTTCTCTGGTGTTTGTTCTATCCTGCTTTTGGTGGATTTGGTTGCTGCTCAGATATCCTCTTCAAGTTTTTGCAGCTCCATTATCATGGTGTCCTATATGCTCAAAGTTTTGGCTATAGCTCTCCGGGACGGAGAGCACATTAGGTGGTGGGCAACTGTTGAGCCCATAAAAGTCATGTTGGTCAAAGTCAATTGCAATCAAAGTCAAAAGGTCAAAGTCAACTGGTCAAACTCAACAAGATCAAGGTCAAAGTCAATAGGTGCAAAGTCAAAGTGCTAAAGTGCAGGTGTCAAAGTGCACAGGTAGTGCACAATTAATGGTCCACAAAGGGTAAATTGGAAAAAGTGGGTTGCAGGTTGCAGAGGTAATTTCTCTAATTTCCCTAAGGTTCAAAGTGTGTTTTAAAGTGTTTTCAAAGGTTCAGGTGAACCCTCTCTTATGTGCAAAATGAAGACTTAAAAGGAAATGTGAAGGTATGTGAAGCGACAGCGTACGCACAGGGGAAAGTATAGCCCCCCAATTAAAAATTTTGGGTTTTAGTCTAAAGTCACTACAGGACAAAACAGTGAGTCGTTGGCTACCTTAGTGGAAGCTTGGTGCAAGGTGTGCACAAGGATAAGCTTGAAGCAGGTGGAGGTCAGGTGCAGAGGAGGCCGGTGGCAAGAAGACTTTGGGATATTTGGTATTTTGTAATTGAGCACTTTGTGTGATTGTGCACAGAAGTATTGGCTTGTATTGTGCTTCCAACATTGTAATTGTCTTATTGTAATCAATCGGAAGAAGCTTCCAAGGTGTATTTCCTCTTCTGGTCTTTTCCTTTTCTCCTACAAACCCTCAAACTCCTTCTTGTCTAAGAATCCCCCAACACTCCTTCAATTCTCTACATCATCTTCTTCACCCATAGTAATCTTGCAGAGGCTGCTGCTCTCTCTCTCTCTCTCTCTCTCTCTCTCTCTCTCTGCAGAGCTTCAAATTGAGTGCAAGATGGCTCATTCAAAAGGTATTAGTTAGTTTATGCCTATAAGTTTTCATAGCATTTGGTTCAGTAGATTGGGAGAAATCTGAGTTTTTCTGTCTCGGGGTCAATCTCTGCGTATTCCTGAAAAATAGGAAGTACCACCGGTGAATGTCGCATTCATTCCTATAGCATATTTTGCTTATTCCTTATACTTTTGTGCATTCCATACACTAAACCCTATGTGTATCACTCCCATAAAAGGATTTTTTCTAATTGTAATCACGCTGGTCGCTATGTGCATATAAAGTTCATTGTCTCTTCCATAGATAGTACGTTTTTTGAGCTAGACGACCCGCGAACCTATCTGTTTTGTATCGACTCTTTCTCCTTGATGCTCCAAAGTACATAGTGCATTTCTTTGCACCTATTGCATGCCTATAAGGTCTATTTGAGTCTCCATAAGCTCAAGGGCTGGTCTTGTGCCGGTTGGCTTGACCAAACTTCGTTGCTTCGAAACGCACTTTTCTACCTTCTACAAGCTTCTCCAAGTTCTTTCAGTGGTATCAGAGCTGGATCAAGATGGGTGACAACTTTCCCTCAATGATCAAGAAGCTTGATCGACATAACTACGCGGCTTCGCAAATCAGGATGGAGGCCTATTTGCAAGGTAGAAATCTTTATGGAATTGTAGCAGGTGATGAAGCTATGCCTATTCCAAGATCCAAAGGAGGACCTACACAAGAGGAGACAGATAAGTTCACACTTTGGTGCGCAAGGGATGCTCAAGCAAGGTTGTACATACTAAACTCTATCTCTGACTTTCTATTACCACATATTAGAGGATGCAAGACATCTCAAGAGACTTGGGATGCCCTCGGGACTTTCTTTTCTGCTAGTACCAAAGCAAGAAAGAATCATCTTTGGAACGAGTTCAACCAAATGAAGTAGACGCCTAAACAAACCATCAGAGAGTTTGTTACCAAGGTCAAGGAGGTTGCGGATCAGTTAGCATGCATTGGAGAGCTGATTGAAGAAGAGGTCATCATGAGGCAAATTCTCAACGGCATTCGAAGTGATAAGCAATGGCAATCCTTCATGACGGCTTATGATCTCATCATGGATGTGCAAACTCTAGACTTCAACATCTTTCTTGGACAACTCTTCAATAAAGAAGCCAACAATAACATAAAGGAAGGTAACTCATATCATGATAATTCAACTAGTGCTCTATATGCAGATAAGAAGGATAAGAAGTAGAAAGGCAAGAAAAAGGAAGAAGATGAAGAAGAGACCTCCCAAGCCAACTTCGCAAGCAAGAGCAAGTGGAAAGGGAAGAAGAAAGGATCAAAGCAAGACAAAGCCAAAGGTCAGAATGTTCAATCTTGTGCCATATGCGATAAGACCAACCACACCACTCAGAATTGTAGGTTCAATGGGAAGACCCGGAAAGGAAGTGGAAGAGGTGGATATGGCAGCAATAGAGGCAGATGTGGACACAACTTCAACAATAACAATAGAAGCTATAATAGAAGGACTACAACAATTATTCAGAAGATCAACCACATGAAGACTCATTTCTTCTCATGAATCTAAGCCACAAAAAAGGTAAAGAAGTTGATCATTTTTTCTACATAGATTTTGGATGTTTGAATCATGTTGCAGGCAACATTGCTCTTCTATCTGATTTGGAAAGTCCAAAGCATAGACATGAAGTGCAAACAGGGGATGACACAAAGCACAATGTGGAGAAGATTGGTAATGTCAAAGCTTCCAATGGCAGGACAAACATTCTAAGTAAGGTTCTCTATGTACCCACTATCACTAAAAACCTAATAAGTGTAGGACAAATAGTTGAAAAAGGATTGCAAGTTAGGTTCACCCAACATGGAGCTTTTGTGGAAGATCCATGTCAAGGCTTCAAGAAGATAGCCCGAGGTGAGAAGCATGGTAGGCTCTTTACTTTTGAGGTAGGAGAAACCAGGAACATAGCTCTATTCAACTTTGGGTCTCAAACCCTAAGTGAGCTTGAAGTGTGGCATAAGAGACTTGCTCATGTGAATGAAAGAACCTTGAAGGATATATGCAAGGATCAAAGTGTTCTAGGACTACCGAACATATCAAAGCAACACATGATCAACAAGTGTGATGCATGTCAGATTGGGAAGGCACAAAGACAACCATTCAACCACAAAGGCTACATCCACAACAACTTATTGGACTTAGTACATACAGATGTATGGGGACCAAGTCAAGAAACTTCATTGGTAGGATCAAGGTATTATGTCTCATTTATTGACGACCATAGTAGATGGACTGTTCTATACTTTATCAAGAGTAAGAATGAAGTGTTTGATTGCTTCAAGAAGTATCTTGCACATGTGGAGAATCATACAGGTAGGTCACTAAAGAAGCTCAGATCTGATGGAGGGGAAGAATACTTCTCCAAAGAGCTTGATGAGTTCTTGCAGGACAAAGGTATCAAAAGAGAAGTGACTACTACGTACTCTCCTCAACTAAATGGAATTGTAGAGAGGAGAAACAAGACACTGGTTGGATCAGCCCGAACAATGCTTGAAGAGAAGAAGTTGCCACATTATCTATGGGTAGAAGCTATTTCAACTGCTGTGTACCTTGTCAATAGACTACCATCCAAATTGATTCAAGGTATGAATCCTTATGAAGCATGGCATGGAAGAAAACCTAGTCTTGGACATTGCAAGGTTTTTGGTTGTTTAGCTTATGTTCATGTACCATCACTGTGAAGAGAGATGGTGGATGCAATCCAAAGATGAGTAGGTGCTGCTACAACCAGCTTCACACCAGCCAACTGAGACTTCAGAGTTGATTAGTAGATCCTTTGAGCTTCCTAAATCCACCACAATATCAGCCAAGTACTTTGGAACATGTATCCCAAAAGTTTAAGTCAAGATAGACTAGTTGCAAGATGACTAGCTCCCAAAACTTGCTATTTTTGGACATATGCCTGCTGGAAAAATTAAAGAGTGCTCTCAACCTGGTAGGACTTAGATAAATTCCTTTTGGGCATAGCAAATAGACTTATCAAGATTCCCAATCCAAGTTAAAACACTTCAAATGATGGACTGAGCACTGAGAACAAGATTCATCAATTTCTGGAACATGCCCACCATTCTCGGGGCTCTGTAGAGATAGAATAGTGAGTACTAAAATGCAGATATCTCAAAAACTATGAATCCAATTACCTTGAGAGCTTATGTGCGTAAACTAGACAGTACGAGCTATTCAACGCACTTTAAAACACTGAAATAGGTTGCGTAGAACTCGAGATATGACCTTCTGAAGTTACTGCTCTGAGTGAGTATAGAAGAGAACAAAACAGAGAAGTAAATAATGATAAATGTATAGATTTACATATGATTACAACCACATTGGCAATGAATATTTGCACAATGGGAGTAGAATGATAAAGCTATGGAGGAAGCTCTTCAATCTCTACAAAATGACATGAAGTGGTCACGTACAAGGCTTGCTAATTGCCTCTTCCTTCTTTCTCTTTTTATAGCTATTCTTGGAGGGAGTTTTGAATTTGAATTTGAATGGCTCCACCTAAAAGTGATCCCCAAATTTAGGAGATATTCCCTCAGCTCAAAAATTCATGGTTTTAGGTAGTTAGAGCCACGAGTTTGCTTTTACATCATGGATGAGATAAGCCATCTTTTTCCTTTTTCTTTCTTTCAATTACAAGATATAAAAATGAACTCTTTTACAAGAGGGGTTCACATGACTACACATGTGACTTACAAATGATCACAATATCAAGCATATCAAGCATATAGGCTTGGGTAAAATGCACCAACAGCTCCCCCTCAAGCCTAACATGCTTGGCCTCCAAATAAGTCTTCAATTGTCCTTGATTTCCTGCAAGCCAATCATCAACTTGAATCTACTTAACTTTGTACCATCAAGAGCTTTAGTCAACATGTCGGCACATTGCATATCTGTAGAGTCATAGGATAGTTGAATATCCTTGCTCATTAGTTTCTCCCTTACATAATGGTAGTGGACTTCAATATGCTTGGTTCTAGCATGGTATACCGGATTAGCTGCTAGATGTAGTGAGCTTGTGTTGTCACCAAAAATGTGAGGTGTTGAAGAATGAAGTCCAAGATTTGTGTACAAAGACTTTAACCACATGATTTCTTGAGTTGCATTAGCCAAACCTCTATATTCGACTTCGGTAGAAGATAATGCCACAGTTGGTTGCTTCTTTGATGACCAAGAAATGATTTTTGAACCTGCAAATGATATATACCCGGATGTGCTTCTTCTATCATCTCTAGATCCAGCCCAATCTACATCTGAGTAGACCTTTAACTCAATTTCTGAAGTAAATGAATAAAACAAACCTTCATTCATGGTCCCCTTTAGGTACTTGAGGACTCTCTTGGCCGCTTCCATATGTGGTCTTCTCGGCTTATGCATAAACTGACTCAATATGCTAACACTATAACATATATCCACCCTTGTGAGTATTGCATAGTTCAAACTTCCAACCAAGCTTTGATAGCTTGTGATGTCTTCAATTGGCTCTCCTTCATAAGCACTAAGCTTATGATTTTGCTCCATAGGTGTACTTGCACACTTGGAATTTTCCATCTTGAATTTGACGAGCATGTCATGCACATACTTCCTTTGTGTGATGTAGATACCTAAATTTGTGTAGATTAACTCCAATCCAAGAAAATAAGTGAGTGGTCCGAGGTCACTTATTTTGAACTCCTCCTTCATTTGAGTCTTTACCTGTTTGATTCCTTCAAGATCATTGCCTGTGATAATAATATCATCAACATACACACATAAATAGATCACTTCAGATCCATTCCTCTTTATGAACAAAGAGGTATCCGCTTTGCTAGCTTTGAATCCTTGGTCCTGCAAATAAGTCACCAATCTGAAATTCCAAGCTCTTGGAGCTTGCTTCAATCCATACAAAGCTTTCTTTAGTTTGCATACATAGTTAGGATGATGTGCATTCTCATATCTAGGAGGTTGTGCCATATACACTTCCTCAGAAATCCATCCATTCAAGAAAGCATTCTTTACATCAAGTTGATAGAGATTCCAATTTCTAGATGCAGCAAGACTTATGAGAACCCTAATTGTAGGCATTTTTGCAACAGGAGAGAAAGTCTCCTCATAATCAATACCATGGGTTTGAGCAAACCCTTTAGCAACTAACCTTGCTTTGTGTCTATTTATACTTCCATCTGGATTCCTCTTGATTTTGTATATCCATCGAGAGCCAATTACCTTCATAGATGGCTTGTTAGGTACAAGCTCACAGGTGTCGTTTTCCTTCAGGGCTTCCATTTCTTCATCCATTGCATCTCTCCAAGCTTTCTTGCTTTGTGCTTCTTCGAATGTGGTAGGTTCTTCATTGGTTGAATCCTTTGCAATGTAGATTGAGTGCTTGGTGACCAAAGAAGTATCATAACCAAACCTCTCAGGTTTCTTCTTCTCCCTTGAAGACCTTCTAAGTGGTTGATGTGAGCTCTCGGGTCCATATGTAGCATCTTGCATCTTTGCTTTACCTTTGTTCTTCCATAGCTTTAGTCTTTCCAAGTCTTCTAGGTCAATCTCCGAATCACTTTCTTCAATCTGCTTTGGCTCCTTTGGTTGAAGTGATGGAAAATCTTCATCCAAGTCATATGGCAGCTTCACTTTCCTGTCATCATCAAACCATGATTTGTTTTCATCAAAAATTACATCTCTACTCACAGAAAATCCTTTATTGGTTGGATTGTACAATCTATATCCTTTTTGGTTTTGATCATAACCAATGAATACACACTTCTCTGCCTTGGGATCCAATTTCCCTCTTACTTGAGAAGGAATGTGAGCATAGGCTAAGCATCCAAAGATTTTACAATGCTCTAGAGTAGGTCTTCTTCCATTCCACACTTCATATGGAGTGGTTCCATCTAGTGACTTAGATGGAAGTCTATTTATGAGATATGTGGCTGTAGACACAGCCTCTGCCCATAGGTAGTTTGGCAATCCCTTTTCGTTGAGCATGGACCTTGCAGCCGACAATAGCTTTGTTCCTCCTCTCTGCTACACCATTGAGTTCCGGTGTATACCTTGTAGTGACTTCCCTTTTAATGCCCCTTTCATGCAAGAAGGCATCAAATTCAGAAGAGAAGTATTCTCCTCCACCATCTGATCAGAGTCTTTTCAAAGTCCTACCTATTTGGTTTTCAACAAGAGCAATATACTTCTTAAAGCAATTAAACACTTCATCCTTGTGCTTCATGAAAAACAGAATGGTCCACCTGCTACAATCATCTATGAAAGACACATAATATCTTCAGCCTGATATAGATGGCTCCTTACTTGGACCCCACACATCCGTGTGCACTAGATCCAAAGGATTTTGATACATATATGCTTTCTTATTGAAAGGTTGTCTATGAGCCTTGTCGAGTTGACAAGCTTCACACTTATAAATCATGTGTTGCCTTGTGATATTAGGCAAACCAAGTACACTTTGGTCCCTGCAAATTTGTTTGAGTGTCCTCTCACCAATGTGAGCAAGCCTTTTGTGCCATATCTCCAACTCTGTTAGAGTTTGAGATCCATAGCTAAACAAAGCTATGTTCTTTGTTTCTTCCATTTCAAAAGTGAAAAGCCTTCCTGTCTTTTCTCCTTTGGCAATCCTTCTAAAGCCTTGCCTTGGGTCTTCAACATATGCTCCAAATCGATTGAATCTAACCTGCAATCCTTTTTCAACAATCTATCCAACACTTATTAAATTTTTGGTAATTGTAGGGACATACAAGACTTTGCTTAAGAGGTTCATATTCCCATCTGATGTCTTCACATTACCTATCTTCTCCATTGAGTGCCTTGTGTCATCTCCTGTCTGCACTTCATGCTTGTTATGAGGATCTTCCAAATCAGAAAGTAAAGCCACATTTCCTGCTACATGGTTTGAGCATCCCGAATGAATGTAAAATATGTGATCATCATCCTTACCCTTCTTCACTGATAGATTCATAATCAATAATGAATCTTCTTGACTTTGGTCCTCTGCATAGTTATTGTAATCTCTTCTTCCTCTATGGCCACTTTGATAGTTGTTGTTGTTGTTGTTGTTGTTGTTGTTGTAATTGTTGTTGTAGTAGTTGTTGTTGTAGCCTCCATTGTATCTGCCTCTATCTTATCCATAGCCACCTCTATTGAATCCTCTTCCTCTTGAGTTCCTCGGGTTTGTGAAACATTCTTCAGTAGTATGATTAGATAAGCCACATATATTGCAAGGTTGAGATGATTGGAATCTCCCTCTGCCTTGCTTTCCACCTCTGCCTCTTCCTCTAGCTCTTCCTCTACCTGCAAAGTTTGCTTGGAAAGAGCTACCTTCATCTTCATTTTTCCTATTCTTTGACTTGTCCTTGACCTTAGCTTTATCAGAATATAAGACAGAAGGTTGATTACCTCTTGAGGACTCACCACCTTTGCTAATCTTTGCTTCATGAGTGAAGAGTTGGCCCATGAGTGTGTTGAGGTCGGGTACATGCATATCCATGTGTAAATCCATGGCTGTTGTGAATGACTCCCACTTGTCGTCTGCGTTGATTCCATTTATGATTTGTCTAATGATTTGCTCCTCTTCAATTACCTCTCCAATGCTTCCAAGTTGGTCGAAAATCTCCTTCATCTTTGTGACATAATCAGTCACATTTTGCTTCGGCCTTTTCTTCATTGTTGTGAACTCCATCCACAATTGGTTCTTCCTTGCTCGAGTGTTGGAAGAGAAGAAAGAAGCAAGTGCATTCCAGGTCTCTCTTGATGTCTTGCATCCCTTGACATGAGGTAAAAGAAAATCAGAGATTGAGTTTAGAATATAGGACCTTGCAAGTGCATCCTTCGAACACCAATTTGAAAGTCCTTCCACTTCTTCACGTGATGGTTGCCCTTTGTTCCTCATGGTTGGCATTGCTTCATCTCCGGATATGAATCCATATAGATTCCTCCCTTGAAGGTAAGCCTCCATCCTTAGAGACCATGCCGGGTAGTTGTTTCGATCTAATTTGTTATCCAACCATTGAAGAATGCATTCTTTACATCTAGTTGAAGTATCTTCCAATTCTTGGAAGAGGCAATACTAAGCAAAACCCTAATAGTAGGCATCTTTGCCACAGGAGAGAAGGTCTCCTCATAATCCATTCCCTGAGTTTGTGCAAAGCCTTTTGCTACAAGCCTTGCCTTATACCTGTTAATGGAACCATCAGAATTCTTCTTGAGTTTATAGACCCATCTTGAGCCTATTACCTTCATGGATGAAGTCTTGGGCACCAAATCCCAAGTGTTGTTTTCCTCAAGTGCTTCAATCTCTTCCTTCATTGCATGCTTCCATTCTGATTTTGCTTTGGCCTCTTCAAAGGATGATGGCTCCTCTTGGTTTATATCCTGTGCTATGTAGATAGAATGTTTAGTTACTAATGAGGTGTCAAACCCATACCTTTCTGGTTTTTTCTTTTCCCTCATAGATCTTCTTAGGCCATGATGTGATGATTCTGCCTCATGTCCAAGTTCCTGCAATTTTGCTTTAGCTTTAGACTTCCATGCTTTGATCTTTCCCATCTGAGATTCTTCATCATCCTCTGAGGTGTCTTGTTCTTCAATCTTTGGTTGTTCTCTACCAAGCTTTGGAAAATCTTCTTCAAGATCATATGGTAAATTGACCTTCCTGCATGAATCTGCATACCATGAATTGTTCTACCCAAAAACTACATCTCTGCTTACCAAGAATCCTTTGTTGGTAGGGTTGTATAACCTGTAGCCCTTTTGATTGTTGTCATATCCAATAAATACACACCTTTCTGCCTTTGGATTCATCTTGCCTCTAACCTGTGAAGGAACATGAGCAAAAGCAATACATCCAAAAATTTTACAATGATCTAAGCTTGGTCTTCTTCCATTCCAAGCCTCATATGGAGTCATCCCATCAAGGGATTTTGAAGGCAACCTGTTAATCAAGTAAGTGGCTGTAGATATAGCCTCAGCCCATAGATAATTAGGTAAATGCTTTTCATTTAACATGGACCTTGCAGCTTCAACAATTTTCCTATTCCTCCTTTCTGCCACTCCATTTTGCTCAGGAGTGTACCTTGTACTTACCTCTCTTTTGATTCCTCTTTCTTGAAGAAATGAATCAAACTCATGGGAGAAGTATTCTCCCCCTCCATCTGACCTTAGCCTTTTTAGTGATTTACCTGTTTGATTCTCCACAAGAGCCAAATATCTTTTGAAACATTAAAAAACTTCATCTTTGTGTTTCATAAAGAATAGGATAGTCCATCTGCTGCAATCAGCAATAAAGGAGACATAATACCTTGATCCAGATATTGAAGCTTCCTTGCTAGGTCCCCATACATCTGTATGAACCAACTCCAAGAGATCTCCATGCATATAACCTTTCTTCATGAATGGTAACCTGTGAGACTTTCCAAATTGACATGCACTACACTTATAAATCATATGTTGTTTTGACAAATTAGGGAGTCCAAGTACACTTTGGTCCTTGCAAATTTGCTTTAATGACCTTTCACCAGTATGTGCCAACCTTTTGTGCCATACTTCCAATTTTGTGAGTGTTTGACTACCATAATTAAAGAGAGCAATGTTTCTAGTGTCTTGTAATTCAAATGTGAACAATCTACCTGTCTTTTCACCTTTTGCAATTTTTATGAATCCTTGACTTGGATCTTCAACAAATGCTCCTGCTTTTGTGAACCTGACTTGCAACCCTTTCTCTACTATCTGCCCAACACTTATCAAATTCTTTGTAATGGTAGGGACATAGAGTACCTTACTGAGTAGGTTGATGTTTCCATCAGGTGCTTTGACATTGCCTATTTTCTCCACAAGGTTTCTTGTATCATCTCCTGTTTGTACCTCATGCTTATTCCTTGGATCTTCTTAATCTGATAGGAGTGCCACATTTCCTACCACATGATTTGAACAACCTGAATCTATGTAGAAAACATGCTCATCACATTTACCTTGTGGCGTAGCCATGGTCATGATTAATAATGAATCCTCTTTGTTGGAGTCTTCTGTGTAGTTATTGAAGTCTCTCCTTCCTTTGTAGCCTCCTTGATAGTTTGAATGATTATAGTTGTTGTAGTTTCCATGATAATTGTTGAACCTTCCTCTTGAGTAGCCATAACTTCCTCTATTGTATCCTCTGCCTCTTTGATTCCTGGAATTCCTAAAGCAATTTTCAGTTGTATGATTAGTTAATCCACAAATAGAACATGGGTTGGAGTCTTGGGATCTCCCCCTGCCTTGTCTACCTCCTCTTCCTCTACCTCTGCCATGTCTTCCTCTACCAACATAGTTAGCTTGATATGTACCTGCTTCATCATCCACTTTCTTTGCCTTTCCTTTGCTATCTTTGGACTTGCTTTTATCAGTGTATAAAGCTGAAGATTGATTACCTTTAGAGCTTTCTCCATTTTTTATAAGCTTTACCTCTTGAGTAAGTAGTTGTCCAATGAGTGTATTGAAATCAGGTACATGCATGTCCATGTACAAATCCATAGCTGTGGTGAATGCTTCCCACTTGTCATCTGCCTTCAAGCCATTGATGACCTCCCTTACAATTTGCTCTTCATCTATTACCTCTCCAATGCTTCCCAACTGATCTGCTATGTCCTTGAGCTTTGTGACAAAATTAGTCACATTTTGTTTGGGAGCCTTCTTGAGAGTTGTGAAATCCAACCATAGTTGATGCTTCCTAGCTTTAGTACTTGAAGAGAAGAAGGATTCAAGTGCATCCCACACTTCCTGAGATGTCTTAGAACTTCTAATGTGAGGCAACAAAAAATCTAACATAGAGTTGAGGAGATAAGACCTTGCAAGTGCATCCTTGGAGCACCATGTGCTCAATCTTTCTTGCTCTTCTTGTGTTGGTTGACTTTTGTTCCTGAAACTTGGCATAACTTCATCTCCAGCCACATAACCATATAAACTTCTACCTTAGAGATAAACTTCCATTCTTAATGACCAAGCTGAGTAGTTACCTCTGTCCAATTTGTCAATTGATGAAGGAAATCCATCTGCCATGTTGTCCAACCTTGCTCTCATACCACTGTGAAGAGATGGATAGGTATGTGCTTGAAGATGAAGAGGTGTTGCAAAATCCTTGATCTACACCAACCAAATGAACTCCAGGAGTATATGGTGGGCCCTTTTAGCTTGCCAATGGATGTATTAGACACCCTATGTACCTTGGAAGATCACTCTCAAAAAGATAGATCAAAACAGATAAGTTGGAGTTAGCTTAGAGGTGAAGAACTTGCTATTTTGGTTCATACACATGTCCACTGTTTTGCATAATTCTCTGAGCACAGTAGCAATTATTACCTTAATTCCTTTTGGGGAAGTCTAGTTAACCTAAAGAGCTAACTTTCAAGAGTAATCTCATCAAAAATAATGAACCACACACTGAGAATGATGTTTAACAACTGATGATATCATCCCGATTTTCACGGGCTGCTATAGTAATGAGACCAGTGAGCAGACAAATGCACATAACTCAAGAGTTAAGAATCCAATGATTATGAAAATCTGTATGCTTATACTAAACAGTAAGCTGAATCCAAAAAGATTTAAAACATTGAATTTGCGTAAGTAACCACTACGAAGTGGCTCTGACAAGATGAGTAAAAAAGTCGGGTACTTGACAAAGAAGTGAAAATGAACAGATACTGTTGACTTCAACTGAACATAACTGAAGATTGAAACACCCAAATGAAATAAAAATTGGTGAGCATATAGTAGCCTTTTAGATATACCTTTATCAAGTCAAATCATTGAAAATGATGCACCAAGCTCAGAGAAACCATCTCTGCAATGTGACTGAGAAAGCTGAGAGATATGGTAGTGAGTAGTACACTTCACAAGAACGTGGAAATATGAACTCAAATGATCATGAAAATGAAAGTATATTTCTTGTACAATACAATGGACTTACTGATACATATGTGAGCCTTGGAATCACACCTTGATATGGCATAAAGCTGAGCTCTTGGAGGTCTTCACATAGGTCTCTCTAACCACGACTAATACTGCCATCTATTTATAGTTGAGTTTGGGAGGCTAACTTCCCTCAATCACTCTCCAATCAATCAATGATTGATTTGATTCTCTATCTACCACAAATCATAAATTTGTGGCTCCTCTTTCCCTTTTTGATCAAGTGGACTCAACCACTTAAGATTCTTTCACTTTTACATTAAGTAAACTCTTCAAAAGTTACAAGAGGTAGTTCACAAGTGAACTTTACATAGTCTTCATTTTAAAGCTTCTTCTATGACTTTGTGGGACTCAAGCCAATACTTAGGCTTGTCATAGACTTGATCCAATAGTACATAGTGCATTTCTTTGCACTTATTGCATGCCTATAAGGTCTATTTGAGTCTCAATAAGCTCAAGGGCTGGTCTTGTGCTAGTTGGCTTGACCAAACTTTGTCGCTTCAAAACACACTTTTCTACCTTCTACAAGCTTCTCCAAGTTCTTTCATGTTCAACTGATGGTCTCCTACCATTCCATGCCTCATAGGGGGTCATCCTATCAAGGGACTTAGAAGATATCCTATTTATAAGATAAGTGGTAGTAGACATAGCCTCTGCCCACAAGTAATTAGGCAACTTCTTTTCATTTAACATAGATCGAGCTGCTTCCACAATCAATCTCTTCCTCCTCTCTGCTACTCCATTTTGCTCAGGAGTATATCTACTTGTGATTTCTCTCTTGATACCTCTTTCCTGCAAAAATGCATCAACCTCATTGGAGAAGTACTCACCTCCTCCATCTGGCCTTATCCTCTTTAAACTCTTTCCGTTTGATTTTCCACAAGTGCAAGATACCTTTTGAAACAACTGAACACTTCATCCTTATGTTTCATTAAATACAAGATAGTACACTTACTAAAATCATCAATAAATGACACATAGTACCTTGAGCCTGAAATTGAAGGGTCCTTACTTGTTCCCCACACATATGTGTGGATAAGTTCCAAATAATCCTCATCCATATAGCCTTTCTTTGTAAAGGGTAACCTATGTGATTTAGCAAACTGACATCCACCGCATTTATAGATCATATGCTGCTTGGATACATTAGGTATCCCAAGTACACATTGATCTCTACATATCTACTTCAATGTTCTCTCACCAATGTGTCCTAGTCTTTTGTGCCATATCTCTAACTCAAACAAGGTTTGATCCTTATAATTATAAAGTGAAATGTTTCTAGTGTCCTCAAGCTCAAATGTAAACAATCTACCTCTTTTCTCTCCCTTTGCAATTCTCCTGAATCCATGTTGGGGGTCCTCCACAAAGGCTCCAAATTTATTGAACCTAACCTGCAAACCCTTTTCCACTATATGTCCAACACTCATCAAATTTTTTGTGATAGTAGGTACATAAAGAACTCTGCTCAACAGATTCTTATTCCCATCAGAAGTTTTGACATTTCTTACCTTGACAACTAAGTGCTTGGTATCATCACCTATTTGCACTTGGTGCTTTCCGTTGAGATCTTCAAGATCAGAAAGGTGAGCTATATTGCCTGCTACATGGTTTGAACAACCTGAATCAATATAGAAGAGGTGCTCATCATGCATACCTTGTTTTGAGGTCATGTTCATAATGAAAAGAGAATCCTCTTGATCCTTTGTATAGTTGTTGAAGTCTTTTCTTGATTTGTATCCTCCTTGTTCTTCCCAAACACTAAGATAACACTCACATGCGTGGGATGTGTACATTCAAAGTCCAATTTGTGCTCGTATAGATTTCATAAAGATTCCCTATAAATTTTAATGGTGTTTCCTTGATTGTATGCTTTATCACACCTAAGTGTCATAGGTGGAATCTTTCTATTGTGAATAGGCATTTGAATTCAAAATTTAAACATGAGTTCTCATGTTAGTCTCCTTGATTTGTATTGCTCCAAATGCCATCTATTTGAGACGTCCAAGAGTACTAAAATCTGAAGATTGATTTTTTTTTTAATCTAAAGGAATATTACGCAACGTGGAAGCTAGAGGGTTCACCAAATTGGGGTGGGGTTACAATGTTCTTTTATCATATAGAACATCTTAAATTAGCATGATGAATCATCAAATACTCGTATGGTTACATTCAAATGGTCAATGACAATCTCCAAGAATCTAGGTAATATATAACTTCTTGATTTGAGGATAGACATGCCAATTATCATCCACCAAACGTTGATGCTCAACATATGCTAATTATTTTGATATTGGTGGGGATTCTTTGCGGAACATTCATTGCTTGGAGCTATTATTTCACTTCAAAATCAAGCACCAAGATTAGGAGAACATATGCACCAAAACTCTATGATAAAGAAAGTTTTATGTTGATCCTCTTCTGGATTAATGATGTGATTGTACCCCAAAAAACCATTAAGAAAACTAATTATTTCATGACTAGATAATGCATCTAGTAATGCATCACAAAATGGCATATGAAAAGGATCTGTTATTGTTGTTGCATTAACTTTCTTATTCTCCACATATATTCTCAACTTGCCATTCTTTTTAGGTACCACACGTATTAGTGATATCCATGTTACTTGATTCACTGGTTTAATAGACCTTACCACCAATACTTTATCTATTTTCTCTTGGAAATCCTTTGCAAAATCTAGATTGTTGGTGCATACCAATCACCAATTGAAGGCTTGGAAGATCAAATCATAAAGGAAGAATCAATTCCTAAAGTATGGAAGAAGATCATATTCAGAAGACAAGAGAAGTGTACACATATGTACATTAGCATAGTCATAGATGACTTAGATTTTTGTTCAGTAAGAATCATGTACAAATTATCTATAAATACTTTGAGAAAAGTCGGGGCATGTATGAGAGCATATGTAGAAATCAAGATTGAGGAAGTTAGGAGTCAAGAGATAGAGAAAAGTTAGTTGAGTTAGCTCTCATCACTCAATTGTAATTTTCTGAGTTAATGAAGAAATATTGCGCCCGATCTTTTCGTGTCTGCTCCTTCTGTGTTTGATCAATTGTGAAATCCTTTTGAGGATATCTAAGTTGTTAGTTAATGAGCCTGTGACCTGAATTTCAGAGTCTAATTGTAAACAGGCTAGGAGAATTGTGAATAGGAACATTCATATGTGTTGAGTGTCTACAGTTCTCTGAAACAGGCGAAAATTTCGAGTTTAATCTTTTGGTCAGTGCTCACTCCATAGTTTAAAGTTTTGTGCAAGCAAGCACTTAATCTTTAAGTTGGAAGGTGATCTACTCGTGGCTAAAAGCATTTGGCAAAACGGGTTAGATATTGTGAGAACCAAAGTTAAGAAGTTAGGGGTGTCTAAATCGACTTCTCAGAAGTGCAGATTCAGACATAGGTAACTTGTGAAGACAATTTCTCAAGTTATACTAAAGCTTATGAAGTAATTCAACTTGGAGGTGATGCGCAATCTATAGGAGATGATTCGTACAAAGTTTCATAAAAAACTTTACACATTTGATAAGTCAATGTGAAGAAATTCTACAGCAGACTTTTCTGTGTTTCATCTTCTTCACATATTTTCTCAGATTTAATAATTTGGAGATTGGACCTCTAATTAAGTGAAGGTTTTGACTTACTCTTGATATAGAGGTGTTCTAAATTCAAGAGTAGGTTGTTCTTTTGGAGATTAACACTCTCCATCAGTGGTATCAGAGCAGGAGACATCAATTTGAAGGAAGAAGGATCCCGATTGCTGCAGATTCAAGAAATTCAACACTTGAAGGACTAAGAAGTGAAAGCTTGGAGTCAAAACTCGAGGAGAAGACTATTTGACATCAAGAAAGGCAAAAGGAGTTCAATTCGAAGTAAAGGTACATACATTGTTTGTAAAGCTTGAAGTTTTCAATACACAGGTGGACACAAGATGGGAGAAAGCTTGCAGATTGATAAGCTAGATAGGGAGAACTATCCAGCATGGTCCATGAGGATGGAAGCACACCTCATGAGCAAAGATCTTATATCATTTATTACAGGAGATGAAGAAAAACCAGAGTTTGCAGATCCAAGTATTCCTACTAGGGAAGAACTTGCAATGTTGAAGACTTGGATGAGAAAGGATGCTCAAGCAAGAAGTATCATCTACATGGCTGTAAATGATTACCTTTTACCTCACATCAGAGGTTTGGAAAGTGCCACAGATGTTTGGAATGCCTTGGAAGAGCATTTCCAAAATACAACTAAGTCAAGGAAGTCCTCACTATGGGCTGAGTTCACAACCTTCAAGAAGAAGAGCTCACAATCAATTTCAGATTATGTGGCAAGGATGAAAGATATTGCAGATAGTTTGGGAGCAGTGGATGAAGACATTGAAGAGGAAAAGTTGGTAAGACAAATACTTACAGGTTTGAGAGGAGATGAGAAGTGGAAGCCTTTTATATTGTCCATAGAGTTGTCACTTGATCACTTTACTCCTGACCTTAATCAATTGCTAGGACATATGCTAACCTTTGAGCAGGATCTTAAAGGAGACAATGATAGAAGTACAAGTCAAGCTATGTACTCCAAGGACAAGAAAAAGAATGGCAAGGGAAAGCAATCAAATGATGATGAAGAGAATTCAAATCAAGCTAACTTCACAAAAGGGAAGACAAATTTCAGAGGTAAAGGAAGAGGAGGTAAGAACAAAGAGAATGCTAAAGCTTGTTGGATTTGTGGCAGAACAAATCATTTGGCAAATGATTGTTGGTATAACAATCAAAATGGAGGATACAACAATCAGAATTATAGCCAAAGAGGTAGAGGAGGCAGAAACCAAAGAGGCAACTTCAGAGGAAGAGGTGGTAGGACATCATATGGTAGAGGAGGTGGAAGAAACTTCCAATCTCAGTCCTACAACAATAATTATTACAATTATGCATCAGATCAGAAGGATGACATGACTCTTATCTTGAATGCAACTCATGAATCAATGGGAGAAGATCAAAGAGTGTTTTATATTGACTCAGGGTGTAGCAACCATCTGAGTGGAAATCTATCTTTGATGACTGATATGGAAGCAAGGGTGAATGGACATACAGTTCAAACAGGTGACAATACCAAACATAAAGTGGAGAGCATTGGATCAGTGAAGACAAAGAGTGGAAGTACACTTCTGAGCAAGGTACTTTATGTCCCTACTATTCCTAAAAATTTGATAAGTGTAGGGCAAATTGTGGAGAAAGGATATGAGGTAAGATTCACAAATGATGGTGTCTATGTACAAGATCCAAATCAGGGATATAGAACCATAATTGCAGGTAAAAAGGAAGGAAGATTGTTTACTCTCAAAGTCCAAGGTAATGTGGGACATGCATTGTTTACCTATGGAGGTCAAAAGGTATCTGAATTAGACCTATGGCATAAAAGGCTAGGTCATTTCAATGAGAGAGCTATAAAGGAGATGTCAAAGAATCAGGTGGTGCTTGGATTGCCAAATATTGAAGGGCAACATATGGTGTACAAGTGTGAAGCTTGTCAATTAGGTAAAGCACATAAGAGTTCTTATAACAAATTAGGATACAAGTATTCAAATATGCTTGAATTGGTTCATACAGATGTATGGGGTCCCTCAAGGGACTATAGCATAAATGGATCCAGATATTATGTGTTGTTTGTTGATGATGCAACCAGGTGGATTACTTTGTATGTAATCAAGGATAAATCAGAAGTTTTCAAGACATTCAAACATTTTCATGTCTATGCAGAAAGGATCACAGGACAAAAGCTAAAGAGGTTAAGATCAGATGGAGGGGGAGAGTATTTCTCAAAAGAGTTTGATGATTATTTGTGGAATGCAGGTATCAAAAGAGAAGTGACTTGCAGGTACTCCCCTCAACAAAATGGAGTAGCAGAAAGGAGGAATAGAACTCTTGTAGAATTTGCAAGAGCCATGATGAAGGAAAAGAATTGTCCAAATTACTTATGGGCAGAGGCCATTAACACTGCAACATACCTTGTGAATAGGTTGCCTTGCAAAGCTTTGAATGGAGGAACCCCTTATGAAGCATGGTGGGGTAAGAAGCCTAGTCTTGATCATTGTAAAGTATTTGGATGTATTGCATATGCTTATGTTCCTTCACAATTAAGACATAAGCTAGAACCAAAGGCAGAGAAGTATGTGTTTATTGGGTATGATGATAGACAGATGGGTTACAGGTTGTGGAGTCCATCCACAAAGCAATTTCTTGTTACTAAAGATGTGACATTTGATGAGCAAAACATGTGGTATACAGGATCACCAAATGAGTATACAGGTGTTGAAGAAATTCAGAGAAAAGGAAAGGCAAAGGTAAAAGTTTGTGAAGAAATTGTTGATGAAGTTGACTCTAGATGTAGAGTGCAGGATCATGTAGAAGAAGGGCCAAGATTTGATCCAGAATCAAATGAGGCTGAAACTTCAAGAAGTGCAGAAATCAGGAGATCTACAAGGGAAAGGAAAGAACCTATAAGGTATAGTTATGATACATCTTTCCTAACAACAAAAGATTATGCATACATTGTGAAAACAGAAGAAGATCCAACCACTTATGAAAAAGCCAAAGGTAAACAGAATTGGGAGAAGGCAATGCAAGAAGAGTATGATGCTCTACTTGAAAATGAAACTTGGGAATTAGTACCAAGACCAAAGAATCAGAAGGTCATTGGATGCAAGTGGGTATATAAAACAAAGAGGTTTGCAGATGGTAAGGTGTCTAGATATAAGGCTAGACTTGTGGTCAAAGGTTATGCCCAAACTTATGGGGTAGATTATGATGAAACCTTTAGTCATGTTGCTAAGATGTCTACAATTAGGACATTGATTGCTATTGCTGCTTGCAAGGGATGGAAATTATCACAATTGGATGTGAAAAATGCATTTCTAAATGGATACATTGCAGATGAAGTATATATGGAGCAACCAGAAGGTTTCATGGAATCAATTGGATCAGATTATGTGTGTAAGCTCAAGAGAGCTTTATATGGGTTAAAGCAAGCCCCAAGAGCTTGGAATTACAGATTGGTCAAGTTCTTGAATGAATGTGGATTTCAAGCATCAAAGGCAGATAGTAGCTTGCTAGTGAAGGCAAGTGAAAATGGATATATTTACATATGCATTTATGTTGATGATATTATTGTTACAGGAACAGATGCTCAAGGAATCAATGAACTCAAGAAGCAAATAGAGAAGGAGTTTAAGATAAGTGACTTGGGAAACTTATCTTATTTTCTAGGAATGCAGATTGTGTATACTCAACATGGAGTATATGTTTCACAAGAGAGATACTTGAAGAATCTTCTAGTCAAGTTTAACATGGAAGATTGCAAGACCTCAACTACACCATTGGAGGTAAATCATAAATTAAGCAGGTATGGAGGTGAAGAGTTCAATGACATGAAGAAATATCAGAGTTTGGTAGGTAGTCTAATCTATGCTACCTTGACAAGGCCAGATCTATCATATGCAGTAGGTGTGTTGTCACAATTTATGCATTTTCCAAAGAAGACTCATTGGATTGCAGCCCAAAGGGTACTCAGATATATCAAAGGAACCCTAAGTGAAGGTCTGTATTATGGTTTCACTTCTGACACAAGAATCAAAGTGTTTAGTGATGCAGATTGGGCAGGTGACTCAGATGATAGAAGGTCTACTCATGGATATCTATGTTATGTTGGAGACAAGCTAGTGTCTTGGTGTTCAAAGAAGCAACATACAGTTGCTTTATCATCCACAGAAGCTGAGTATAAGGGAATGGTAGAAGCTGCAAAGGAAGTGATATGGTTGAAGACCTTGATGAAAAGTTTTGAGTCTGATCATAGTACTCCAATAATTTTTGGAGACAATATGAGTTCTTTGTATTTGGCAGCTAACCCTGTTTTTCATGCCAGGACTAAGCATATAGAGATTCAGTATCATTTCTTGAGGGAAAAGGTACTAGATAAAGAGATTGAAGTGATGTATACTCCAACAAAAGAACAAGTGGCAGATATGATGACAAAGAGTCTGGATGGACCTAAGTTACAAAGGTTCAAAGACATGGCAAGTATAAAGAAGACAGAGAAAACCTCAATTGATGATTGAGGGGGAGCTGTTGGTGCATACCAATCACCAATTGAAGGCTTGGAAGATCAAATGATGAAGGAAGAATCAATTCCTAAAGTATGGAAGAAGATCATATTCAGAAGACAAGAGAAGTGTACACATATGTACATTAGCATAGTCATAGATGACTTAGATTTTTGTTCAGTAAGAATCATGTACAAATTATCTATAAATACTTTGAGAAAAGTCGGGGCATGTATGAGAGCATATGTAGAAATCAAGATTGAGGAAGTTAGGAGTCAAGAGATAGAGAAAAGTTAGTTGAGTTAGCTCTCATCACTCAGTTGTAATTTTCTGAGTTAATGAAGAAATATTGCGCCCGATCTTTTCGTGTCTGCTCCTTCTGTGTTTGATCAATTGTGAAATCCTTTTGAGGATATCTAAGTTGTTAGTTAATGAGCCTGTGACCTGAATTTCAGAGTCTAATTGTAAACAGGCTAGGAGAATTGTGAATAGGAACATTCATATGTGTTGAGTGTCTACAGTTCTCTGAAACAGGCGAAAATTTTGAGTTTAATCTTTTGGTCAGTGCTCACTCCATAGTTTAAAGTTTTGTGCAAGCAAGCACTTAATCTTTAAGTTGGAAGGTGATCTACTCGTGGCTAAAAGCATTTGGCAAAATGGGTTGGATATTGTGAGAACCAAAGTTAAGAAGTTAGGGGTGTCTAAATCGACTTCTCAGAAGTGCAGATTCAGACATAGGTAACTTGTGAAGACAATTTCTCAAGTTATACTAAAGCTTATGAAGTAATTCAACTTGGAGGTGATGCGCAATCTATAGGAGATGATTCGTACAAAGTTTCATCAAAAACTTTACACATTTGATAAGTCAATGTGAAGAAATTCTGCAGCAGACTTTTCTGTGTTTCATCTTCTTCACATATTTTCTCAGATTTAATAATTTGGAGATTGGACCTCTAATTAAGTGAAGGTTTTGACTTACTCTTGATATAGAGGTGTTCTAAATTCAAGAGTAGGTTGTTCTTTTGGAGATTAACACTCTCCATCATAGATTCATTGTGTATCTTTGGTACACTACTAAGACGGCATTTGTTTTCAAATTAATCCAATGTTCATGTAACTCCGGATCTATATCCTTCACTTGAGAATATTTTCAAGTAAAGCCATCAATGTATCCTTTTAATTACTAACTAGATCTTCCAAAAAATGTATTTCCACTTGCATACTTACTTTAACCATCTTTGGGTCAGCCTCTATATCCAAATTGGGCTCCTTTAAATCATCCTCGTTTACCTTATTAAACATCACATATCTCATGTCATACATCTTCTCCACCATATATTGAGCATCCCTGTCCTCTTGATCCCTTTGTTCCTTAGTAGGAATTTCTCCTTCTCCTCAAATACCTTCTGTAAACTCCATTTGCTATCCTGGAAGTATTTGAGATTTCTCTTTCATCTGTACTCTCTCATGCTGTAGTATACTTTCTACATCTATCTTAAATATTCGAACAATTTTTGAATTAGCTTTCAAAAACTCATCCTCTGCCATCCTCAACTTCCTCAGGTAGACTAATAGTCTGGGCCACAAAGGGATTTTCTATTAGTGTAATACTTTGTCTTGCATGCATTGGTATTGTTAACTTTATTCTACCTTTTCTTCAATACCACATTCGAGCCCCAATCTTGCTTCACTTTCGCCATCTAAAACCAAGGTCTTATGAGGAACATTTTTTATGGAGATTCTCATTCTTACATTTGCATCACCACAAAATTCACCAAAATCTCATTTCTACTAATTCTATTTCTTGTTTTTCTAAAATCCCTATGGGTTGTACCCTTGTTTGATCATCCATTATAACTTGAAACAAAGCTAGAGATAACTCTCTTGCACTCATCACTTTATAAGTCATCTATAGTAAGATGTTTACGCTTGACCCTGAATCATTTTATCCTGAGATTGGTCCTTAATAATAGGTACTAGAAACTACACATCTACAACATCAATATTGTTAACCACTCATAACATACTGTGAATATTACCTACTTTTGGTTGCTCCCCCTAAAGTTTTTTTAGCATCCTTTCCTTAAATGCTGAAACCACAGCTAATTACTTATCCAATGATAATTGTAACAGAGAATTAATGAGTACCTCAAACCAATCATTCTCATTATCATTCCTAATCTTGTTGTTGTCCTCTTTTTGTTGAGGAACTAGCCAATTTTAATTTTCCAACTCAGGGAGTTGTTCATTCTCCTAATTCTTCTGAATTTCTTTCTATATTTGATCCTTGAACCCTTTATCCTTCGGATCTATTGGTCCTTTCTATTTACATCTCGTGATTACCACTTCTATATCATCCTTTTATAAGCATTGATTGCAATCACAAACCCATTCTCCATAAAATATAAGATAGTCCACCTACTTAAATCATCAATGAAAAATACATAATACCTTGATCTACAAATTGAGGGATCCTTGATTGGTCCCCATACATCTGTGTGGACAAGCTCTAGGTAATCTTCATGCATGTAACCTTTCTTTGAGAAGGGTAACCTGTGAGATTTTCCAAACTGACAAGCACCACATTTATAGATCATGTGTTGCTTGGATACAATAGGTATCCCAAGCACACATTGATCTCTACATATTTGCTTTAAAGTTCTCTCACCATCGTGTCCTAATCTCTTATGTCAAATTTCAAGCTCTGACAATGCTTGATCTTTATAGCTATAAAGTACAATATTCCTTCTATCTTCAAGTTCAAAAGTAAATAATCTACCTGCCTTTTCTCCTTTGGCAATTCTCGTGAATCCATGTTGGGGATCCTCCACAAATGCTCCATATTTGTTGAACCTAACCTGCAAACCCTTTTCCACAATCTGTCCAACACTCATCAAATTCTTGGTAATTTTAGGTACATATAGAACACTGCTCAACAGATTTTTATTTCCATCAGCGGTTTTAACATTTCCTACCTTGATCACTAAGTGCTTGTTATCATCACCTGTTTGTACCTAATGCTTACCCTTTGGTTCCTCAAGGTGAGAGAGAAGAGCTACATTTCTTGCCACATGGTTTGAGCATCCTGAGTCAATGTAGAAGAGATGGTCATCATTTATACCTGGCTTTGAAGTCATATTCATAATCAGAACAGAATCCTCTTGCTCCTCTATATAGTTTTTGTAGTCTTTCCTTGCTTTGTCACCTGCTTGGTAGTTGTTATTGTAGTTGTTGTTGTAGTTGTTATTGTACCCTTGATAATGGTTGAATCTTCCTCTTGATTGTGTATATCCACCTCTTTGAAATCCTCTACCACTCTGATTCTTGAAGTTCATATAACACTCATCTGTAGTATGATTTGATAATCCACAAATATTACATGGTGAGGAGTTATAAGGTCTCCCCCTACATTGCTTACCTCCTCTACCCCTACCTCTTGAGTTTCTACCTCTCCCTACATAGTTGGCTTAAGAGGTTGTACCTTCATCTTCATTCCTCTTGCTTTTCCCTTTCTCTTTAGTCTTGCCTTTATTTGTGAATAGGGCAGAAGAGCTATTACCTCTTGATGAATCTCCATTCTTGTTGAGCTTGGCTTCATGGGTGAAGAGTTGCCCCATGAGTGTGGTAAGATCTGGAATCTGCATGTCCATGTACAAGTCCATGGTAGTTGTGAAGCCCTCCCATTTGTCATCTGCCTTAATGCCATTGATTACTTGTCTCACAATTAGCTCATCTTCAATCTCTTCTCCTATGCTTGCCAAGGGATCAACTACATCCTCGACTTTGGTCACATACTCTGAGATGCCTTGCTTAAGTTGCTTTCTTTGAGTGGTAAACTCAATCCACAATTGGTTCTTCCTAGCCCTTGTGTTGGAAGAGAAACATGAAGACAATGTTTCACAAGTCTCTTGGGATGTCTTACAGTTCTTAATGTGTGGAAGAAGAAAATCAAAGATTGAGTTAAGTATGACCTTGCTAATGCATCTTTGGCACACCATGAATTGAGTCTTTCATGCTCCTCTCTTGTAGGTTGTCCTATGCTTCTCCTTGTCTCATGAGATGTATCCATAGAGACTCCTTCCTTGCAAGTATGTGTTCATCCTCAAGGACCATGCTTGGTAGTTGTTCCTGTCCAATTTATCAATGAAAGAAGGAAAACCATCTCCTATTTTACCTTAGCTTTGCTCTGATACCACTGTAGGAAAAGATGGATGGACACTCTAGAAAATGAGTTGGTACTGCTAATCCCTGCTTTGTACCAGCCCTTTTGGCTTCAAAGTTGTGTTGTAGACCCTCTTAGATTTCCAATGATACTAAAAAAGTGCTTATTTACTTTGGAAATGATGCAAGTAATGTTTGATACAAAACAGACTACTTCCAAATTCAAGAATCAATGAAAACCTTCTGTTTTTGTTCACACACCTACTGTTTGTTAACCTCAGTGCTTCCAGTACAAAAGGAATTAGGAAAACTCCTTTTTGGAGATATCAGATTAGTTTAGTGAGCTAATGATTCCAAGTGGAATCACTCAAAATGGTGTACTATACACAGAGCAATCAATTTAGCAAGTATAGCATTACCCCCAATTTTTTTGGACCTCTACAGAGGTTTGACCAGTGACCATCTCGATGCACTTTTCTCTGACTCCACTAAATAGAATGTCTTCAAACTTTCTCCGCATATAGAGGACTTAAAGCGGATTCCAATAAGCTATAGAACATTGAAAATGGTGGAGGATTGATTGAGGTATGAGCAATACAAAATGACAATGTTGAGTGACTATGACAGAGAGATCAATAGATATAATGAATGATCTATTGTATTATGAAACAATGTTGTACATGATCATTGGCATGATGATCAATGCCCAATGACAGATAGGCTATGATGTGAGCCTTACATCCTTACAATGTGATAAAAAAAACTTGGGATTGTAGTGATCTTTGTCCCGAGTCTTTTACATTCATCTTTTATAGATGTTCCATTCAAAATTTGAGTTTGAATTCAATTTTGGCTCTCACTAAAAAGTATTCCAATCTAGGAGATATTCTCTCCAAATGAAGTCATAGCTTTTCTATCTAACAAACTCCACGAGTTTAGTGGTAGCTACACATATTCCTCTAAGTCAAATAGACTTTTACAAATGGTAAAACATAAAGAATCCATAGCAATGGTTCTCATGGGACTTCAACCATTCCACATAGGATCTTGTCATGCCGTGCCAAGTGTGTAGGCATGGCACTTTCACCAACACAAGGTACATAGCATTTGAAATAGCCTTGGCCCATAGATAATGTGGCAACTTCTTCTCGTCAAGTGAAGCAATCAAACACTTCATTATTACTCTTGATAAAGTATAGAATAGCCTGTCTACTATGGACATCAATAAATGAGACATAATACCTTGATCCTGCCAATGAAGGTTCTTGACTTGGTCCCCATACATCTTGTAATCGGGCAAGATTTCATCTGATTGTATGCCAGCCCCCAAAAAAAAAAGATAGAAAGTTCGTCCTAGCACCACTTCTTTTCGCCCTTGACAGTTCACCGCTCTAGATTCGCCCTCATTTCATCTTTGTCGGTTGGAAAAAATTCATTCTCCAAATTTCATCCTCCAAAATTCATCCTCGGCATCATTTTTCATCCCTCAAAATTCAGCCCTCAAAATTCATCCCTCAAAATTAAGCCCTCAAAATTCAGCCCTCAAAATTTGTCCTTCAAAATTCAGCCCTCAAAATTCATCCCTCAAAATTTGGCCCTCAAAATTTGTCCCTCAAAATTTGTCCCTCAAAATTCAGCCCTCAAAATTCATCCCTCAAAATTCAGCCCTCAAAATTCATCCCTCAAAATTCAGCCCTCAAAATTTGTCCCTCAAAATTCAGCCCTCAAAATTCATCCCTCAAAATTTGGCCCTCAAAAATTTGTCCCTCAAAATTTGTCCCTCAAAATTCATCCCTCAAAATTCAGCCCTCAAAATTGATCCCTCAAAATTTAGCCCTCAAAATTCAGCCCTCAAAATTTGTCCCTCAAAATTCAGCCCTCAAAATTCATCCCTCAAAATTTCGCCCTCAAAATTTATCCCTCAAAATTCAGCCCTCAAAATTCATCCCTCAAAATTCAGCCCTCAAAATTTGTCCCTCAAAATTCAGCCCTCAAAATTCATCCCTTGAAATTTGTCCTTCAAAATTTGTCCCTTTGTCCCTCAAATTTTGTCCTCAAAATGTGTCCTTCAAAATTTGACCCTCAAAATTTGTTCTTCAAAATTCGTCCTTGGCACCAGAATCAAGTCGGCTATCAGATTGTGGAGATTCCTTGAGTCAGTTGGCTTACTTACCAAAAATTAGCCAGCTCTCCCTCCACTTTTGTCAGATCGGTGCCGAACAGTGATGGTGCAGTAAATGATGGGATTCGATGGAAGCCACTCTCTTGGCCACACGTGTAGTGAACAGTGATGGTGCGTTAAACGATGGAATCCCGCGGAAGTCACTCTCTGGGCTTGGAGCTCTATTTAAGTAGCAGTTTGCATTGGTTTAGGGATACAGTATGAAGGTTCAGATGGTCAGAGATATATGTTAGCGAAGGGTCCATTCGGAAGAATATACAGAGATTTAGGAGGTTGAGGGATACACTCACTGTCATCTCTCTGTGATTCTAGCTTTTGTCAATTTGGGTCTACTTGTGTTATTGTGGTAATTTGAGAGTGTTCTAATCAGGCTTCTCCTTGATTATTCTCTACTCACTGATGTGATTTTGCCCACTGTAGAAGAGGCTTCTTTGTTGGAGAATATACAGAGTGAGAGCTTCAGTCGGCATGACAGTGAGATTGAATATATTGGGATAGTTACTTGTAAGCTGGAGTTCATAGCATTGTATAACACACTTCTATATCTTCTCTGCATTAGTATACTTTCTCTGTGTTGAGATGTCCTAGTTCATCTTTCGAGTGATCAGACCCTTTGTACTATTAACAATTTTATCATTTTGTGAACTAGCGCAATTTTTTCAATCTTGGTTGAATTGGCCTTTTCAGCGTCTTTGTAACACTCTGACTGTTTCTTGGTTTATCTTCTCAAGTAGTACCTCACACAATGATGTTACAGGGTATACTTCCCTAAGGAGAACCTCCCTTGAGTAGAAGGAGTATTGGAAGTATAGACCCGGTCACCCCCTCTACAGTTTGGCACGCCCGGTGGGACCCTTGCATTTTTGTGTGAGGTAATTAGTGGAGTATATAGTGTGTCACGCTATTTCTTGGTTTTTTTTTGCATCCTGTGAGTGGGTACATGACCCACACTCGAGTAGACAGAGAACCCCTTCATGTAGAAAGGAGCATCAAGAAGTTAGCTCTACCTTCGGTGCGTACCCCACTGCCTTTAAATTTGTCCATTGAATTGGCTTCAACCCCACTCTCAAAAGAGAAGCTGAGGAGGACATTAGATTTTTCCTCACATACTTCAGAAGAAGCACGAGTGCGAATGGAGGATCTTTCTCATTTACTCTCTAGGTTGAATATCAAGCTCCCTACTTTTAAGGGGTTGGCTTATGGGGATGCATATGATCACATGAGGAGATTCATTTCCTTATGCCACGGACGAGGTCTGCAGAATCGAGAGGATGCAATGCTGGTACTCTTACCATCTACATTGGTCTTGCTGACAAATGGTATAGTCAATATGCAGATGGCCACTACAATACGTGGGAGGTACTGAAGACAACATTCTCGCAGACATTCACACCAAGTGACTCCTCAGAAAGAGCTCTAGATCAGTTATAGAATTTGAAGCTGAGGCTAGGTGAATCCTTTCATGAACTTCACACTAGGACAAAAGCACTTGTTTCACGTCTGCCACATGCTCCAGGTGATTTCCTGGTTAAAAAATGGATAGAGAAAGCTTTTCCCAAGTCATCTCAGCAAAAGCTTCGTGAATCTCTTAGATTGGATGCAACATTGGATGATTTTGTTGCAGCTGCATCACGCATTGAGGAAGCTAGGCTACATTTCAAAGGAGATACTCAACCAAATTATGCATCACACTTAGACCTTATTGAGCAACTCAGGAAGGAGTTGGAAGCCTTAAGATTGCAGTAGAGTCAACAAGAAGAGAAGGTCATACCACCACCACCGCGCCACAATGTTGATGAAGTAGCTCAACTTCGTCGTGAGTTAGAAGATTTGCGCACTACACAGGACATACGAAGGCAGGTTTGGTGTACAATATGTAGCAAAAATGGACATTCAAATGTTAATTGTCCTAACAAGGTGAGCTGTCAATTCTGTGGCAAGGATGTTCATGAAGCAAGAGACTGCTACTACCTCAAGGGAGTACAACAGCATGGTAACCCTCATGTTCTTGATTCGTATTATGCTAGTACTTCAAATGCACCTAATAGAGAAGAGACCCATCTAACTTGGCCTAGATATAATAGGCCACTGATGTGTTATCGTTGTGGTGAGTATGGCCATATGCACAACATGTGTTCTCTACCAGAAGGTGCACCTCCCTGTCAGCATTATCTAGATGCCAAGGATAACTATACCAGAGATTGCCCAAGAAGCCGCCCTGCTCCGATTCACATGATTGCAATCTCCCCACAAGTAGAAGGTATGACCACTCAATCTTATGCTGTTTCATCTTCTTTAGTGCCCATGATGACTAGAGCCAGGCAAGCGGTAACCTGTAGAGAGGAACAACAGGGACTCAAACATAGAGATGAGGAAAAGACGGCTAGTTGGAAGGGCCAAGCAGACATTGAAGGAGCTTATGATATGGTGACTAATTTCCTTAAGGACCAACCTGCAAGCTCTCAGGAAGACACACAAAAGGTTAAGATTGAGGAAATCTTGAAAGGTATTCATCACAAGGTTAGTTTGTACCAACTCATAAGAATGGATTCGAAAGTAAGAAGTGACTTATTGAAAGTTATACACTTGGCCTACTTAAGCCCACCACCAAGTGTAGAAGGTTTCATGGTTGACTTTCCACCCACACCCTTGGTAGACTATCAAAGCTCAAGGCTATCTGTTTTCATAAATGATGAAGGTCTGACAGGTGTCATTATAGATGGAGGCTCTAGCATCAATCTGATGCCTGATTTTACTATGAAGAAACTCAAATTGAACCTCACCAAGGCGGCACCCTTCACTATCACATTAGTAGATCAACATCGTGTTATGCCCCTTGGCATCATCGAGAAGGTACACATGTCAGTACAAGGTTGTCAATTCCTCCTAGATTTTGTTGTGATTGTCCTATCACAGGAAAGCTCTTATCCTCTGCTTTTGGGAAGGCCTTGGTTAAGGCAAGCGAAAGCACTACAAGATTGGGGAAGAAACTAGATGTGGATTACCTCGAAGGCTAATAACCACTTACAGGTACACTTAGAAGAAGGATGCGACTCCACCAAGACAACTGGATATGTAGATACTCAAGTAATGCCTTCTGTACCCCAAGAAGAAGAAAATTTGTTAAACTGGATGATGGGTGGTGTAGAGTGTTGCACTGTTGAGATTACTGAAATAAATGAAGAACTTGCAAAAGAAGCCCAGGGAAGGGAAAAAGAGTGGAAAAATGAAAATTTAGGCTCAATCTCTCACAAAGGAGAAAAAGTGAGTCCTTGCAGGAAAACAGAGACCGAGGTCAAGAAAGAGCCTTTGGAGACCAAATTTGGCCATTTTTCACAAAATAGTCTTGGTGGTCAAAAAGTAGCAGAAAGTGAGTTAGTATCTTTGGGAGGCCCAAATAGTCAAATTGGGCCATCGGACCAAATTAAAGAGCCTTTGGAGATCAAATTTGGCCATTTTTCACAAAATAGTCTTGGTGGTCAAAAAGTAGCAGAAAGTGAGTTAGTATCTTTGGGAGTCCCAAATAGTCAAATTGGGCCATCGGACCAAATTAAAGAGCCTTTGGAGATCAAATTTGGCCATTTTTCACAAAATGGTCTTGGTGGTCAAAAAGTAGCAGAAAGTGAGTTAGTATCTTCGGGGGGCCCAAATAGTCAAATTGGGCCATCAGACCAAATTAAAGAACCTTTGGAGATCAAATTTGGGCATTTTTCAGAAAATGGTCTTGGTGGTCAAAAATTAGTAGAAAGCGAGCAAAAAATAGCAGGAAGTGAATTAGTCTCTCTAGGGGGCCCAAATAGTCAAATTGGGCCATCAGACCAAATTGGTCCATTGGATCAAAATGGGCCAATTTTGCAAGGATGCACCACTACAGAGTTCTACAAAAGGGAAGAAAAGCCTAAAAATGACAAAATTGAAGATGCTTTGGAGGAGGCTAATTTTGAGTCTCAAGGGCCTAATTTTGAGCCTGAGAGCAGGGAAGACCTTCTATTTTCAGAAATTCCTCAAGGATGGATCAAGCAACATATTGTGGAACATAAGGTGAATTCCACCCCTACTCACAGTGCAGATGCTTTTTCAAGAGAGATGAGTCCTGAAACGCTAGTTCAAGAAGTGAACCTTGGAGATGAAGGAAATCCTCAAATAGTCCACTTAGCCTCCTGGTTGTGACACTATCCCTTTTTACAACAGAGGGTAACTTCTCTCCTTTTCTCCTATAAAAATGTCTTTGCATGGTCCTACAAGGATCTAACAAGGATTCCATAGGAGCTTGGATTACATCGAATACCCTTAGTCGAGGGAGTTGCACTTGCAAGAAGTAGGACGTATCGACTCAATCCAAAATATGCAGAGGCAATAAAACTCGAAATCACAAAAATTGAGGAAGCAGGTATTGGCTCAACCCTCCATGCCCAAGGTGCCCAAGGTGGATCAACCTATATAGCTTATGCTAGCAGACTACTTACAAGAGCAGAAAGAAATTACAGCACTACAGAAAGGGAAGGTTTGGCTATTGTTTTTGCACTCCAAAAGTTTAGGCAGTACCTTCTAGGTGTGCATTTCATTGTCATATCTGACCATCAGCCCCTCAAATACTTAATTAATAAGCCTAGAGTAGCTAGAAGGATTTGGCATTGGCTATTACTATCTCAAGGGTATGATTTTGAGACTCATATAAGGACAGCGAAAGAACACTACATGGCGGATCAGGTGTCAAGGACGGCTATGAGCGAAAAGGCGACAGGTATTAATGATGAACTTGTAGATAGTAGTCTCTTCGCGGTAGAGACTCAAACGGAGTGGTATGGTGAAATTCTGCATTTTCTCACTTCTGGAAAATTCCTTGAGAACATGAAACCATTAGAAAGGAGGAGATTACTCTTTAAAGCCAAAGCATATTCACTTATAAATGACCATTTGTATAAATATTGTCATGCACTACAACATATGAGGGGCATACCGATGTTGCCCATACTGACGGTCACCCCTTGGCGTCGGTATGACCATCGAAAATGCTTGAAAAACCACGGATGCAATACCGACGGTCATTTAATCGTCAGTATACACGGCATCGATATGAGCGCCCATATAGGCATCGGTACTTTACTGTAAGTTACTGACGCTTATACGGACGCTTATACTGACGCTTATACCGATGCTCATACCGACGCTTATACCGAGGCAACTTTTAACCGGGCCCGAGAACAAAAATTCGACATCTGCTTGCATTTTGAACCAAATTTTGCTACTGTCCAGTTTGCGCACGTGAACTACATTCCGAACCTGTTGTGTACACACATCTCTCTCTTTCTCTCTCTTTCTCTCTCTTTCTCTCTCTTTCTCTCTCTCTCTCTCTCTCTCTCTCTCTCTCTTTCTCCACATCTCTATTTCTCTAGATCTGAAATTTTGGTAAGAATTGCACATACTATAGCACCCTTTCTCTTTCTTTGTGTTTTCCCTTTTCTAATTTCTCTTCTCTTTCGTTTTGCAGGAGCTTTTTGGCATCAAATCTTTGGAATTCGACGAAGGGCAACATTAAGTGGACCTTGATGACAACGCTCCAAACAATTACATCGATGTAAGTGATTGTTTTGTTTTCGATTGATATAGAGTGAGATAGAGAGAGAGAGAGATGAAAGAAAGAGAGAGATCTAGAGAAACATAAAGAGAGAGAGAGAGAGAAAGAAAGAGAGAGAGATGAAAGAGAAAGATAGAGAGAGAGTGAAAGAGAGAGAGATGAAATAGAAAGAGAATGAGATAGAGAGGAGATGCATACATACATACACACACATATGCATACACATACTCACATACATATTACATACACACATGCATATTACATATATACTCACATACATATTACATACACACATGCATATACATACATATACATATTACAGACTCACATGCATACACACATATACATACATACATGCATATTACATACAAACATGCATATTACATACACACATGCATATTAGATACACACATGCATATACATACACACACATATTCATTCTCATACTCACATACATACATACATGTATACACACATATACATACACACATGTACACACACATGTATACATACACACATGCATATGCATACATACATACACACATATTTGCATGTACACACACACATACATACATACACACATGCATATTACATACACACTCACATATGTATACACACACATATGTGCATACACACATGCATATGCATACATACATACACACACATATGCATGTACACACACACATACATACATACACACACACATATATATACAAACTCACATATGTATACACACTCACATATGTATACACACACATGCATACATGCACATACACATACACACACATCACATATACATACACACATACACACATATACATGTTTTAGGCTTAGGGTTTATGAATTTCTCTTTTCTTTTGTTTTGGAGGAGATTTTTGGCATCAGTTCTTTGGAATTCGAGGAAGGAAAACATTAAGTGGACTTTGACGACAACCCTCCAAACAATTACATCGATGTAAGCGATTTGTTTTGTTTTGATTGATATAGAGTGAGATAGAGAGATGAAAGAAAGACAGAGATACATACGCACATATTTGCATGTACACACACATACACACGTGCATATTACATACACACACACATATAAATACACACTCACATATGTATACACACACATATGTGCATACACATGCATATGCATACATACATACACACACATATGCATGTACACACACACATACATACATACACACATGCATATTACATACACACTCACATATGTATACACACACATATGTGCATACACACATGCATATGCATACATACATACACACACATATGCATGTACACACACACATACATACATACACACATGCATATTACATACACACACACATATTAATACACACTCACATATGTATACACACTCACATATCTATACACACACATGCATACATGCACATACACATACACACACATCACATATACATACACACATATACATGTTTTAGGGTTAGGGTTTTAGGATTAGGGTTTTTGAATTTCTCTTTTCTTTTGTTTTGCAGGAGATTTTTGGCATTGGAATTTGACAAGATACGATGTCACTTGGGCTTTGATGAGAGCGTTCAAAAGAATTACATCGATGTAAGTGATTGTTTTGTTATTTATTATAAATAAAGATAGAGAGAGAGAGAAAGAGAGAGAGAGAGATGAAAGAGAGAGAGAGAGAGATAAAGAGAGAGATATAGATAGAGAGAAAGAGAGAGACATAGAGATACATACACACATATGCATACATATTACATACACATGCATATACAAAGAGAGAGACATAGAGATACATACACACAGATGCATACATATTACATACACATATGCATATGCATATGCATACATACACACACACATATACATGCACACACGTGTACACACACATGCATACATGCACATACACATACACACACATCACATATACATCCACACAAACACACATATACATGTTTTAGGGTTAGGGTTTTAGGATTAGGGTTTTTTACATTTACACATATACACACATAATACATACACACATGCACACATATCCACATGCATACACACATACACATACACATACACATACACATACACATACACATACACATACACATACACATACACATACACATACACATACACATACACATACACATACACATACACATACACATACGCATACGCATACACATACGCATACACATACACATACACATACACATACATACATACATACACACACATGCATACATACATACAGACACACATACATACATACATACATACATACACACATACATACATACATACATACATACATACATACACACATACACATAGAGAGAGAGAGATTCACACGCACACACATGCATACATACACACACGTGACATATACATACACACATATGCATGTTTTAGGGTTAGGGTTAGGGTTTTTGGCTTTTACATATATACACACATGCATACACACATATACACATATGAACACATAATACATATGCACATACACATATATATACACGTGCATACACACATACACACATACACACACATACATTCATAGACACACACACACACATATATATACATGTGCATACACACATACACACACATGCATACACATACACATATGTGACATATACATACACACATATGCATGTTTTAGGGTTAGGGTTTTTGGATTTTACATATATACACACATGCATGCACACATATACACATATAAACACATAATACATATACACATACACATATATATACACATGCATACACACATACACACATATACATGTTTTAGGTCTAGGTCTTCAGAATTAGGGTTTTAGGATTTTTACATAGATACACATATGCATACACACACATACACATATATATATATTCACCTACACATATATATACACAAGCATACACACATACACCTGTTTTAGGTTTAGGTCTTTAGGATTAGGGTTTTATAGTTTTTACACATGTAGATAAATATTTACACATATAGAAATATACAAAAATAATACATGTACACCTACACATGTATATACATATGCAGACACACATATACATGTGTTCTAGTTGTTGTTTATAAATATCATGTCTATGTGTCCCATTTCTTTGTACACGATTCATGATTCATTTTGCTCATATCTTTTGTATTTGACAGTATGTTTTACTTTATCAAATCATTTTTTTGTTGCCTGTCATACATGTCACATGTATTTGGGTTTTTCTTGGGCTGAGTGGATTGTCTTTTGCTACACAACAGCATGGCAATGTTGATGTAGCAAGAGACAACACACTCTACCCAAAAACATTTTGCAGATATGGTCGTCGGTATAGGCGACGGTATAAGCATCGGTATCCCTAGGCACATACCGATGCTTATACCGATTATTTTGCCCAGGGGCATACCATGGCTTATACCGTCACTTATACCGTCTTTACCGATGCATATACCGACGCATATACCGACGCTTATACCGATGTTTATACCGATGCTTTGGTTCCGATGCCTACACCGACCCTTACACCGACGTTGGGGCAAAATCGCGCCTGTTCATTTTCCTCAGTAGAAGCCTCGGTATACGCCTGATATGTTGTAGTGATGATGGTATCTTGAGAAAATGTGTTTATCCAGAGGAAGTTAATTTTTTGCTTGAAGCAGCACATAGTGAAGGGCATCTCAAAGGAGAGGAGTTGGCTCACAAAATTATCCATAGGGGATTATGGTGGCCTCATATTTACAAAGATGCTATCAAGTTTGCCAAAGGATGTGATATCTGCCAGAGATATGCTCCCAAGCCTAGTAGACTGAATTTTCAACCATTAGTGATCTCCACTAGATGGCTACCTTTCGAATGATGGGGTCTTGATTTCATTGGACCAATCAGCCCAACTGGTCAACCTGGTGGTAAGAAGTACATATTGATGGCCACATGTTAATCTACTAAGTGGGTAGAAGCTAAGGCTACTATTGATTGTACTTCCACTACAGCAGCCAAGTTTATGTATAAAAGAATATTCTCAAGATTTGGTTGCCCACTTGAAGTCACCAGTGATAGAGGCACGCACTTTGTAAACCAATTGTTGCAAATAATCTTTGACAGGTACAAGATCTTCCATAAGAAATCATGTGCATACTACCCAAGAGCAAATCAGCAGGCAGAAAGTTCGAAGAAAATTTTGATTGGATTACTACGCAAATTAGCCTTTGACCATCATAGTTCATGGCCACAAGCCCTCATTGGTGCAATATGGGCTTTTTGAACAACCAGAAGGGGCACCACGGGAGAGAGCCCATTTCTTCTAATCTATGGGAAAGAGGCATTAGCCCCTTTCAAATTCATCATCAGAAAAGAAATTGAAGCAAAAAGCATTGATGTTGACCCTCACATTAGAAGATTGGTAGCATTGGAGGAATATAGGGAAACAGCTATGAAGAGGCTGCAAGAAAAGCAGGAAGAAAGGAAACACATTCATGACAGAGACTTAAGGACCAATAAGGTGGAAGCGGGAGCTCTAGTGCTGATATATCAGATTCCAACTGTACCAACTAAATTGGAACCGAAATGGTCAGGACCCTACAAAGTGCTGAGGATATTTCAACAAGGAGCAATACAAGTAGAGGACCTACAGGGTGAGAAATTACCTCTGGTCAACATTTCCAGGGTGAAGGCTTATCTAGGGTGAAGTCTTATCTAACTTGCAACATTTCAAGAAAAATCAATCGTTGTATATACCCTAGTTCTCATTTGAGCTTGTTTTGCCCATAAACAGTTCTAATTTTGTTCTTAGAAATTTTTTAGCCAATATTGAAGAATTGCACCGAGACGGTGCAACATCTTGATGAGGGGGACTGTAATCGGGCAAGATTTCATCTGATTGTATGCCAACCCAAAAAGAAAAAGCTTCATCCTAGCACCACTTCTTTTCGTCCTTGAGAGTTCACCGCTCCAGATTCGCCCTCATTTCATCTTTGTCGGTTGGAAAAAATTCATTCTCCAAATTTCATCCTCCAAAATTCATCCTCGGTATCATTTTTCATCCCTCAAAATTCAGCCCTCAAAATTCAGCCCTCAAAATTCATCCCTCAAAATTCAGTCCTCAAAATTCAGCCCTCAAAATTTGTCCCTCAAAATTCAGCCGTCAAAATTCATCCCTCAAAATTTGTGCCTCAAAATTTGTCCTTCAAAATTCAGCCCTCAAAATTCATCCCTCAAAATTTAACCCTCAAAATTCATCCCTCAAAATTCAGCCCTCAAAATTTGTCCCTCAAAATTCATCCCTCAAAATTTGGCCCTCAAAAATTTGTCCCTCAAAATTTGTCCCTCAAAATTAATCCCTCAAAATTCAGCCCTCAAAATTCATCCCTCAAAATTCAGCCCTCAAAATTCAACCCTCAAAATTTTTCCCTCAAAATTCAGCCCTAAAAATTCATCCCTCAAAATTCAGCCCTCAAAATTTGTCCCTCAAAATTCAGCCCTCAAAATTCATCCCTCAAAATTTGTCCTTCAAAATTTGTCCCTCAAAATTTTTCCCTCAAATTTTGTCCCTCAAAATGTGTCCTTCAAAATTTGTCCCTCAAAATTTGTCCATCAAAATTCGTCCTTGGCACCAGAATTAAGTCGGCTATCAGATTGTGGAGATTCCTTGAGTCAATTGACTTACTTACCAAAAATTAGCCAACTCTCCCTCCACTTTTGTCAGATCGGCGCCGAACAGTGATGGTGCACTAAATGATGGGATCCAGTGATGGTGCAGTAAATGATGGGATTCGGTGGAAGCCACTCTCTTGGCCGCGTGTGTGCAGTGAACAGTCATGGTGCCTTAAATGATGGAATCCGGCGGAAGTCACTATCTGGGCCTGGAGCTCTATTTAAGTAGCACTTTGCACTGGTTTAGGGATACAGTACGAAGGTTCAGATGGTCAGAGATATATGTTAGCGAAGGGTCTGTTCAAAAGAATATACAGATATTTAAGAGGCTGAGGGATACACTCAATGTCATCTCTCTGTGATTCTAGCTTTTGTCAATTTGGGTCTACTTGTGTTACTGTAGTAATTTGAGAGTGTTCTAATCAGGCTTCTCCTTGATTATTCTCTGCTCGCTGATGTGATTTTTCCCACTGTAGAAGAGGCTTCTCTGTTGGAGAATATACAAAGTGAGAGCTTTAGTGTTGGGGGCAGTCGGCATGACAGTGAGATTGAATATACTGGGATAGTCACTTGTAAGCAAGAGTTCATAGCATTGTATACCACACTCGTATATCTTCTCTACATTAGTATACTTTCTCCGTGTTGAGATGTCCTAGTTCATTTTTCGAGTGATCAGACCCTTTGTATTGTTAACAATTTTATCATTTGGTGCACTAGCGCAATTTTTTCAATCTTGGTCGAATTGGTCTTTTCAACATCTTTGTAACACTCTGACTGTTTCTTGGTTTATCTTCTCAAGTAGTACCTCACACAATGATGTTACAGGGTATACTTCCCTAAGGAGAACCTCCCTTGAGTAGAAGGAGTACTGGAAGTATAGACCCGGTTACCCCCTCTACACATCTGTACATACTAAGCCCAATAAGTTGTTGTGGATGTAGCCTTTGTGTTTGAATGGTTGTCTTTCTGCCTTCCCAATCAAACATGTGTCACACATGTTGATCATGTGTTTCTTTGATATGTTCAGATGTCCTAGAACACTTTGATCCCTGCATATATCATTCAAGGTTCTTTCATTCACATGAGCAAGTCTCTCATGCCACACTTCAAGCTCACTTAGGGTTTGAGACCCAAAGTTGAATAGAGCTATGTTCTTGGTTTCTCGTACTTCAAAAGTAAAGAGCCTACCATGCTTTTCACCTATGGCTATCTTCTTGAAGCCTTGACATGGATCTTCCACAAAAGCTCCATGCTCACTGAACCTAACTTGCAATCCTTTTTCAACCATTTGGCCTACACTTATTAGGTTTTTAGTGATAGTGGGTACATAGAGAACCTTACTCAGAATGTGTGGCTTGCCATTGGAAGCTTTGACATTACCAATCTTCTCCACATTGTGCTTTGTGTCATCCCCTTTTTGCACGTCATGTCTATGCTTTGGACTTTCCAAGTCTGATAGAAGAGCAATGTTGCCTGCAACATGATTTGAACATCTTGAATCTATGTAGAACAAATGATCATCTTCTTTACCTTCTTTGTGGCTTAGATTCATGAGAAGCAATGAGTCTTCATGTGGTTGATCTTCTGAATAACTGTTGTAGTCCTTTCTATCATAGCCTCTATTGTTACTATTGAATTTGTGTCCATCTCTGCCTCTATTGCTCCCATATCCACCTCTTCCACTTCCTTTCTCAGTCTTCCCATTGAACCAAAAATTTTGAGTGGTGTGGTTGGTCTTATCGCATATGGCACAAGGTTGAACATTTTGACCTTTGGCTTTGTCTTGCTTTGGTCCTTTCTTCTTCCCTTTCCACTTGCTCTTGGTTGCAAAGTTGTCTTGGGAAGTCTCTTCTTCATCTTTTTCCTTCTTCATGCCTTTCTACTTTTTATCCTTCTTATCCGCATATAGAGCACTAGTTGAATGGTAGTGAATTACCATGATAGGAGTTATCTTCCTTTATGCTATTGTTGGCCTCTTGATTGAAGAGTTGTCCACGAAAGATGTTGAAGTATGGAGTGTGCACATCCATGATGAGATCATATGCCATAGTGAAAGATTCCCATTGCTTATCACTTCAAATGCCATTGAGAATTTGCCTCATGATGAAGTCTTCTTCAATTAGTTCTCCAATGGACGCTAACTGATCCGCAACCTCCTTGAACTTGGTAACAAACTCCGTGATGGTTTGTTTAGGTGTCTTCTTCATCTGGTTGAACTCGTTCCAAAGATGATGCTTTCTTGCTTTGGTACTAGCAGAAAAGAAAGTCTCAAGGGCATCCCAAGTCTCCTGAGATGTCTTGCATCCTCTTATATGTGGTAATAGAAAGTTAGAGATAGAGTTTAGTATGTACGACCTTGCTTGAGCATCCCTTGCGCACCAAAGTGTGAGCTTATCTGTCTCCTCTTGTGTAGGTCCTCCTTTGGATCTTGGAATAGGCATAGCTTCATCACCTACTACAATTCCATAAATATTTCTACCTTGCAAGTAGGCCTCCATTCTTATTTTTCAAGCCCCATAGTTGTTTCGATCAAGCTTCTCGATCGTTGAGGGAAAGCCATCACCCATCTTGATCTAGCTCTAATACCATTGAAAAAACTTGGAGAAGCTTGTAGGAGGTAGAAAAGTGTGTTTTGAAGCCACGAAGTTTGGTCTAGCCAACCGGAACAAGACCAGCCCTTGATCTTATGGAGACTCAAATAGACCTTATGGGCATGCAATAAGTGCAAAGAAATTCTCTATGTACTTTGGAGCATCAAAGAGAAGTAGTCGGTACAAAACAGATAGGTTCACGCATTGACTACCACAAGAAACTTACTATCTATGGAAGAGAGAATGAACTTCAAATGCTCATAGCAACCAGCGTGATTACAATTAGAAAAAATCCTTTTATGGGAGTGATAAAAATAGGGTTGAGTGTATATAATGCACAAAATTATAAGGAATAAGAAAAATATGCTACAGGAATGAATCAAACTCTCAACGGTGGTACTTCCTATTTTTTAGGAATACATAGACATTGACCATGAGATAGCAAAACTGCACTTTCTCCCAATCTATTGAACCAAATGTTATGAAAATTTATAGGCATAGACTAGATACTAATAACTCTCCAGTGATCCATCTTGCATGCAAGTTGACGCTCTATAGAGAGAGGATCAGCCTCTACAAGATTATTGCTGGTGAAGAAGATAATGCAGAGAATTGAAGGAGCAAGATAATGATGGTCACAAGTGTATGTATATTGCTTCCATGTACTGTACAAGTGATTTCAAGTCTTTATATAGTCTTGAGAAGTGTTCCACGAGTTCTAGAAGTGGAGTTTGAATTCAAATGAAGGTGGGAATGGTTGTTGGAGGGAATCAATTCACTTTCTTACAATCTAGGAAAAGTGAAGATCTAGTTTGATCTACTTTTAGATGATTGATTGCTTGATTGAATGCAACCCAACCACCACAAATTCGAGGAATTTGGACTCTCTCTTTATAATTTTACATGTGTAAAGCTCAAGGCTTTTAGAATGGTAAAAGATCCATGAAAAATCTTTTAAAAAAGTACAATAAGTGAGCATAAATAAAAGAACTCTTCAATGGATATTCTTTCGATGCGATAGCCTTTGATATAGATCAAATCCACCTCAAGCATAGTGTAAGCTTGATGTTCCAACATGGAATACATCACTGCTTTCAACCATGGCCACTGACTAAAATACCCTGATGTGAAAAAATAATATAATCTGAAAAAGTTGAGGAGAACTACCTTGGTGAGTTCCAGTAAACCTATAGTAAACCTATATATGGCACAAAATCATGAAGTTGCTTGTACATGCACTATGATAGTGCATTGAGAGGCCAAAAGGAGCTCAAATCATGATTTTGGCACCACATAGCAAAGTGGTTTTGATGTCCTAATCATCCTAAGTATGATCAAACTAGATCTCCTTCTTGTAAGTCCTTCTCTTTAATATGAACATCATAATAAGCTTTTTTCCTTTTCTTGTCTGCATATATGCTCATAATTGCTTGAAGTCTAGAGGCTCCTAGTTTTTCCAGTTCCACCACTCTCTCAGATAACTCATGTCCAGTCCACTTGTATTGACCAAATATTGTGCAATTCTGAGACTCTAACCAGAGGGGTGTTGAGGACACCCTAGATGAAGTGGTGACCTACTCTAATACCAATTGGTGGAGTTTGAGGTCTGCGGAAGCATGCAAACAGCACAAAGAAGAAGAAGAAGCTTGGAGCACAACACACAATACTGAATGTATTACCACAAGAATGTACAAAGATAAGTTACCTGTTAGGGCTATAAGCGTATATACAAGGGGGGGTAAAAAAACCTCCTAAAGAGGGAAAAAAGGTGCCTAGGTGGTCCTAGTCTATTCACACACATCACTACCTAATATATCAATAGAAAAAACCAAAAGTGGACACACCAGTGTCATAGAAACAAGCCCACTCTGATTACAAAAAAGTATGTAAGTCTGGTAGTAATAATGCCCCTTGCGATACAACAATCCAAGTAGTTGGGTACTACTCAAGTAGTTTAAGATGTGCTTAACGGCTTGTCCAAGACACACATATGAGCAACAAATGGCTTGCAACCATGCCAAGCCTCATATGGAGGGAAAAATTGCAGTGATATGTTGGGGCACCTGTTAACTACATATGCTACACACATAATAGCCTCAAGCCAGAAGCTATGTGGAAAATCTTAACTTTTGACCATACACCTCGCCATCTCCATGATAGAAATGTTCTTTCTTTTACGAACCCCATTTTCTTGAGGTGTATATGGCACTATAATGTTTTATCTAATGCTCAGCTAGAAATGCATCAAAATCAAAAGACATGTATTCCCCCCTTGATGAGAAACGGAGGGTCCCCAATTTACATGCTAACATATTTTCAACCATAACCAAAAACCGTTTGAAGGACATAAACACTTCCAACATTTCTTTCAATGGATACATCCATGCATTGCTAGAGAAATCATCAATATAAGCCATGACATAAAGGTAGTTCCCAAATAAATATGTCTGCATAGGACCACAAACATCACTATGAACAAGCAACAATTTATGAGCAGCTTAATTTAAACCATGTTTTGGGAAGGATGTGAGAGAATTTGGACAAGCTTGTAGGAGGTAGAAAACTGAGTTGCAAAGTGACAAAGTTTGGTCCAACCAACCAGCACAAGACCAACCTTTGAACTTATGGAGATGCAAAATAGAGCTTAAAGGCATATGATTAATGCAATAAAATCAACTATGTACTTTGGAGTATCAATGAGAAAAACGTGATAGAAAATAGATAGGTTTGTGCCTTTACTAGCTCAAAAAACTTGGTATCTCTGGATGAAATGATCAACTCCAAATGCTCATAGAAGCTGGCATGATTACAATTGAAAAACTTTCTTTTTGAGGAATGATACACATAGGAGTGAGTGTTTAAAATGCACAAGAGTAAAAGTAATAAGCAAGATATGATTTTGGAATGAACTTAATACTCAATAGAGAATATCCCCTATTTTTTAGGGCTATGTAGAGATAAACATTGAGATAGTAATAGTGAGATTTTTCCAAATCTCAAAAACTAAATGGTTTGCAACTTTGCATACATAAACAAGATACTAGTAACATTCCAATGAATGCTAGTGTATTCAATTTTGAGCTTTGTATAGAGAGCAACAACCTCTACAAGTTCACTATTGTTGAGGAAGATGATACATAGAAATGAAGGAGCAACACAACGATGACCCAAAGTATATGCATATTGCTTCAATGTATTGTACAATGGTTTTTAAGTCTTTAGATAGAATCTTGAAATGTTCCATGACTTCTACAAGTGGAGTTTAAATTCAAATCAAGGTGAGATAGTTTTTTTGAAGAGAATCAATTCACTTTCCCACAAATCTAGGAAAAGTGACCATCTATTATGATCTACTATTTGGTGATTGATTGATTGATCACCAAGCTCAACCACCTCAAATTCATGGAATGTGAGCTCTCCTTTTCTCCTTTTACATGTTTAAAAATCTTGGCTTTTACATCGGTAAATGATCCATAAAAAAGCCTTATGAAAAATACCGAAAATGAGGGCAACTAGAAATCTCTTCAATGGGAAACTTCGACACAATTCAAATGATGAATTTTTTATGTAGAGATAATCCACCTCAAGAATAGTGTAAGCTTGATGTTCCAAAAGCTCCCCCTCAAGCTAAAGTATGCTTGAGTCTTCATTCTCTAATAGGTTGAATACTGTCATTTATTTAAATCTACAAAGCTTTATTCCATCAACTACCTTTTTCATCATATTTGCTACTTGCTTTTCCGTTGGAACAAAAGAAATGTCAAACTCCTTTGTTACTTCTCCCTAATGAACTGTTAATGGACCTCTATGTGCTTGATTCTTGCATGCAAAATAGGGTTTGCTGCTAGATGCATGGAACTTACATTATCTCCAAATATGTGAGGATTGGAAGTACTCACGTCCCAAATCTAAGTACAATGCTTTTGACCATATTGCCTCTTGAGTTGATATGGTTAAACCTCTATACTATGCTTTAGTTCAGAATAAAGCAACTGTTGGTTGCTTGTTGGAACTCCATGAAACTAGCTTTGAACCTACAAATGTTAAGTAACTAGAGGTATTTCTTCTATCATCCTTAGCTCCTACCCAATCTGCATCTGAATAGATTTTGATATCCAAATCTGAAGAGTATGGATATAATATACCTTCATTGATTGTACCTTTGAGGTACTTAAGTACTCTCTTAGCTTCATCCATGTGTGATCTTCTTGGTGAGTGCATGAATTGGCTTAGCACTCCCACACGATATGAGATAAGTGCCCTTGTGTGAGTAGCATATATCAAGCTACCTACCAGGCTTTGATACTCTTTAATGTCTTCAATTTTTTCACCTTCATAAACACTAAGTCTATGAATCATCCACAAAGGTGTACCTGTAGGTTTATTGTTCTCCATTTAGAACTTAAGAAGTAGATCCAATCCTAGATGTATCTCCTTTGAGTCAAATACAATGCTTCATCTTTGTATATAACCTAATACCTAGGAAGAATGTGAGCTCACCTAAATCACTGATTTTGAATTTCTCTTGCATATGCATTTTGATCCTTTGTATGCCATTCAAGTCATCTCCTATCACAATAATGTCATCTACATATACATATAGATAGAAAACCTCATTGTGATCCCTTTTAATGAATAAAGAAGGATCTGAGGTGCTAGGTTTGAACCCTTGATCTTAGAGGTATGTAACCAACCTATAATTCTAAGCTCTAGGAGCTTGTTTGAATCCACACTGAGCTTTCTTAAGTTTGCAAACATAAGATGTATGATTGGGGTTTTCAAAAACTAGAGGTTGTGACATGTATACCTCTTCACTTATCCAACCATTTAAAAATACATTTTTACATCAAGTTGGAGGAGTCTTGAATTTCTTGCAGCAGCTACACTTCTCATTGTTCTTATTGTAGTCATCTTTGCAACAAGTGAGAATGTCTCCTCATAGTCTATACCATGAATTTGTGAGTATCCTTTGGCAAATAATCTTGCCTTGTACCTAAAAATTTATCCATCTCAGTTTCTTTTGAGTTTATATACCCATCTACAACCAATTACCTTTTTATTGGGTGACATTGGAACCAAATGCCAAGTTTTCATCTCCTTCAATGCATTTATTTCTTCTTTCATAGCCCTTTCCCAATTAGGGTTTGCCTTTGCCTCTTCATGGGTTGAGGGTACTTCTAAAATTGAGTCCTTTGCCAAGTAGATTGAATGCTTTGTAACAAATGTGGAATCACATCCATAACTTTCATGTTGTCTTTTCTCCCTTGTTGACATTGTAGGTCCTTGCTTGGAGCATCCTCCACACTCTTGAATTTTTGCTTTGCCTCTTGAATTCCATAGCTTGTAATCCTTTTCCCCTTCATCTTGGTTATCATGTGTATCACTTCTTGGATCTCATACCTATATCATGCTTGTTTCCTAATTGACAAAAATCAGAATCAAGATCATATGGTAGAGTTACTTTTTGTTTGTCTTCATATGTCCAAGATCTGTGTTCTTCAAACACAACATCCCTACTTGTAGTGAATTGCTTGGTTGAAGGATTCTAGAACCTTTAACTCATGTGAGCTAAATCATATCCAAGAAATTTTGACTTTTTTTGTCTTTAATCTAACTTAGCTCTAATTTGTGAAGGTACATGAACATAAACTTACCAAAAAAACACATTTCAATGTCCAAGGATAGGTTTTCTTGCATACCATGCTTCATAAGGAGTCATAACTTGGAGCGATTTGGATGGTAGTCTATTGACAAGATACACAACAGTTAGATAATTTGGCAATCTCTTTCCTGCAAGCAGTGTTCTTGTTGATCCAACCAATTTCTTTTTTTTTCTCTCTGCAATTCCATTCAATTCAAGAGAGTACCAAATAGTCACTTCTCTCTTGATACATTTATCCTACAAGAACTCATCAAATTCCTTGGAGAAGTATTCACCCCCTTCATCAGACCTAAGTTTCTTGAGTGATCTACTCGTATGATTCTCCACATGTGCTTGATACTTTTTGAAGCAATCGAACACTTCATTCTTACTCTTGATAAACAATAGAATAGTCCATCTACTATGGTCATCAATAGATGAGACATAATACCTTAATCCTACCAATGAAGGTCCTTGACCTAGTCCGCACACATCAATGTGTACTAAGTCCAAAAGGTTGTTGTGGATGTAGCATTTATGGTTGAATGGTTGTCTTTTGTCTTCCCAATGTGACATGCATCACATTGTTTGATCATGTGTTGCTTTGATATTTTTGGTAGTCCTAGAACACTTTGATCCTTGCATATATCTTTCAAGGTTCTTTCATTCAAAGGATCTAGCCTCTTATGCCACACCTCAAGGTCACTTAGGGTTTGAGACCCAAAGTTGAATAGAGATATGTTTTTGGTTTATCCTACTTAAAAAGTAAAGAGCCTACCATGCTTCTCATCTTTGGCTATATTCTTGAAGCCTTGACATGGATCTTCCACAAAAGCTCTATGTTGGGTGAACCTAACTTGGAAGCATTTCTCAACTACTTGGCCTACACTTATTTGGTTTTTTGTAATATGGGGAACATAGATTACCTTGCTCAAAATGTTTGCCTTGCCACTGGAAGCCTTGACATTACCATTCTTCTCCACACTATGCTTTGTGTCATCCTTTGTTTGAACTTCACGTCTATGCGTTGGACTTTCCAAATTAGATAAGGTAGCTATGTTTCCTAAAATATGATTTGAGATTCATCAAAAGCAATGAGTCTTCATGTTGTTGATCTTCAGAATAATTGTTGTAGTCCCTTTTTTTATGGCCTCTATTGTTATTGTTGAAGTTGTGTCCACCTCTACCTCTATTGCTGCCATATCCACCTCTTCCACTTCCCTTTTGGGTCTTCCCATTGAACTAGCGATTCTAAGCGGTATGGTTGGTCTTATCACATGAGGGCACAAGGTTGAACATTTTGGCCTTTTTTCTTCTTGCTTTGGTCCTTTCTTCTTCCATTTCCACTTGATCTTGCTTGCGAATTCGGCTTGGAAAGTCTCATCTTTATCCTCTTCCTTCTTCCGGCCTTTCAACTTCTTTTCATTCTTATCTATGTATAGGACACTAGATGAATAACCATGGTAGGAGTCACCTTACTTTATGCTATTGTTGGACTCATGATTGAAGAGTTGTCCAACAAATATGTTGAAATTTTGGGTTTGTACATCCATGATGAGATCATAAGCCATGGTGAAGGATTTCCATTGTTGATCACTTCTAATTCCATTTAGAATCTGCCTCATGACGGCCTCTTCTTCAATCAAATTTCCAATGAATGCTAACTGATCTACAACCTTCTTGAACTTGGTGTTGAGGGAGAATCAAGCAAAAAGAAGAAAAGAAGAAGACAACGAAAGAAGCTTCACTAAAAAGGTAATATCTGAAGACATATCTCTGCAAGAAGCCCCGCAGAGGCGCAACACCCATCTCTGCACAGAGCCCCACAGGGGCACATATCAAGGAAAAAGCACGTAGGTGGAAGGAGGAACCAGGGCCAACAAGTATCCATGAAGAAATGCAAGAAGATATCCAGCGGTTCCAAAACCACAAGAGGGTGCTTCAACCTCTTGATCTTCGGAAGGTCCAGATGGAAGACTGAAGCATCACATCCTCATACCTTCCACTGGTGGCGTGTGTGGCGGGTGGAATGAGGTACGTGGTTATATTTTTTTTTCTTTTTTCTAAGCTATGGTTTATATTGAAAATGACTTTAAGACCAGAGTCATATGCAAAATAAGAAAACTCTAAAAATGAAGTCAAATGCATAGTACTAGGAGTGGAAAATTTGGAGATTGCTTGCTCCAACAGCTCCCCTTCAATCTTCAAATTTTACTGATCATATTTGATTTTGTCTCCTCTCTCTCTTTGCTTTGCTATTCTTTTGCTATCTCCTTTTGATGTTTGCCTTTGAATCTTCCTTTAGTTCTTCTTCCTTTTTTCTCTTCTTTGCTTTATTTCGTCCTCATGTGTGATTCTTCTTCATGCTTCTTCTTGGATACATAGACTGTTTGATGTATTCGTTGATTGTCGAAGTAATAGTCTTGACTGTGATGACCTTTCCTTCTCAATCATTTGATGTTGAGAGCTTCTTTTGATTCAATCATTGTCTTCCATCTTGTAGTAGTAGCTTCTTTTTCTCCCCTTGTTGTAGATGACCTTTGATTTGTATGTTCATCGATGTATTCCTTACTTCATGTGATTGAGCTTCTCTTTAAAAGTGTAATCCTTGCTTTGTATGGTTGACCTTATCTTCAAAGATGTATAGTTCTTGCTTGTTTCTTTATTTGGTTGATCTCCAAGAGTGACTCCCTTTTGATCTGATGGTTCCTTTTGTATGGTATCTTTGAAAAAATACTTCACCCAAAGAAGTATACGAGCTTGGTTGATGAACTCTTCTTCAATGGTCCTTCTTATTTGGCTTTGATGTAGATAGCTCCTTTGATCTTTGAATCCTTTGATCTTTCTTTCTTTCTCTCCTTGTTGGCGTTGGCGTCCAATTATGTAGTCCTTTGCTCCATGTAGTCGGTCTTTGCTTCAAGATTGGCTTCATGTTGATTGATTTTCTTCGTATTTATCTTTGTGGTTAATCCTTCCTTCAAGAGTGTATGCTTTGCTTCATTTGATGATGAATCTTTTTCTTCGAGAGTATCTCCCCTTTTGTGTGGCTTTCTGGAAATGTGTAATTTTCACATAGTTCTTCAAAAGAAGTACAAGAGCTTGATACACGAGCTCTTTTGATCATCATGGAAGTTCCAAACAAGTTACAAAGCTATAAAGTGCTTTATTTATGGCTATTGCCATTTAGGTATAACAACTTAACTTTGTCTAATGCAAAGTTCAGAGGTTGTGGTTTTTCCTCACTCATCTTGGAGCGAGCATTGCTCTAGCTCTAGAGTGATTCTATTCCTTTACTTATTTGAAGACTTCTTTTACATAAGGAAATGAAGTCAATCAAGATCCCAACTTCTTGATTATTCTCCATTTTGATTTCACCTTCTATGTGTAGAAACAAGTGCTCACACCACTTGTAATGTGCTCAACTATTTTGTTTTACAATGGTTGTCATGAGGGGATTTGAATGCCTTTTTCTAACTTTTACAAAAGAGATAATGATGATATGCAGCCTTTGAGTGACTCTTTATAAATGAGAGTCCATACAACTTGAATTTTTGTATATGAATGCAAGTCAAATTGACTTATGGTAGCACATCTAAGGTGCCTATATCCTTCCAAGTGAAGTAGTTTACCTTTGTTTGAATGTGTTGAATATATCTTTCTTTTCTTCCTTTTGTGAGGAAGTCTTCTTCTTCATCTTTGAGTACGTTGAATGTACTTTTTTTTATCTTCCTATGGTAAGGAGGTCTTCAAGAGTGCGTTGGATGCACTTTCCTTCTTCTTTACTTTACTTCCAAATGATATGGAGAAGTGAGTGAGTTCTTTGAGTAGTGACGTCCACGGTCCTTGCCTCGATCACTTGAATCTTCTTCTTTCAATCCTTCTTGTTCAATAATGGAGGAGTGCTTAGAAAGAACTTGGATGCAAATACAATCTTTTTGATGGGGATGTGCTTGAATAGCTCTTGACTAAGAATACAAGTTTGGTTGCTTTGTATACATATCTCAATATAGAGATAGTTGAGCTTGAAAGGTACTTATCAATGAACATAGGATCTATGAGATCTTTGTGATACAGGAGTGAATGATAGAGATTCACTTTACAATGGTGATAATCTTTCATACAATAAGAGAAGGCGTAAGAGTGATTTTGATGCTAAAGAATGGGTATTCCTCAAGATAGAACTATAAGAGCATTGATCCTAACCATGGTTTTAAGTGCACAAGGATCATGCGAAATGAAACTCTATCAAGAGGGGTACCGAATTGATGAACAATACCAATTGAGTACTTTAATGGAAAAATGCCTTCTTGAAATGAACTAATTGATCTTCAATCACTAGGATCTTGTAAATAGGAACTTTTGATTTTACCATCAATTTGATCCTTTGGTTTGTAGGTTGTGTAGACCTTCTTCATATCTTCATTTTGAAATCATTTGTAGTTGATGATGAGCCTTGATTTCCAAGCCTTCTTTGATGGTGATCTTCTAATGTCGAGTCTTTGAGTTTCTCTTCTTCATCCTATGCTTTCCTCATAGTTTGATGATGCTAGCTTCCTTTGATGCCAATTCTTCAAGACATTCCTTCACGACCTCTGACATTGCTTTTGAATCAACTAGTTGCACGTTCCTGTAAATCCTTGTAGCTTTATCCCTGTCTTTTCATGTTTGCATTCAAAAACATTGACTCTATGACGGATGCTCTTCCTTGAATGTTAAATCGAACATTTTACATATGTAATATCTCAATTGCTTGGCGCAAGAGATTCAATGAAAAATACTTTCAAGGATAATGATTACATAAAAAGAAAACTCCAACATAATTATCTTTGGACACATGCTTGGGAAGCCATTTTGTGGTTTGTAATGAAGATTTAAATCTTCATTCTTCTTGATGCTCCACATACCAACTTGATCTGCAAGAATATCTTGAAACTTCTTCGACTTCTTGCATGGTTGACTTTGCAATGAAGTGACCTCTATCATATATTATCTTTGGCCCAAATAGAATATCACTTCTAATATCATGGAACAAAGACAATTTCTTCATACTCCCCTTGATTGACAAGATGGATGCATTGAGTAAGCTAATATGACAATTATAATGCTTCATGAACATACGCTTCTTGTATCCCAAGCATAACAATTGTAGTGTGCAATGGAGTAATTGTTTGATGCCTAAAGGTAACCCTTCAAGCTAGAAATCATGCCATGTAACCATAACAATTTTACAAGATTACTTGGGTGGTCATAGAATCAAGTGATACAACTAATTGCAATAAGTTGTCCATGAACATGAGCATAATAATATTCAAATCATGAGTGTATCAAAGAGACTTGAATCCTTGAAGTAAACATAAGCATAAGCTTGCTCATGAATATCTTTAACAGAGAACACCGAGATGCATCGACTTGTAGCATTGTTTTGTCCATCTTGAGTAGACTCCATGTAGAGCATGTGTAGCACATAGTACACACAATATAAGCCGTTGATGTAGCTGAACTCGTATCTCCAACCTCTTTACTTCATAGACCGAATAGAATACCTTCCTTCGATAAGTGTTGAGCTACCTGCTTCATTGAGAATTACCAAGTAGGCAGTGTTGAAAGGATTTGCTAATAACTATGAGAAACTTGAAGTGACTCTCGGTGCTCTAGATGGCTCTAATACCACTGTGAATGAGTGATAATACACTTTGATGCAGAAACATGTATTGGGGTGTATCATATGAATTAGCTCTAAACATTTCATATATGCGGAAGTATTATTCATTCGATTCGAACCATAAGGTCAATAATGGACTTCAATAGGAAGTACTCAAAGGGTCTTCATCTACACTTGTAATAAAAAAGAAAAAAAGATTGTACATGTGAAACTCTTCCAAGTATGTGTGAAGCTCTTCTTCATGAACAAAATATACACCAGATAATGTAACATCAAGTGTAAAACTGAATTGAGTTACTTCATGCGATTTGCACCTTTGTGAATGTACCTGTGAACGAATGTATCTATATATGTGATGTCTTCACAGGAATAGCTATAAGTACATTAGCTGCACACATAATTTTTGATCGTACAGAATGATTCATACATATTATGCTCATCAAGAAATGTTCCATATCTCTACACTAAAGACGCACACATTCATAAGCTACATGCAGTTATTTGAGCGCAACCAGATACGTGTCTTCTTGCGATGATATCATATGTGTAGTAAAAAAAACTACTATGATAGAGTAGACATAGAGAAGAAACACTAGCGTCTACCTTGCAATGCTCGCATCACTCATTCCATACTAATGAGTTTTCTCCTAGATTATCTGAGAGTGTCGCAGATCTCAAGATGTAGTTGAAAGCTGAATCAAATACATAGTCATCATCAGACACATTTGATAGAACACACGTTGATCCTGTATATGAACCAAATAGGACACATGCTGATCATTTATATGAACGGAACAAAACACACACTGATCATCTTTATGACAATCTATCAAAATGACATATTCTTCTCTGAGATAGACTAGCTCATCATTTGACTCTGCATGTATGCACATGTCTTGATGACAACTTGCATACAGTGTTGAGATGATATGATGAGTCGCGGCGTATAGAGATGGGTGCATAGCACATAAACCATATTATCACGGTGTAGTGTTGTGCGCACTCCAATGTACTCGAGATTGCAGACAATGTCTCTGCATCAGATTAGTGCATTACTTCTCTTTCTCTTATAACAGAGAGAGAGAGAGTGAGAGAGTAAGAGAGAGATGTGATGGGGCAGACGATTGCATGAGATATGACATGAGTAAAATACGTCGCCCAACGTTTCTATTGAGTATGCATGTTTATATACAAGAGGGATGAAGCGGCAGGAGGTTGCCGCATGCATAATTCTTTCTAAAAGAAACTATGGTTTTGATTTCCTTCATTCAAGGAAGATCTCGTTTATCATGCGGACTCATCCCGATAAGTGTTCTCCTCAATTCAAGGAGTGATTATGCAAATCGCTTAGTTTGTGGAATGAGGTACATGGTTATATTTTTTTTTCTTTCTTTTTTCTAAGCTATGGTTTATATTGAAAATGACTTTAAGACCAGAGTCATATACAAAATAAGAAAACTCTAAAAATGAAGTCAAATGCATAGTACTAGGAGTGGAAAATTTGGAGATTGCTTGCTCCAACAAAAAGTACCATACTCTACCTGTTCAATACATTCCAATCATGGTGTTTGATACATGCCATAGCAAGAGTTACACCAACATATAATATGCTCTTGATAGTAAAATTCATCATAATTCCTATCGGGGGACACATGTGAAGTCATTGCATGGGTAGCAGGTGGTGGAGTGCCCCATAATTGATCAGAATCTGATTATAAAAAGAAACAAAAAAATATATAAGTTATGTATCTATCAAATATATTTAAAATTCAAAGTTTGATTTACTTACAGTATATACTCCTTGCACGATTAGGTGACGGTGGTGGAGTTCCATTTGATTGATTGAAATCTACAAATAATGGTATTTGATATAAATAATCTAATTATTTACATACATAAACATTCACATATACATATTTACACATACACACATATTCACATATACACATTTACACATACACACATTTTCACATATGCACAAATACACATTATTGTGGGATAAATGCATGTATTTTGTATGAATGAGTGTATATGCATGCATGTGTATGTGTGTACGTATATATGTGGATATGAATATGTGTGTTTATGTTATATATATATGTATATGTGTATATGTATGCATATATGTATGTGTATATGTTTGCATGTATATGTGTATGTGGGTATGTGTATGTGTATGTATGTCTGTATATGTGTATGTATTCTGATTCTTTTTTTTTGTTTGAGATTCAATTAACAAGAGATATTGTATGGTGAAAAAAAAGTAAGAGGCGACCTAACATACCACCTTTGATGTGGCAGTTGTTTTGTAGATAGCTACGTCTTTAGGAATCATTTCCTCAGCAGAAGGTATACAAATTAATAGTTTATATTTAAAATTCTCTCATATTTTATTAATTTTTTACATTTAATTTATGTATTTCCTTTTTCTTTAAATGAATAGGCTGCTGCGAAGAAGAGAGTTGAGTCGGGCCACACATTGCACCTAGGCCAAATGGGGCATCATAGTTTTGTAGTTGCATTTGTAAGTATATGTGTTATTGTGAGTATATTCTTTATTTTAGTTAAAATGCAAGAAACTAATCTTTTTTATTTGTTTCAATGCAGCGAAAGGATTATGGCGGATATCCTACAAAACATGAGATCGAGTATGCTACACATCTATCAACAATCTACAGGGTGCGGGTAAGTGCTTGCAGTAAGGAATGAACAAAATGTGTGCCCTGATCCGAAACAATCTCTAAGGGAAGACCGAACTGAGGGAACACATCAGTCATCAAACATTTAACCACCACAGACACAGTAGCAGAGCGTAGAGCCCAAGCTTTTGTCCACTGAGTAGCATAATCTGTACATGTAAGTATATATCGATGATGAGTAATCATAGCCGGAGGTGTAATAGGCCCAATGAAATCGAAGCCCCACTTTTGAAAAGGTTCAAGGAGAGCAATAGGTTGCAATGGAAAATGATGCCATTATAGAGGCTGTCCCGACCGTTGGCAAGCAACATACGTGTGTACCTAAGAACCAACTTAGGGACTTGTGGAGAAAGAGACTATACCTCAATCCCCCTCAAGTGCATATAGTGGGGATTCATGCTTTAATTATCAATCCGATGAGTATCAAAACCTAGCCGAGTGTATGAAGACATGCATTCAAATGACGATCAATGCAAATGAGTTACTCAAAGAGTGCAAACAAGGCAAAGACTAATCCAAACAAGCTTCAACTGTCAGTCATGGTGTCACGATACTAGGAACAGCAGCCAACAGTAAATTGAGCTTTTCTCTCATCTTCGAACTCCAAATATAGTGAATAGGATATGCATTTCGAAGCTCTCGAGAAGACGCATCCAATGGCAATATTTTCAATCAATTCTGATGCTTCTACTTCAAGTTATGAACAAAATACTGAGTCGTGGGAATGACCTTCCTACACTTCAGCACTTCCCACACTTAGCACACACCTTAACAACAATAAACAAACACTTTCATGGATAGAACACTCCCTAACACTCTTTCCAAGCAACACACATGCATACAAGCTCACAAAGAAGAAGATATAGAGAGGAGAAGACACAAATTCGAATTTCTGTGCTCTTGATTCTCACAATGGCCAAAAGTATTTACAAAGAGTCACAAATTGACTTATATACTTGTGCCATAAAAATGGTCCTTTCACACAAGAGACCGGCACTTTATTCACTAAAAGACTAATTTCCTACTAATTTACATGGGTAAGCTACTAATCTTCTGTGGGGATGCATCTAGAGGACTCCTCTAGTGCATTTACAACTAGAAATATATTACCAGAATGGTTATAATACAAAAATAAGGTGTCCAAATCGGAAAAATTTTGGGGCCCTTCTTTTTCTCTGCCTTGTGCTCTCTTTGCTCTGCAACACTCTCCCCCTCTTCGTCTCTGTCGTCCCTTGATAGGCTTTATCTTCTCATTGGCTGCTTGTTTAAGTCTTTTGAGTGCACGCATCCAGTGGTCGAAGAAGCAATAAGGACCGTCAGACAATTGGTTATCTTATCGGAGGTTTGTCCTTTGCTTCTGTCTTCGGCTTGGTTTAAGAGGTCTGAATACACGCACCCAGTGGTCGGAGAAGCAATAAGGACCGTCAGAGAATTTGTTATTTTATTCGATCTATGTCCTTTGCTTCTGTTTTGCCCCTTGTTATTCCGTATATCACATATCTGGGTTGTTGTATTCAGTTGGGTTGCCACGCACACCACCAGTGACCTTTGTCTTGCTTGTGGTCCTCTGATTTGTCTTGGTTGCACACATGTGACCCTGTTGTATTGCTTTGAGCCTGTTTACTTTCTTTTCAGCGCACGCTGTCAGTGGAAGGATTAGTACTTGCCAATTATCTTCTTGCATATCTTCATGGATACTTTCCTGGCCCTGGTCCCTCCTTCCACTTACGTGCTTTTCCTTGATGCGTGCCCCTGCGGGGCTCTGTGCAGAGATGGGTGTTGCACCCCTGCGGGGCTTCTTGCAGAGATATGTCTTCCAATATTACCTTTTCAGTGAAGCTTCTTTCGTTGTCTTCTTCTTTTCTTCTTTTTGCTTGATTCTCCCTGAACACTGCCCCCTCTTGAACTCTATCGTCCCCGACAGGCTTTGGAAGTCGACGGGAGTATGTTCTATATACTTTCTGCTCTGTTTCATTAAGCAAATTGGCTTCACGTATCATTAACTGTTTCCACTGTTCTGCATTTACTCCATCGTTAGGTGGTTGTCTATGATCAACAAAAAAACTAAGTTCATACGCTACTAATCTTGCATTTAGGTTGGATGACATCTTCAAAAGATTTCTGAATCTGTTTCAAAAAACCCTGTAAAAAACGCTTCTTCGAAAGTTTGCATATAGGTACTTGGCAAAAACATGAGTCTGGAGTAATAAGCCATTATTGTAGGTCGGCTAGGCATGACGGACAGATCAAAAACAAGGATATCTGTTCCCTGGTTAATTCCAATAAAGTTTAGAAATGTATATGCCGCATGCTTGAAGACCTTCAATACTGTAAGTATCATACTGAGTATTTTATTTGTCAGCTTGATAGTTAAATCTGGTACGGTAGCATAAGTCTGCAGCCAAAATTTGATTGTTTTTACCATGTAACCTTCTGTAGGTAAATAATTATGTGGTGGACTTGGAAGGAGTGGATAGTTTAGCCATTGTTTATTGATTACACCTATCTTTTGCATCTCCAAAAATTCGCGTGTTTCTCTGCGACGTGGCGTCGGGCAAAAAGAAGGGTTTACCTGTAATAAATACGGTGCTGCTTGCCAATGCACCCATAGTGTAGGATTTCTCTCCAAAAATTTCCTTCTCCAAACAAGTTGTGCAGCTTAAAATTCTTCTTGAGTGTAAGCGAATGTGTCATGTTTGAAGTTTAGCTGCTCGTCTTGATTTTTCTGTATAATCTTCTTTATATATTGTCTTGTTTTCTCTTTCATCAGTCCGTAGGGAATGTTGAAAGGCCCATAATCATATCCAAGTCTTTACCCTTGATCCTTGCTTCCTTCATGACTTTGATGACTTCATTTTCAAAATTTTCTGTCAACCGGGACACCAGTAGTGCCCGTTCCTTCTGACCTATTTCTGCAGTGTATGGCATTGGATGATCATCATGTATGTCCGCCATCTGCTCGTGTATTGGAGAATTATAAATCGGGGGAGATAGCGGACGTACCTCTACCTCGTTAGTAGGATTATCTTTTGTTGGCTCTACTGGTTTCCCGATTGGTGCTTTCTGCTTTACTTGGATCTCTAACTGTGCTATGCATGCATTCTTCTCTTTCACTTCTTGTGTTGCTGCTCGTAGTGCTTCTTTTGCTGCAAGCAGTTCATTGCCAATTTCTGCTACATTGTCCATGTTTTTGCTATAACTTGTTGCAAGTTTTCCATGGGTTGTATTCAATTGCTTTTTTAGCTCATTTGTTTCTTGAATGTACTTACGTTCCCATTCTTCTCTCAATTCTTGCTCTTGTTTCAGCAAATCTGCATATTTCTCGATTTGAGCTCTTAATTCTCTCTGATCAAGATCCGTTGTCTCTTGGTTTTCGATAGGTTGATCATATAGCAATGGCTTCATCAGTTCTTTATTTCTGTTTCATAAAGTGTTATTCTCCTCCATGTATACCTTCAGTTGTGTTTCAAGAAAATGACTTCTAGCTTTTATTCGCTCTTTGTCGGCCTCGCTGGCTTCATGTAATCTTTGTAAGTCCATTAATTGTGCCTGGAGTTGACGATGTTGGGTCGTCAATGTGTCACATTGTGTTTTTACCTCAAGTAACTCAGTTCCTTTGGCTGCAATCTCTTTCTGTGCCTGGATTAATTGTGCAGATAGTTGTTCACTCATAATTTGGAACTGATTCTTTTCCCTCATGGCTTTGTTGTAGTCTGCATTTGTATCCATCATCTGTTGTTGTGTATCCATGGCCGTTTGGATCATTTGTTTGACAACAGGTTTTAACTGAGTAACATCCACATTTAACCATGTTTTAGGAATACTCGGCTCTGCTCCTATTGTCACATCTTTTCCTTGTGCCACATGTAATGTAGTGTCATGGGGCTGCCTAATGTGGAGTTGTATCCTTGGCAAAACCTCCATGTGGTTTATTTTGCCTTGAGGAGTGTCGTCCGGCACTTCAATTACAATTTGCTCTTCATTTTTGTGTAGGTCTGAATCTATGTTTACTGGAGTTTGCATTTCTTCCTTGATAGGTTGCATTACTTCTTTATTCGATATTGTAGCTTCTTTGATACTAATCTTTGTTGTATCATTCAATTGAATGACATGATCTGGTTCCTTGGGTTCTTCGCTCTTGGTTTGTCTTTGTTGGTTGTCTGGCGTGACTTCGACTTGATTAATCTCTGTCCATTCTTCCTCGTGAGTTTCTGTCCTTATGTCAGTGTCCAAAGTATCTTTCTCAGAACTAGATTCTTCATTGGAGCTTGAATCTTCTAAGCCTAGTTCTGTGTATCTGGCGGATTGTTCAGGGGTCTTTTCTTTACTCCGTTGTTGCTTTTCTTGACTTGCTTGTCTGTAGTGATGACCTTGAACATTTAGATTCACTTGCCCTTGCATGTATTGATGTGTCTCTTCCAGGGCTGCGGAGAGGTCTCTCTTGGTGATTGGTATTTAGGCTACATGAATCTTCGGCAAAGTATGTGTCCTCTTTGAGTGAGGTGTAGCCTGGGCTTCTTCCTCTCTAAGGTGCTTTGTGCCCCTCATGGGTTTTTGTGAACTGGTCCCTACTTCTTCAACAGCTAGAGCTCCTTTCTTTTTCTTGGGAACCATAGCGGACTTGGCATATTGGGCTAACCCCTCTGAGGTTGGCATCTCACGCAGGCAGTTTTTCATATCAAGTGCCTCATAGATGAGTAAGGCCAAAGCTGAACTGCCATTGAGAAACTTATTCTGACCCCACTTCTTCTTGGCTTCAAATAATCGGTCTTGAACATAAGGTGTCATGTTTACTTTATTGCCGACTTGCCTCATAGCATGTGAAAGCAGTTGCACCACGATCTTTTGAGGGGCTGTGTATCTATGCATACTTAGGAAACAAAAGTGTTGGTGCACTAAGCCAACAACATCTTCAATATCAGTTCTGTTAATGTCCAAAAAGGATCTCTTTTTTGGATCATGACATTCCTCCTTGACATTAGTGAGCCCTTCTTGATTCCATCCAAAAGCTTTGTTGATCAATTCATGAGTGAATTGAATTGTTCTCCATGTACCCACTTTGTCCAGTACTCTTGCTTCAGGAACTGATATCTTATTCGCTGCCGGCTGGAGTGTGTTCATCACTTGCGTGCATCTTTGAAAATCTGGCAAATAAATAGGCAGTTTTAGAAATGCCTCTATTCCTGCTTGTGTCCAGACATCCACCATGCGAGGTAATCCTTGTATGATAGTCTTGAAGTCTTGCGACATAATAGGGAAGTAGTGATCCCTGTCCATAATCTTGATGGTAGCCATGAAAATGAGGTCCGACACCGGTTGGTCATCCAGAAACCAATGGCCTCTTGCTTTTGTTATAGATTCTAGTGGAAGAAGCTGAACCTCTTCCTCTTGAGTCGCTTTGGAATTAGTGGAGGCCATCTGCACTCAATATAGAGTATGAATTAGTGGCAAGATAGTATCAGAAACCCTCCTTCATTTGTCTTTCATAAGATTGGCAATGCTCCGCGTGAATGGTGTCGTCCCTTCCTCGTGGGTGTGAGAAAGGTAATACCTGGGATTTTTCATACTTTTAGATATTTTTATTTTTTTGGCTGAAAGAAAAACAGAAAAGTTAGTTCATAGCCGAAGCGGTTATTATTATTTTTTATTGATTTTCTTTAGATTATGTACAAGTACTCTCCTATTTCCCAAGAGGGAAATGTGCGTCACTATCCTAAAATAGAAGAATATTGTGTTGAATGCGTGGCCTTGTAATGTGGCCCTATCATGCATACTTTGGATTCTGGTAACTCCAAATGCATGCAACTCGAATTATTTGGCAGATGTATACAACTTGCTTTGTCTTTCGGCATCCAAATCTGCTTTATTCTGTTGGGAGAAATCGTGTTCCCAACCTTCCTGGTGATTGTGATGCTTCTCATTTGGTGCTTCTGCTTTGTCTGCCTTTTGAATCTTGGAATGGCATGTGAATTGTATGTAGACTCCAGCTCTATCCTGTAGTAGTTTAGCTTCTGTCGTTTTGCCTTTAGATCGTACTGATTTTCCTTGTTCATTGGTTCGTCCTTTTTAATGATTGTCCTTTGTGTACATGACTTTGGAATCCATATTTGTGTGCGGTCCAACTGGGCGACTATCACCTTCTTCGGAATCCATACTTTAGCGATTCTTTGTGGAACTGAATATCCAGAGCAATTTTCATATTGGTTCTGTGGGTTCTTCTGCTGTAGCCAGTAGTTCTTCTGTTGAAGATATGCATCCATTTGGTCCTTCCTTATCCAAGCTTGTCGAGTGTAAGGAATGGGGTATATTCTAATAGGTGCAGACTTGGGATTACTCGGAGAACTAGTCTCTCTTGTGCATAGTTCTTCGCTAAGGCTGTTTTCAGATAGAATGACACTCTTGTGACTTGCTAGATTAGAAGATGGTATGCAAGCAGGATTCGGTGTGTCCCCACATGAAGTACTTGATGAAGAGGTTTCCATAGTGCTAGTGAACATACATGCATCACTGTGTTCATTTGAGTGAATTTTTGGTTCTATACTTGTGGCTTTGATTGGTCATTCGTCTAGCATGCTGAATACTTCACGATGTCCTATCTTGGTTGAGATATATCCTAAGGCCAATTGGATAGTCACTTCATATTCGTATATCCAATCTTGACCTAACACTATGTCTTCGAGTAAATCTTGATCATTACATACTAAGAGCTTCTGTTCCATAGTATTGTTTCCAATATGTAGAGGTAAGGTTACTTCACCCATACATTGAGTAATTGTTCCCCCCTATTCCTATCAACTGTGCCCTTGATGAACGTAGTTCCTCCTTGAGTTTTTGAGTCAATGAAAATTCGATACAACTTATGGCAGCTCCTGTGTCAATGAGAGCACCACTAAGTGGTACTCCTTTTTTCGGCTCCCAAATTCAAATATGGTTGTGTCCTCTGTTGACCTAGGTTTTCAGTGGCTCTAAAATTAGCCATTGGGATGAGTTCCTCTCCTAAGCGATATCTCTCATCTCTCTCTCTCATCCACTCTTTCCGTTTCTTGATTCGTTCTAGTGCTTCCTGTCTGGCTTCTTCTCGTATCTTTTCTTCCTCTAGACGTCTATTTTTACCCGTTATCAGTCGTGACATCAATTCTTCAGTCAATGGCTCTAAATATCTTTTTACTCGACATCCACTGATATAATTTGGCAATACTTCTCCATCTAGAGTTGCTAAGCTGATGGCTCCACTGGTGGATATGCGATTAATGATTAATGGGCCATATCCTCTTTTCTCCAGTTTCTTAGCGTGTTGTTTCAGAGTATATACCAAAACTAAATCTCCTTCCTTTAGATTTTTGTCTTTAATATGAGCATCAAAATATGCCTTCTGTCGCCTTTTAGAAGCATAAATCCCTGCTACTGCTTGTAACCTAGTTTCATGTAGCTTCTCTATTTGATCCAATTGAGCTGAGAGTTCATGTCCATTCCACTCATAGGTTGGTGCTACTCTGAGAGTGGGTATTAGGAAATCAATTGGTAAAATAGCATTCTGCCCATACACTAAGTTAAAAGGAGTAGTGCCTATGGCGGTTTTGTAAGCTACCCTGAATGCCCATAAAGCATGATGTAATTGTTTATCACAATCAGATCTACCATTGTTCACCATTTTAGTGAGAACTGTGCATAAGATTTTATTTGAACTTTCGGCTTGTCCATTGTCTTGTGGGTGATAAGGGGCTGATTTCTTATGAATTACCAAGAATTCATTCAGTAAGGCTTCTATCACTTCATTCACAAAATGCGTACCTCTATCACTCACAATTTCTATCGGTAGTCCAAATCTAGTGAAAACATTCTCGAAGAGAAACTTGGCCGTAGTCCTTGCATCATTTTTCTTGGTTGCTTTGGCTTCAACCCATTTGGTCAGATAGTCTGTGGCTACGATTATGTACTCGGCATGAGATCCTTTAGCTGGTGGGCTAATAGGTCCTATAAAGTCTATTCCCCATTTAGTAAAAGCTCTGGCACTCATCATGGGTTTTAGTGGCATTTCATCCCTTCTAATTGGATATTTCCTTCGTTGACATGTATCACATCATTGAACATATGTGGTTGCATCCTAATGTAAAGTTGGCCACCACATTCCCGCAAATAGAATCATTTTTGCTGTTTTATCTGCAGAGAAATGTCCTCCTGCAGCTCCTGTATGTGCCATCTCTAAAACAGCAAGATACTCGTCTTCATGAATGCACATTCACAAATGATTATCTCTTTCTCGTTTAAAGAGTTGTTTTCTTATAAGAGAATAGTCCTTACTTTGTTCTACAAGTGCTCGTTTTCTTGCTAGAGTGGCTCCTTCTGGGTACTCTTGGGTCTTTAAGAACTTCACCAGAGGCATGCTCCATCTTGGTGCTATAGTGGAGTAGCATAGAGTGGAGTTCTCTTCTGGATTCCGTTCTTGACAGGTTGGGCAGGCTGATACATAGTTATGCGCATCCTTTTGCATGGTGGCCAATATATGCCCAATCTCCTTAGTGCTTGCCATGTTCCGTTCGCATATAGATGAGTTTTCCATTGATTTACATGTGCTTTTTGAAGCCACATTTCCTATTCCTCTTCTTCTATGCATCTCGTGAGTAATCCACTTGAGTCTTGGTGATACAAACTTCCAGCAATAATATGAAGGTTTTTAGTCTTCCATAGGTCTTGGGTTCGGTTTGGTGTGATCCCATCTTTAGGTCCATGCGTGAGTATGGGGATCAATTTTTCTGCCCATTGGGGACATACCTCGAGATTAAAAAGGTACGTATCTGGCAGATCATCGGGTACTCCTATGGGTGGCTCCCCATGTGTCATCCTTGATAAGTGATCTGCTCTTATGTGGGTATTCCTTTTCTTTACTACTACCTCAAAATCAAATTCCATCAACAATAAAAACCATTGTACTAGTCGTCCTGTATTACAAGGCTTATTGACTAAGTACAATAGGGCCTGATGATCAATGAAGAACTTGAATTTGTTTGCCAAAAGGTAATGTCTGAACTTTTTTACTGCGTATACCATCCCTAGGCCTTCTCTCTCTGTTGTCGTATAATTGCGCTCCGCTTGATTTAATTGTCTATTGGCATAAGCTATAGGGTGGTCTAATTTTCCTGTATCTGCCGGTTGAGCTAAGATGCAACCAATGGCAAACTTGGATGCATCCACGTGAATGTGAAATGGTTTGTTCCAATTAGGTACACATTCTTCAGTCCAGTTAAACTGTGTCAATAATGCATAAAGAGGTCTAGCAATTATGGCATACATATGTATAAATCTTTAGTAGTATCCAAAATGTCCCATAAATGCTTGTACTTCTTTAGCAGTCTTTGGTCTCGGTAAATCCAGAATTACTTTGATTTTGTCTTCATCAGTTGAAATTCCATTTTTAGAGACAATATGTCCTAATATCTTTCCTTGTCGAACCATGAAGACACATTTTTCTGGGTTGAGGCATACTCTATATTGTCGACATTTGGCAAAGATCTTTTCTAGTTCAGGGATATGCTCTGATCGTATAGCTGAATAAGTACATAAATCATCCACATATACCTCCATACTCTTTCTCAGGAACTCTTTGAATACATGGCACATCAATCTTTGGAAAGTGGCTGGGGCATTGGTTAGGCCGAAAGGCGTAACCCTAAAGGCGTATACTCCCCATTCAGTTGCAAAGGCTGTTTTATGTTGGTCCTCAGGAGCAATGGCTACCTGATTATAACCCGAAAAGCCGTCCAAAAAACTGTAAACTTCCTTCCGTGCCACTCTTTCCAAAAGATGATCCGTGATGGGCAACGGGTAACTGTCTCTTATGGTGGCGGCATTCACTTTTTTCAGATTAATGCATACCCTTAACTTCCCGTTCTTTTTCGGTACAACCACCAAAGGTGATACCCATTCCGTGTGTTCAATCTCATATATGAATCCAACATCTAAAAACTTATCTATCTCTTCCTTTATCTTTGCTGAGTATACATCATTGTATGTGTATGGTCTTTGTTTAGAAGGTTTGGCTTCAGATGTCATAGGGATTCTATGTGCACATATTGATGGATCTACTCCTTTCAAGTCCTTATAGGTCTAAGCAAAGACATCCCGATATTCCCTTATGAGTCGTATTAACTCTTGTTCTTCCTCCATTGAGACATCCTATCCTATTAAAGTACATCGTTCTTCTTCTTCCTCTGAGGTTACTACTATTTTCTTGGTCTACTCTTTGTTGTCATATGCTATTCCTGGCTGTGCTTCTCGTTTTGGCATTTGAATAGCAATTCTTCTCTCTTCTACTTCATATTTTTTGAAGTGGGCGGGCACTTCAAATTGGTCTTGAGGCTTGTGTTCTTCCTCAATTTTTGCTTTATCTAATCCAAGCTCCTCTTCCTGTGTTGGTTCTTGATTTATGTCATTAGCTATGATACTTACTTCTTGATTTCCACTTTCTATTTCCATTTGCTCTTGCTCCATTTCAATGCTCTCGTAATCTTCTTTCCATTCTTTTTCTATCACTTCTCCTTCTTCAGCCTCCTGAAGGACTACCACATATAGACTAACATCATAGCCTTCCCCATCAATGCATTCATTCATGGTTAGTATTTCTTCGTTTACACATACATCGAGAGTAGCTAAAATCTCCATCCAACCATGAGGTTCAAATTCTTCATCTAAGAATATTTGAGGCATATAGGCTGGATCTTGTACTGATCTAGCAACTCCTTGCTTTTGCTTCCATCCTTTTCTCCTATCTTTCTCCTTTTTCGCAATTTGGCATATCCATAGATGAGTGTCTTCGTTTCCATGATTGATCACTTGAACCTATACTATGAATCGACTGATTATCTTCCTCCTTATGAATCTGATTCCATTGTAAGGGGGGAACATCTTGATATGTGTATGTATGGAGATTTATTCTTGTGGTGGTTCCTTCATGCTGTAGGTATACGTCTTTTCCCCAATCTTGCACTACCTTTAGTTGTCTCATGAAAGGTCTTCCAAGTATCATTTCATAATTGCTAGGCCTTTCAAATTGACATATCGCTAAGGTGTGCTCGTACTCAACTCCGCAAGTGGTAAAAACTACTCGTTCTAATATCCCCAAGGGTCGTTCAGTGTGTCCATCTGCCATTTGTATCTTCATGCGTGTGGGTCTTAAAGCTGGTTTTCCCCATTTCTCCAAGATTTCTTTAGTTGCTATTCCTACTCCAGCTCCTGTATCTAAAATGTCTTTGGTAGTGTAACCCCTATAGGTAATTGGAAGGCAAGTATTTCCTTGATCTCCCTCACTAAAATCTCCAACCTTATCGACTGGGATCTTTACTGTGTTTACTTCATCAGATATCTCTGTTTCTTCCGTCTTGATCTCCAATTGACTGGTCCTTCAAATGTGGTTTGATCTTCAAAAGTTCTTCCAACGTTAGGGTACAAGGGATTTTTACTTTTTTGTGATGTTGTATGATATCCGATGTTTGGACTGATGGGTTAGGTTCTTTTTTCCTTATTGAGGGAATGCAATATAGTTCTGAATTATGTTCGTACTCTCCTGTGTAATTTGGCAAAGCCTTTACACTCTCATTTTCTTCGTTACTTGGATCAATTGGCATTATTTCTTCTGAATTCAGTTCAGGTATGGAGTCTTCAATTTTACCTTCTACTTCTAGCTCCTCAAAGGGTGGTTCTATTCCTTCCACTTTCTTCCATCTGTCTTCTTGGACTCTTGCCCACAAATCTTTAGGCCATTCCCCTTCTACTTCGGGAACAATGGATCCTTCCCTTTTATCCTCACAGTAATTTCCATTATGCGTCTTACTTGCTTCGGGTTTCTCGGGTTCCTTAGGGATGACACACTCTTGGAATTCTTTTTCAGGAATTTGTGAGTTGGGTAATTGAAGAACAGGTTTTTCTAAGGTCTGTTGAGCAACTTCGATTAATTTTTTGCATATCTCTAACCTTTCCTTGTCTAGGTCACTTCTTGGATATTCTCTTTCATGTTGTTCGATGGTAGGTCCTGCTCTTATTCGTGCTTTGTAAGCCCGAATCCACATGGCTAATTCTTCAGGCATGGGATCTGCTAAAACTAAGCCTACCTCTTCTTTTTTAGACTTTTCTTTCCGATTTTCTCCTTCCACTTCTTGTTTCTCTCCTTGGTTTTGTTCGCTCTTCTCATTTTCCTTCTTTTGTAGTAATTTCTTTTCCTTTATCCTATCTCTACGGTTCTTCCATCTTTGTGTCCGTTTGCTTACAACACTTTTCTCAGGCTCTTCCGAGTCTTCAACTATTTGAGGTGTAGGTATGTTCATTTCTCTGTCACCTTGATCATTTTCTTCAACTTTGTCTGGGGTTTCTCTAGCTTTGGCTCTAGTTATTGCTTTCAATGGTACAGTGTACTCCTTATCGCTTCTTGATGATTCTATCACTTCTATCACGTTAATCTGCGCATTAGAGTTAACTTTGTTGGGGTTCTTGGGGCAATCTCTGAAAAGGTGTTCTTTACCACAATCAATACAGTATCCTTCCCAGACTCGCTGTGGTGGTGGTGGGTTTGGCAGTGTACACTCTCTGATATAATGATCACCTCTGCATCTATAACATGGTCCTCTAGGTACAGGCGGTCTGTTCATAGGTCGGGGGGGCATGGGTGCCCTAGGAGCCGTGTACATCAATGACACATAGTCGTGCTCATATCCGTAGGAACTATCTGGCACTTCCATGCCATAGGCATATGGTTCGTACATTTGTCCATATTCTATCATAGAGCTCTCATAACTGGGATAGTTTCCTTGACTATGGTCATAAGATGAGTCATATGGTTCATTACTAGTCAATGGTGTGGCTAGGACTATTGCTCTCTCTAAGTTTTCTTCAGGTTGAGCTATTTTCACTAGGACAACATTCTGAGGATGGGGTGGATGTTGTCCTAACACCAGTTGTGGTTGAGTGTAACTTTGTTAAGCATATGGTCGTGGTAGAGGTGCTTGCTGCTGATATGTGGGATATCTGAAGGCTTCACCTCCTTGATCTCTCTGAGGGTATCCATAAGGTCTCATGAGAAGTGTTGGTCTCACTTGCCTATTGTAAGGACAATTTTATGTGCTATGATTTGTGTATTTTTGTTCTATGCTGCAATATTGTAAAGGGCCTGGCACGGGTGGTCTATTGTAAGCATAGGCAGGTGGTCGGACTATTCCCCTAGTGCACAAATGAGATGGATGGTCTCCTCCACAATGCATACATCTTCTCAGCATGGGCATTCTCATAGGGTTGTTGGGGTAGTTCCTCTGTCCTTGAAAATTCAGTTTCTTTGCTACTAAATCGGCTATTTCTTCCACATTGTTCCTAGGGTTTGATGTGCTGCTGGCTGAATCTTCACTTTTCACGCTACCTTGAGATATTTTCAGATCCTCAGCTAGATTGTCCTCTAGCTCAATACATTCTTTCATGCATTCTTGCAAGGTTTGAACTCTCTTCACGTACACCAGAGATCTTAATGATCCATTCAATAATCCTTCCAAAAATAATGACACCATTTTGTTTTGGGTGGGTCTCTCTTCCACTGGGCATCTATCCACATACTGTTTGAATCTTCTTGCTGCCAATCTCACTGATTCCGTAGGAGCTTGCTTAAAGCTATGGATTAATGATGACGAGTTGTTTTTAATTCCAGATTTAGTGAATTCTTCAATCATTTCTTGATAGACTTGTTCCATATTTTGAAAATTATTAGGATCTAGTTGCTGGAACCAAGCTAAAGCTGTGTCCGTTAAAGTTAGACCAAAAGACTCATATTGGATCAAAAAATCTTCTACTTGTTCGGCTCTCATTACTTGCTTGAACTCAGCTATATGATTGTAAGGTTCACTAGAACCATCATAGTGATTTCTCATGCATTTGGCCACTTGAATTGGCCTTAATCTTCTTCCTCCTTCAGGCGGTCTAGGCATCACAGGGAAAATTGGTCTTCCAATGGGTATACTAGGTCCTCTTGCTACAGGTGGTCTAACTGGGGCAGACATTCCATTCCATGGGTCAACAGGTGGCTGAGGCCGATAATTAGGATTATTTGTAGGCATAGCAAACTGTACATGTGGTCGAACCGGGATTTGTGTTTGTTGTGTTTGTCTTGACTGTTGGAATGAATTATTCTGAGATGTTCCATGTGGGTTTTGTGACGTAGTGGCTTGATCCCTAGGGGGAAACACAGAAATATTCTGATACTTTAATTCGGCTCTTTCCAACTCTGTTAAGGGCCAATACCTCCTCTGGTTTTTGTCGAAATATGTGATGATGGTGGGGAAGTCAGGATCTTGTAACTCATAAACAGTCACTGGGTTAGGGTCTGCTTCCCATAATGAAGAGTGGGCTCTAAGGAGATGCTCCATTCCATTAATCAAATACACATCCATTAAGGAGTCATCTTGGGGAATCAGGTCTCCTCTCCAAACCCTAACAACAGTAGATCTCCCTCTAGGTGTGGTCACTCGCTCTTCATTTCCTTCACCATTAGGGTTATGAGCATTGTTTTCTTCCCCAAGTTCATTAATGTTTTTAGGATGTTCGGTAACCATATACTGGATGTTCCTTTTATCCATATAAAATCCTCCCACATACTTGACTGCTGGTCTAGGCACTATGTACGCCTCTGAAGCCTTTTTCAGTCTAGCCACTGATCTGTTTAGCCCATCTAAGTAGATAGGTATATCATTTTGGTTGGTGTTCACATATTCCAAAGATGTCCTATATTCTCCCTCAATAATTGACATCATGCCAATCATTGGTACAGTGTTTTGCATATCCTCTGAAGCCATAGGAATTTCTTCTTTTGTGAACGGCTACTTGGCTCGGCTACACTACCTACAGAAGAGATTACACTTCTTCGGCTTCCTAGGGTTCTCCCGGATCTTAGGTTCATCCACTTTAAAGTTCTATTTAACCTTGCCAACCCCCAACTTCTAGAGTTCTTCACTCAAGGTCAGAATCGTAGAAAAAATTGGTTGGAAAAGGACTAACCATGAAATCTCAAGTCACGATACTTGACCTCCAAAAAAGTTCACGATACTCGACCTTTGACTCAGACGATACACGATATCTACCCGAGAGGATACACGATACTTCAAGGGAGAAGATACTCGACGCTTGGATAAACGTGATACTTGATACTTGGATAAAGACGATACTCGATACTCAGCAGACACGATACACGACACTTGAGTTAACACGATACACGATCTCTGTGAAGTATCGCGATCGGTCAAACACGATACACGATAGTTGAAGAAGTCGATACACGATACCTGAGCAAACACGATACTCGATACTTGAGCAAACACGATACACGATATACGATACTTGTGAAGTATCGCGATCAGGCAATCACGATACCCGATACTCAAAAAAAATGCGATACTCGATACACGATACTTGTGAAGTATCACGATCAGGCAATCATGATACCCGATACATGAAAAAACGCGATACTCGATACACGATACTTGTGAAGTATCGCGATCAGGCAATCACGATACCCGATATTTGTGCAATATCACGATACTCGACCACAAGAGACCACAATACTTGTCAGGTATCGCGATACTCGAGTGCGGGAGAACACGATGCTTGGCACTTTTTAACTTTTTTCAAGTGTTTTTTGGATTTTAATTTCGTACACATGTGCCTAGAGTGCATCTACTCTCCCCTTTTAGCCTGAATCAGAAATTTTCTTCTTTTCTACCCCTATATGATCAACACAATACTTCACGCAGATCGTTTTTTCTGAAATGCTGAATTTAGGTGGCAAGAATGAGTGAATGATGAGTGTGCTCACCTCGGTTACTCTCTCTCAACCCTTTAACAACTCTAACTAGCTCTGCGCAGCTCCACAAGCTCGGATCTAGCCCATGATACTCGACAGCACCTCTCACGATACTTGTTTAAAAGACAAGTGACTTACAGAATGGCATTTTTTAGCTTTTATACTTTTGAATTTTCCTACTCACTAAAAAAGAAGAACAACAAGACAAGGACTGAAAGCTACTCTAATTACTTAACCTACTCCCTTACTCCTCCTACTCTACTCACTCCACTCACTTCCCTAGACTAATAACTCACTACACACACTTCAAGAGTGAGAAGTAGTAAGTGCAGATAAAAGTGACTTACCAAAGAAGCGAAAATCACTACTCCTCCTCTCGCTTCAATGCAAAGAGCTACTTACCATCACACGAATGCCTCGGTTTGATTCGACATTCCCCGGCAACGGCGCCAAAAAACGTGTGTACCTAAGAACCAACTTAGAGACTTGTGGAGAAAGAGACTATACCTCAATCCCCCTCAAGTGCATATAGTGCGGATTCACGCTGTAATTATCAATCCGATGAGTATCAAAACCTAACCGAGTGTATGAAGACATGCATTCAAATGACGATCAATGCAAATGAGTTACTCAAAGAGTGCAAACAAGGCAAAGACTAATCCAAACAAGCTTCAACTGTCACTCATGGTGTCACGATACTTAGAACATCAGCCAATAGTAAATTGAGCTTTTCTCTCAGCTCCGAACTCCAAATATAGCGAATAGCATGTGCGTTTCGAAGCTCTCAAGAAGACGCATCCAATGGCAGTATTTTCACTCAATTCTGACACCTCTACTTCAAGTTATGAACAAAATACTGAGTCTCGGGAATGACCCTCCTACACTTCAACACTTCCCATACTTCGCACACACCTTAACAACAGTAAACAAACACTTTCATGGATAGACAACACTCCCTAACACTCTTTCCAAGCAACACACATGCATACAAGCTCACAAAGAAGAAGATACAGAGAGGAGAAGACACAAATTCGAATTTCTATGCTCTTGATTCTCACAATGGCCAAAAGTCTTTACAAAGAGTCACAAATTGACTTATATACTTGTGCCATAAAAATGGTCCTTTCACACAAGAGACCGGCACTTTATTCACTAAAAGGCTAATTTCCTACTAATTTACATGGGTAAGCTACTAATCTTCTGTGGGGATGCATCTAGAGGACTCCTCTAGTGCATTTAGAACTGAAAATATATTACAAGAATGGTTATAATACAAAAATAAGGTGTCCAAATCGGAAAAATTTTGGTGCCCTTCTTTTTCTCTGCCTTGTGCTCTCTTTGCTCTGCAACAATACATTTTAATAGAATTAGCAATATCACACTGCATAGTGGGCTACCCTAAGCCACTATGCAGAATTTTGCGGTAAGTAAGATCGACCGAAAAATGACCATCAGGGGGAGTAGAATGTGCCATGGCGATAACCGAAGGAACTCCATGAGGTGGAATACATCGTAATAGTGCACCAGAAGGATCCATGTAATACAAATGTCCCACAATGAGCCGGAGCCGTTGACTATACATTACCCATTTATGACGAGGCGAAGTAGACGTATGAGTCGAGGGGCTTCCACTGGTGAGGAAGGTCAGCAGAGTATCATAATACAAAGGTGCCACCAGGAGCTCCTTACCCTCATCTTGGACAGGATAAGTCATATAGATAGCAGGGGTAGTATCATCAATTCCACCGGGAGGTTCACCGAAATCAAGCCGAGATAAGAAATCAGCTAATGCATGAGTTGACCCTGGATGATGTACGACCACGTAATCAAGTTCTTGCAGTAACAACACCCACCTGGCTAATCTGCCCCCTAAATGTTGTTGATGGACAAGATAAACCAAAGCAGCATGATCCACATGGAACGTGAATTGGCGTCCAAGCAAGTAGTGCCAGAATTTCTTCACCGAATAAACTAAGCTGAGGCATTCACGCTCAGTGAGTGAGTAATTTCGTTCACCAACAGCTAACCATTGACTAGCATAATAGAAAGGATGAAACCACTTATCTTGTTGTTGCATGAGCACACTACTGATGGCACTATCTGATGCGTCCACAAAGACATGGAATAGAAGCTGCAAGTTTGGTTCTTGCAATATAGGAGCCTGAGTTAATAGTGTTTTCAGTCGAGCAAAGGCAATCTGGAACTCTTCCGTCCACACGAACTATCGGGGAGTACTAGTAATCAACCGATTCAAGGGTATGGTTAAGTGTGCAAGCCATCGAAGATGTCACCCATGCAAGCGTATTTGGCCAAGGAATCGCATACCCTCCTTGGGTATCAGGGTAGGTGCATCTAATACGGCTTGCACTTTGTCTGGATCCGCCTGAATACCTTGCTTTGAAATAATATGACCGAGCAACTTGCCATAGAAAATCTAAAAGACCGACTTGCTGGGATTTAAACACAACCGAAACTCTTCACACTTAGAGAAACAGCACCGAGGGTGGTAAAGATGAGCTGATGTCTCACCCGATAACGAAAAATCATCTAGATACACGTGCATGAAGGTGGTTAAATAGGGGGGAAACATTTCTTGCATACATCGTTGGAAGATACTAGGAGCATTGCGAAGATCGAAGCACATCACCGTACATGCATATACACCCTAATTTGTAATGAACGTAGTCTTTGGTATGTCCATTTCAGCCATGCGCACCTGATTATAGCCACTGTAAGCATCCAAAAAGGAATACATTTCTCGTCTGACAACATCATCAAGCATTGTATCCAGAAATGGAAGTGGGAAGGGATCCGGTACGGTCGCCGCATTTAGTTTCCGGTAATCCACACAGATACGTTGCTTCTTATTTTTCTTTGGGACTATAACAATAGGTGAAATCCATTCTGCATGCTCAATGGGAACTATGAAACCAACTTTCAGTAAGTGATCCAATTCAGCTTTCACTTGAGTAGCATAATTTGGGTTCATGCGATAATTGGGTTGCTTGATTGGATGTGCATCCCACTTAAGCATCACGCAGTGTTGATAAATGTGAGGGTCCAACCGTTTCATATCTCGATAGTCCCATGCAAATACGTCTTGAAACTCTGTTAGCAATTGTAGGAGACTATTTTGAAAAGTTTTCGATAATCGTGCCTTAATCTTCATTGGTCGTGGTGCTTCCTCATTTCCCAAATCGCAGGTGATAAGTTGACCTTCTGGTACATAAAACTATCATGGCATGGGTGTATCCTCAGTTGACTGGAATAGATGGTGGAAACTCAGGGCATTCGAAGCTTGATTTATATCTAGGTCTCCTTCTTCTATAACCGGAATGACGGAACTGACAACCGGATTCCAATTATATGCAACTGCTTGTAAGTCGTCTGTCCCCAAGGTGAGCAAATCATGGTTAGCCTTGAGAAAAGCTTCTTCTTCATCATCAGACAGTCCATCCAACATATGCACAGGTTCGACTACGTAGGGTCAAGCATGGAGGTCGCATGGTTTCATCGCATCTAACGGAACGACATACTTCCGATGGTTGCTTTTGAAAATAAGTTCGTGTGCTGACCAGTCCTACAATACTTTGGCTTGTTTCAGCTAGGGCCTTCCGAACAGCAAGTTATAGTCCAGAGTTGAATCAGGTAATTCTAGAACAACAAAAGTCATTTTGAACACCGCTCCTTGAAGAGCAATGGATATATCACGTACCAAACCCACGGATACATGCTTGATTGATCCGCCATCCTCACAAAAAACTGAACAGGTTCAATTTGAGTCCATCCTAACTGTTTACAAAGGGAGACTGTCGCAGTATTCACACTAGAGCCTCCATCAATTAATACTTGGTTGATTTTATGATTTTTATACCAGCGTAATGAAAGGAACAACATGGTCCACCACAGAATCAGTTTCTAGACTAATAGTTGCCGTAGTAGGTGTACACGAAGATTTCGTTTGAGTATCTTCTGCTGAAATATAGACCATGTTGGCCATTGGATTCTATCGCTCTTTTCTATGTTTATCATACTCGGCCATCTCTTTACAATATCTTCGGACATGTCCAATCTCCCCATAGAAATGGCATCTGGGTGGTGGGAGGGATGTTCCTTCACCTGATTGATGGGAATTCTGTCAAGTCTGGCCAAAATTGTTTGCTCGTGTTCCCCAATAGCTTTTATAACTTTGGTAGGAAGTATTCCTCAACTATGGTGGTACATAATGAGTAGCCAGTTGTCCTTGCTCTTGTATTATAGCATTTACAGTTGGCCTAGCCTTTACTTTGGCATTAAAGGGACATGTTTCGGTGGAGTGACTCATTGTATTACAAATAGCACAATATATTTCGTTCAATGCACATGCAGAAGCAGTGTGTCCCGGGTTCTTACATTTTGTGCAATACACTTGTTTCAGTGAATCTTCACTTGTACCCTTGCTTGCCTTCAACGAGTCCAAATCTTCAGCGAATCCACCCACCTTATGCTCCAACTGTAATGCCCTAGCTATGACCACATCCAGAGTCATACCACCCACACATCGTATGATCATTACTTGTTTAAGTTGAGGGTTTAATCCATTAATAAACCACTAGGTGATCACATCATCCGGTACGTTAGCATGCACCAGCGACAATTGTCGTAGATGAGTACAAAATAAAGTGGCATACTCCTACACATTCTGGTGTGGTTTTTGTCTATTGTTTTTAGATAATCAAAGATCTCAGCCACGTTTTTCTTCAATAGGAATCGCTACAAGAAGGCATCCTTAATATCATCGTATTGGCTGAAATGGTTAATGTCATATTTAGTTAGCCACTGAGCAGCCTCATTAACCAGCGTAGACTAGAACACTATAGCCTTATATGCCGGATCTGCTGGATAGTTGAGTACTCCATAATTAATTTCAAAAGTTATCACACGTGCATCATCGGGAAATCTTCCAAATTTCGTATATGTAACTCCAACAGGTACCGCTCATGGTGGTATGGTCTGCTGCTACTGCTGCTGTTGTTGTTGATGTTGCTGTTGATGTTGCTGTTGATGTTGTTGTTAGTGTTGTTGCTGTTGCGAACCACTCATGGTGTTTGAATCAAGAGGAAATGTTAGTGCCGAATGATTTGAACCAGTTACACATAATTGTTGTTGTGTTGTCCGTCGTCTGGCACGCCCTCTAGTAAATTGAATATTGTTTAGTGGTTCCCACACACGTACATCCAATTTCCCTTCATCGTAATGGACTTCTGTAGTGCGCTTTTCACCAAAACTTTCATCCAACAACACACTAGTCCCCTCAAAATCAGAACTAAGAATGGAACTTTCACCAAAATTCAGCAACCTGGCCCCAAAATTATCCAAGGTTCCACCGGAATTCCACAAACTACTACCGGAATTTCCCACACTGTCACCAGAGCCAATGCTTACTTCTCCAACCTTAATTTCCGCAGATGGGGTTGGTTGCACCTCTGGTATTCCTTGTAATCCTTGCACAAGGAAATGCTGAGGTGGTACTCCACTGGCCCAAATTTCTCGCTTCCCTTCCAACGTTCGTCTATCACCACTACTACCCGGAGGTGTGCCCAATGTGCTAGGAATTTTCTAGGGATGGTGATCCCTTCTGTACTTCGGATACGATTCTCCAGAACCTGTTACAGGCATATATCATCGGATTCTTCTCAACTCTTAGTCTATGCACTAACTGATTACTCCATGCCTCATGGTCGGCGCCAGTGTTAAAGTTACAATTATTCTTACTCGTGGGTTCTTGGGATGGTCAGGGGTCTGATAAATCAGAGGCCCTATATATATTTTCCCAAATTCACTACTTAACTTCCGACAATGAACTTCATTAATTAATTCTAGCAATTACAGAAGATTCAAGTGCACTTTAGCGTATAGCGTTTTTTAACGATCAACGCGATTATGTACACAACACTTCCACTCTCACTTTAATATTACTGCTACACTTCATTTCAACACAGTAAGTATTGATGCAGTACCTGATTTACTTAAACTTTGAATACAACTCTTACACACAACTCTGCAATTAATATAACTTCAAACAAAATCAACTCCAAATTATCATCCGGACCAAACAAGCCGGTGATTCCTCGTCATCTCTTTCATGCATACTCTATTGCTTGGAAAGAAAATATACACTGTTTGCGCTACACCTTTTCGGTGCATGACTTTTCTAATTACAATGGTTCTTCTAAATAATATTTCAGATGGCTTAGAGTGCATATGTATGTCTATATGTATATATATATATATATATATATATATATATATATATATATATATATATATATATATATATATATATATATATATATATATATATATACATACATACATACATACATACATACATTCCAACATACATACATATATACATACATACCTTCATAAATACATACCTTCATAAATTCAAACTTATCCTTATATCCTTATGCAAGCTTTCTTCCTTATATCCTTGCATAGGAAGGTTACTCCTATCTTCCCTATACGCAGCTAGAAGCAAGTGCCTACACACATATTAGCTTCCAACTCACAATCTCACCTTCCATCTCCACGGGGTGCCCACACTCCGCAGGATGTCATCTTCCAACTCACATGAATTTCGGTCACAATATTTTGTACACACAAAGTAACCTTGTAATGGGTCATCGCTCACAAAATATGGTGTCAACCTATTTGCTTCAGTTGAGGCCAGTAAGGATTGATTCCTTGCTCTCGAGATATGTTTTCAATGTGATTGCTAAACTCCTCTTGTGACTCTAACAGAAAGCGAATGTTCTCCAACTCTTTGAGTATTCAAATATTTGAGTAGATGTTGGAGTACTACGAAATGCTTCTTAGAAGATGTTTGTAACAAACTGATGCATAGCAATGAGCTCTTGAACATATCATTCTTTTAGTTTATTAAAGGTCTTATGGATAAGCTATGCATGTAGACAGTACGTATAGACTAATGTTCTTCATCCAATAAAGAAGCCCATAGTTGAGGAGACACTCTACTTTTGTGTCCCCTTTTTCACTCTCCCTTTCTTACTTCTTGATCATGTATATCCTTGTGAATACTTAACACCACAAGTATCATATTTTTTGTTTCAGGTTTATTTTTTGGTTGGAATTCAAGCTTAAGATTGGAGTAGAAAAATAAAGAATTGGTACATAGTAAAAGATACTATAGAAATTTCCAAGAAGATGCATTTGCCCAAATTCCTTTGACGAAATGTAGCAACCACAAATACATACATAATCATCGGATCTACCACCTAAGTTAGACACACATCGAACCTTGTGATAGGGAGGGTGCATGATAGTTCTCGTATGAAAGATTTCTTAAGGTTTTGTATACTTATGTGCTAGGTGAGTTGACAACACATTAAAAATAAAGATCCGAAAAGTGCATATTTATAGGTCATCAAAGGGGGAAAGGACTATGTATGTAATACACTTGAAACCTATCATGGGAAAGGACTATGTATGTTATAGACTTGAAACCTAGCATGAACAGAAAGGAAATCATCATGGACCTTAGATTTCCCATGATTTTGTATATATCATGATTAGTTTAGAATTTGCAAATCCTAATGCTACCATTGCATCTAAAATGTGCTAAAACCCTAGTACCGATTGCCTACTTGCATGTATCTTACATCTAGAGGTCTGATTTAGGATTGCTCATATCACCGATGAAATCATCACATTAGGGTGAAAAATGGCCGAAAAGGGGTTGTTTGCTAATGATAGATTAAGGAAATTGAAAAAAAGAGTCCTTCCACGTTTACAAGAGTATAACATTGTTATCTCCTTTATTCAAAAGTGATGAAGATTCTTGTATTCAATGTATAATTTTTCAGTTTGATGCAAAAAAATATATTTTTGCACAGCGCACAATGCATATTTTTAAATTTTTAAGAAGGAATTGATTTTTGAAGATACGATATATTTTTGGGTTCACAAAATTCCATGGTCAATCGGCGACAAGGTTTACATCAAATCAAAATTTTCCATGTGTACAAAGCCTTTTTATCTATAAATACTGGCAAAGTTTATGAATGTCGGTTTCTCACTTTGAGCATTCTTCTTCCTCTGGATTCGAATGGCTTCTTCTTCTCATCGTCCTTCGAACCATGTAACCTCATGTGAGGTTTACAATAGAAGAGAGGATTCTTTGTGGAAACCTCTTTCTGTGAAGGTAAATGAATGGGTAACTATGCTTCCTAGCTAGAGATGTGCCAATAAAGTCAAGTGTGCTAAAAGAGATGACACAAGAAACCATTGGAGGGGACTGTTGAGAGCAGTATGACCACCCAAGGACTGACTAGACAAGGAAGCCAGCAGAGAGAGTTAGAGCGGGGTGAAGGAGTAAGTAGGCAAAGCAGTCGACGCAAATCTGGCAGATAGGCCCTTCAAATTTTTCTAAATCAACATTTTTATAACAGTGATTCTGATCACTAACAATCATTGTAAATACCATTTCATATTTTTGTAGCTCCATTTTCTGCAAGCCAAGGAGTCCTTGAGCTTGAGGAGCCTTAGAAGTACCTACATATCAATTTTCGTATTTTTTAGACTCCGTTTAAGCCCTCAAATTGGCCCTGGAACCTAATTTTTAACTAGGCCGGACACTAGGTCTGGACAAGACCAAAACCTAGTCAAAAACTATAAAAAGAGCTAGAGAGCTCATTTTTGAGGTTAGATTGTAATTGGAATGAACTTGTAAGAGCTTTTTGAAAGTAATCTAAGAACTCCATTGCTTCTCACTCTTTGTCTTGCCGTGTGTGCGCGTGTGTGTGTATGTGTGCATGTTTGTGTGCTTCTCACTCACGCACTTGTGCCGCCACTTGCTCGAGGTCTTCATACCATCCTCACGTCTTCCCGGATTGACATTAAAGGAGGTGCTACTCATCACTGAGCTACACCAAATTTTGGCGCTGTTGCCGGGGATCGAGCTTTGAGGACGAGCGTGTGATGCTAAGACGTAGATTGGAGACGTTGGCGTTGTAGGTAATTTCTCTACTTTTCCTATTTTTCTCTTTCTTACTTTACCACCATCATCACCATCATCATCATCACCATCTTCCACCTCCACTTCCATCATCGTGAAAATTTCAGTTTTTTGATTATATCACCTTCTCCACCTCATTTCCCTCATTTCACTTGTGAGAGAGAGCGAGAGAGCGAACTGTTGTGTGCTATTTTCTGCATGTTCTTGGAGTGTCTTGCAGATTTCAGCATCATCATCCCCTCAAGCACGTCGCGCAGGTATGGAAATGTGCAGAACTGTCTCGCAGTCGCCGACTCCTGTCGATCGCGATTGACAGAAATTTTCAGCTGTTGGTAAATCTGAGTGCACCCCAGTGGACTAGAGACCCTGCACACCACCTTTCCACCAAAATTTTTGAAAATCTTGCAAAATTTCAGTCCATCACGATTGACAGCTCTGTCCATCACGATTGACAGCCTGCCTATCCATCGCGATTGACTGAACCTCTGTCCATCGCGATTGACAGCTCTGTCCATCGCGATTGACAGCCTGCCTGTCCATCGCGATTGACTGAACCTCTGTCCATCGCGATTGACTGAACCCCTGTCCATCGCGATTGATTGCGTGTCCATCGCGATTGACTGAACCCCTGTCCATCGCGATTGATTGCGTGTCCATCGCGATTGACTCACCCCCTGTCCATCGCGATTGATTGCCTATCCATCGCGATTGACTGGACCCCTGTCCATCACGATTGATTGCCTGTCCATCGCGATTGACTGGACCCCTGTCCATCGCGATTGATTGCCTGTCCATCGCGATTGACTGGACCCCTGTCCATCGCGATTGATACTCTGTCCATCGCGATTGATACTCTATCCATCGCGATTGATACTCTGTCCATCGTGATTGACAGCCCTGTCCATCGCGATTGACAGCCCTGTCCATCGCGATTGACAGCCAATTTTAGCCAATTTTTTTAGGGTTTGTTAATTGAAGAGTTGGGCTAATTTTGGGCATAAACATTTTACTCTAGAGCACATAAGGAGGCCTTAGGGAAACAACTTGGGGAAAACCTATTGCACAGTGATCCTGTTTGAACCCTGTCTTAACCCTAGAACCCTGAACGGTCATAACTTCCTCATACGAAATCCGATTGCCGTGATTTTTGTTTTATTGGAAAGCTCGCGGGGAGTACAACAAAAACATCGACTGGTTATGGTTAAATTAAGATCAGGAATATTAGATAGGGTATTTTTAAGTTGACCATACCCAGGGGGAACAAAATTCAGGGATCTCTAGAGTTGTGTCCAAAAGTCATAGTGCAAATTGGTGAAGTGTTACATGAATGAAAGTGATTGGTTCTGTCTTTTGAATTTAAGTCTTGAGCTAACAGTGGGCCTTTTACAGATCCTTTGGGAGCATCGAAGGGTACGCAAAGCAAGAGTAAGTGCAGGCTTGGGAACGCGCGTCCTGGGCACACCAGGGCAACAACAGAAGGAAAGGAACTCAAGGTTGGAAAACCCGCAACACACTCTGTCAATTCTTAGTTTAGGCTAAGTGCGGGTAGTGTTAGAAGTAATTCCAGGCAACGATAGGCATGAGATAAATCAAAGACTATCTAAGAAATCAAGTTCAAGACAAGAGAGAACCTGTGTGTGTGAACGACAACCTTAAAGGAAAAGAACCTATCGTGAAACGACCAAAACTTAAGTGCAAAATTAAACTCAAGTATTCCTAACGACGTGATATCAGACAAGAGTACAAACACGATAATCAACATAAAAAGGGGACTAAGTAATTGGTACAAAAGGACTCTGCAACGAGGTTGTACTCTGGGCAAAAATTGGGCTACTTAGATAGGCATATGAACCTTAGATCAGGAGGACATCTAGTAAGGGATAGACAAAGCCTTAGGTCTTCAGAGGCTAGTGTCAACCACACTGCTAGGTCGTGGGCCCAGCAGTTGAGCCACCACTCATACTACCCAAGTTCTGAGACTAGTGAATCCGAAATGTATCAAGGTATGGAGAGACCTACAGGAAGTTCAGGAGTGCCATACTTGCATAGGGTAGAAGGCCCTTACAAAACGCAGTTGGAATACCTTAGGACCAACCGATTAGGTGCCAACATCTATGAGGAAGGCCTAGGAAGATCTGTGGTACAGATTAAGAATCCTGATCAATCCATTGGATTAGAGCACCCAGCTGTCAAGTTTGAAAACGGAGCATACTTGGACAAAGAAGGAACCATATACGTAGTCACCAGTCACCCAGATAGGACGGACAAATTTGGAAATGTGATCCCCAAAGCAGACTTAGGTGACCTGGAGCAAGGAAACATGGGTGCAGAACCTAGAACCCCTCGAGGTAAATCGGTTCTCACTAGGATTATCACACCGGAGTGGATTCCCCAGGATAATAAGAGCATAGATTTGCTCCTCAATCGAGAGACTGACGAAGCCTTTTGGAGGTACAAACCTGATCGGCCAATTGATATAGGAACAATCATGATCTATGAGTTTAAGGATCCTGATAGCCCAGGTAGAGTGACCTACTTAGATCACGCTTCGGAGAGGATCTTTGTGGTGACAGAAAATGATAGGCATGCTTACACGTGGAAGGGTGAATTCGTTTTTCCCCAACCAAGATCGAATGTATCCTATGGTCACCCTGGAGCTGGAACATCCCAAGCTCATGGAATGCAAAGAGACAGAAGTAGAGATAGACCAGAAGTAAGCTTTGCCAACCCAGTGGGCAGAGAAAGAACGAGGACGTAAACAAATAGAGTAGAACCTGAGATACTTAGAGCTCACAGGAATCAAAGAAATGCGGATGAGTTCCCTCTACCACGACCTAGAGAGCACACAAGGACTTTGAGACCGACTTAGCTAGTTAAGTCCATGAAGAACTACTTCGATGGTACTGGAGATCCATACGATCATGTGGCTGAGTTTAGGCAAGTCCTGAGAGCTGAACAAGTGGAGGATCTATTCACGCAGTACAATGCCTTTGGTCTGAACCTTAGGAACACTGCCCTGACATGGTTTCAGCCACTAAATGAGAGGCAGTTCAGGAGCATAGACCAACTCCTAGAGGCTTTCATTATTGAATTCTCTAAGAGTGGCATGAGGCATAATACCTCCTCGCTGATTCACAGCTTCAAGCAAACCCCTCAAGAAACCGTGAGACTTGCAGGAAGAAGATTTAGGCAATACTTAGAAAGATGCCCTGTTTCGGAGCTACCCACACCAGCTAAGCAAGTGGCTTTATTCTTGGATGGATTGCTAAGTACCAAATTGAGATCTTATGTGTACCTGAAGGACCCTAGGACCATTGAAGATTTTGTACGCATGTGCATTGACATCGAGGATAACCTAGGGGAGGAGTTAGAGCTTTCCAAGATATACAAAGATTCGGATAGTGCCTCTAACCTCTCTTCCATGCAATCCACATCAATCGAGGAACTTGCAGAGAAAGTAGCTCAGAAATTAGGTGTAACTAGCAAACAAATCCCAAGGTTTGCCCCTGTGAAAAGGTGCTATACTTGTGGTGGCGACCACATGGCGAATGTATGTCCCATTATGGCTCAACCCCAAGTTAATCCTAGTAGCCAGTACTGCACCATAGAACGAAGGTACACCAATCACACCGCGCAAGATTGCCCCTACAATAAGCAAACCGTTAGGCACACTTACCCTCAACCCTATCCACCGCAGGGAAGATACCAGAACCAGTACCCTCCACAGCCATATGGCAGGCCACAACAACCTTATCAGCAACCATACCAAAACCAACAAAGACCCCAGCCTGTGTTAGCACAACAACCCCCTGCCCCAGCTAATGTGATCCCAGTAAAATATGCAGCAGCAGAAGAAAACCTGAATAGAGCTATAGTCCCTGTAATACCACTGCTTTCTGAAAGTGACCCCAGTGACCATAGCTTTGATTCTACACATGTCGATAGTCCCCAGGCTTACTACATGCAATCTCCTGAACATGGTGAGTCCTACTATAGTGAAGAGCCAAATGAACCTAGTTGGGAGTCAGATTACACAAACGTCATGTATGCAAACCCCAACCCTAGACCTCAACCTAGGCAGGTAAGACCCCCATTCCCTAGAGGACCATGCTACAGATGTCAAGGAGATCATCTCATTCGTGATTGCCCTGTGCCTCCACCGACACAACCCCAGTCAGTAACGATCCAGGGTTTTTGCCAAGACTGTGGAAAAGAACATCTCTTACGAGACTGCCCTAGGAATCCTAGTAATATGCCAAAAATTACTCCTATTAACGTTATTGGGTTAGTGGTAGATTCCACAGGAAGTGTCACTTCCACTACGCCCGTGCAAGTGATCACTAGAGCTCAAGCATTGCGGCAAAACCAAGGTGTAGACCAGGAGAAGAGCCCAGATGTTAGTGAAACAGAGAGCATGAAAAAGAAGAGGACAAGAGCTTGGAGAGATAGCCGTGAACGTATGAAAAGGCAATGGGCAAAGAAGATGAGTGAACTTGAGGAAAGTCTACGAGAAACCAAGGCCAAAATCATAGAGATCACATCCCAACCGCACTCTCACACATTCCCACCGCTACCATCCCCATCACCCTCCATCCCTCCACCCGCTAATACACCCCACGTAACCCACCCACCACCCCAAGAAGGATCAGTATTAGCTGATCCCACTCCCAAAGACCTTAATATGATGCTTAAAGCATATCAGGCCAGAATCCAAGAAGGGCCAAACGTAACTGATCATGAAAAGTGTTACCCAAGAGCAGAATTAGAGCTAGAACGAACCAAAATTTGTGCTAAGATGGTGCAATTGGCTCAGACCATGTTTGAGGCCAGTCGCCTATTTAACATCTCTAGTTCAGCGAAGACACAGTTGCACTTTGATGGACTGTTAGAAAGAATAGAGAAGCTGATTGCACAATCAGAAAAGGAACCCGCCTCTCAACACAAGGACAAGGCAAGTGAAAGATTAAGCATTCTTGCTCAGGAAGCCTATGTGCCTGAAGCCTATGTGCCTAACTCTACGGAGCCAGACACATCATCTTCTATGAATCGGTTCACACCAGAATTCCTACGCGAGATTCAAGAAGACAAATGGGCTAAAGAGAGTGAAGTCTCTCCTCCTATCGAACTTGTGGATGATGCACGCGACCAATTCCCACAAGACATCCCATCCATTTATGAGGAGTAGGAGAGCACCCACTCTCAAGAAAGATTAGACTTTGAGTCTAACTCTCTACAAGAATTACCCCACTTCACAGGCCCATGGGAAGCTAAGTCTACTTGTATGAGAGCACCCACGATCATGGTACGAAATGAGGACTCAGTCTTACCTAGGAACACAGAGGTAGTGAAAAACACTAAAGTGCAGTGCAATCTCAAGTTAGAAGAGCTACTAAAGGTTAGACCTGAATTATGGAAACATGTCGCCAAACAAGTACCAGAGATAGCAAAACCTCGTTCCCAGGTAGGATCCCAAAGGACAATGCCAGAAATACCCTTGGATAAGATAGGAGATATGTGTGAAGGTGAAGAAGGGAACACCTATCTTCCCATTACCTACCAGGAGTACACCACCAAGGCAATTTTGGACTCAGGTGCCGGAGTTGCAATTGCCACCACTTCCCTATGGAAGCGTTGGGGCAAGCCAGCGCTCAGGCCAACGAGAATGAAATTGCAGATGGCCGATGGTCATATTGAGAGACCCTTAGGATTGCTAGAAGGAATAACTCTCACCACTTGTGGTGTTGAGTTTGAGCATACATTTGCTATATGTGACTTCAGCAAAAATCATGCCTATGAGATGATTTTGGGAAGACCATTTATGCGACAGTTGCAAGTGGTACAGGATTGGGGAACCAACTCCTTCTACCTACAACACTTAGGTGTTACGACCAAAGTGAATCTTAAAGATTACTCTCATAGAGATGTCCCTCCTATCCAAAGGAATCCCATCCATAGAGCCAAAGATGATACGGAATCTGTGCATTCCATAGGATCACGATCCTCATGGATGCATGAAGACACCCACTTATGGATGTGCAAAGTAGCAGTGGACGAAGAGAAGAGAGAAAAAGCCAGAGAGGTAGGTGCAAAAGAAACCCATAGATCAATCCAAGACCCAGCCTATGCACCTGTAGTTTTTCTAGACGAAGAATTCGAACCTCACGGCTGGGCAGAAATTTTAGCAACCATGGATGTAGCCATCAATGAGGAACAATGGACACCTCACTGTGATGAGGATGGCTATGACATTTCAGTCTTCTCCATAGAGCCAATCATGGGAGAGGCAGTTCTAGAAGAATGCGAACCTAGCCCTGATGCAATTGAGGATGCAAGTGACTCCGATCTAGAGTCAATTATTATGGACCCACCATTTGCATCAGATGAAGAATACTTCCATGAAGTAGAATTTCAAGCCCAGAGGCATGGAGAGCTTACAAATGATGTAAGATTAGCAACACAGGTGACCCCGAAGGAAGAAGGGAAGAAACGAAAGAAGAGAGAAGTCTCACCAGAAGAGGAAGAATCTTTGTTTGAGGTCCCAGAAAATATCAAGAAGTATGAGATAGATGACAGGAGAGTCATGATCAGAATGCCGAAACGAGAGGCACAATCAGGAGAGGCCTATGATAACAAAGAAACCACCAAGAAAATAGTAGTGGCCCTAGAAGAAGGAGAGGAGAGATGCACATACATAGGCCATGACCTAACAGAGGAAGAAGAGCATGCGTTAATTGCCTTGCTAAGAGAATACAGAGATGTATTTGCTTGGAGTTACAAGGATTTGAAAGGTGTTGACCCTGACATATGCTCACACACTATCCCCATGACCTCAGACGCTAAACCCTCTAAGCAAAAGCCCTACACATATAACGACAATTACGCTGCCAAGATTAAAGAGGAGATAGATAGACTGGTTGAAGCTGGATTTATCTATGAAATTGAGCACACTGAGTGGGTATCCCCCATCGTAGTGGTGCCCAAGAAGAATGGCAAGCTGCGTGTGTGCATTAACTTGAAGAAGGTTAATGCAGCCACAATTCAAGATAACTATCCGCTTCCCATCACAGAACATCTCTTAGAAAGAGTGGCAGGCAAGGAAGTGTACAGCTTCCTCGATGGATTTTCGGGCTACAATCAAGTAGCCATAGCTCCAGAAGATCAACATAAGACAGCTTTTGCCACTGAATGGGGCATTTTTGCCTTTAGAGTAATGCCATTTGGGCTTACCAATGCCCCCGCAACCTTCCAGAGACTAATGTGCCATGTGTTGAAGGAGTTCTTGAGGAAGAATTTAGAAGTCTATGTTGATGATCTTTGTGCTCATTCCAACATTAGACAAACCCATATTCCTGAACTCAGACAAATCTTTGACAAATGTAGAGAATATCAAGTCTGCCTGAACCCAGAAAAGTGTGTTTTTATGGTCAGGCAAGGCAAGATTCTAGGACACATAGTGTCAAAGAATGGCATATCTACTGACGAAGAGAAAGTGAGAGCCATAGCACAGCTACCTAGGCCAAGGAATGTCAAGGAAGTACAAGCTTTCATGGGACATTGTGGTTACTACCGCCGGTTCATTCACATGTATGCTGTCATTGCAAAGCCAATGTACGGACTTCTGACTAACTTTGAGTGGACGGATGAATGTGAGAATTCCTTCCAGGAGCTTAAACGAAGATTATGTTCAGCACCAATCTTGACCACACCAGATTGGAACAAGCCATTCCATGTTCACGTGGATGCATCCAATTATGCTATTGGATGTGTACTCGCACAACCTACGGGTGAAGGTAATATGGATCTTCCAATTGCCTATGCCAGTAGACAATTGAATGCAGCTGAACGAAATTATACCACTACTGAGAGAGAAGGCTTAGGCATGGTATATGCAGTTAAGAGATTTAGACATTATTTGCTTGCAAATAAGTTTAAATTTTTTACTGACCACCAAGCATTGTTATATCTCGTGAACAAGCCATGCAATACAGGAAGATTAGTAAGATGGTTTCTCTTGCTAATGGAATATGATTTTGAGGTTGTGGTAAGGAAAGGGAGGACTCATTTGAGAGCAGATCATCTCTCTAGGCTCACATCTGGAGAAGCCCCACAAGGAGTGTTAGATGACCTTCCTGATGCTTACTTGTTTAATTTGGAAGTGGTGCCGCAGTGGGCTAAGCCATTGGTACCAGTGTTAACATATGGACCTAACCACCCAGTAATAGCCACACAAAATAGAGAGGTCGTAAAAGCCCAAAAGTACCACGTCATGGCAGGAAGCATGTACAAGCACACAGATCAAGGAATCTTGGCTTGTTGTGTGGAAGAGGACGAGTACAATAAATGGTTGCATTTAGCACATGTAGGTGCGTTAGAGCAACACTACTCAAAGCAACGAACCTTACAGACACTAAGGAGACTCGGAGTACATTGGCCAACTATGGAAGCTGATGTCCAAAGGTTGTGCAAGGAATGCCCAATCTGCTGCACTAAACCACCTGTGGAACATGCCACTCTTTATCAAGTGTCCATAGTGCCAGATTGGAGTGAACCACTAGTATCCTTCCTGAGGACGAAAACATTCCCTCCAGACATGACTCTCGCTAGGAAAAGGAGTTTAGAACAAGAAGCCCAGGATTACTCACTCATTGGTGATAATCTATATAAGCGTGGTAAAGATGGGTACCTAAGGCTATGTGTCCATGAAAGTGAATATCTCAAGATCTTGGAAACTGCTCACCAAGGTGTAGCAGGAGGACACTTTGGACCAGATCGGGTGATCAAGGCAATACTATTTGCGGGCTTCTGGTGGCCAACCCTTCACATAGATGCACATACCTATGTGAAACGATGTGATGTCTGTCAGAGAACTCAGTATCCTATACGTAAAGATGAGATGCCACTGAAACCTATGATGGGTGGACGTGCATTCTCCAAGTGGGGAATAGACTTCGTAGGTCCTATTAATCCCCCAGCTAAGGGTTCCCATGCAGAATACATCATTGTTGCAACAGACTATCTAACTAAGTGGGTAGAGGTAAAAGCCACAACGAAGAACGATGCTCAAACAACAGCTAAGTTTTTATTTGAGAATGTGTTCACTAGATACGGGCTACCCATAGAGCTAGTTAGTGATAGAGGCACTCACTTCTTGAATGAAGTGATTGAAAATCTGCTCCAAGAATTCTTGGTAATACATAAGAAGTCTGCCCCCTATCACCCTCAAGCAAATGGCCAGGCTGAGAGCACCAACAAGATCTTATGCAATGTACTGTCAAAATTAGTGAACACTAAACGCTCTGATTGGGACAAACAGCTACACCATGCTGATTGGGCATACCGAGTTGCCTACAAAACGGTACTCCAAGCCACCCCCTTTCAGATGGTATTTGGCCAAAACGCCGTGCTACCTTTGGACTTCTTAATACCTACATTGAAAGTAGCACAAGAGCACGAATGGACGGGTCATGAACTCTCCTCTAGACTTTTTGACCTTGAACAATTAGGAGAAACAAGACTGAGGGCAGCTGCAGGGATATATGCAGCAAAGAAACGACATAAGGCATACTTTGATGCCCACGTTAAGGATAAAGGTTTAAAGGCAGGCGACTTAGTTCTAGTCTACACATTGAAGCAACATGCGAGGAAACTGGAGAAGAGAGGCTACAGACCCATGATCATTAACAGAATCTCAACAAGTGGAGCTGTGCAACTAGCCACATTAGAAGGCGATGTTCTCCCAAGTTATATCAGCGGATGCAGAGTCAAGTTGTATCAGGAACCTCTCACAGAGGAAATGCTAAGTCGACTCAATACTGCTAAGAAACGCAAAGAGGAAGAAAAGCGCATACGGAGATTGAAATTAAGAAGACAAGGTAGAGAGCACCCTAGGCAAGATGCATATGCAGATCAAGGATATGACGTAGCTATGTGTGAAGTTTCAGGTGTTAGCTCACATAGGATAACTGATCGACGTCCTTTCATAACCTTAGATATAGGACAAGGAAAGAGTGCAAGGACTGTAAGAGCCTTGATTGACTCAGGTGCAGCCACTAGTGTTGTTAAATTGTCTTACTGTCAAGAGTTGCAATTAACTCTCAATCCTGTGGAAGCATATCTCATAGGATTGGGAGGCGTGGAAACCCCTTGCATGGGCGAGGTGGAACTTCCCCTCTATATTCATGATGAGGCAATGACAGTTAAAGTACTAGTGTGTCAAGATGAGGACCTCACTGAACCCCTTGTCTTGGGTCAAGACTGGATCTATAACCAAGCAGTCAACTTAAACCTAAGAAGTGGACTTCTTCAGGTATGGGTCAATCATAGCCGAATTATAGTAGAGTTAGATAATGGAGCACTCAAGGAACTAGGAAAGGCACACACTCCTGGTCCTTCCAGGAGTACACATGAAGATGACCATGCTGTTCTTGTCCAAAACTATGTGTTGCACAGGAATGATGGTTGCAAAAAAGGAGTCAGGGATGCAACGGAACTCCCTTCTTTTCCAAAGGCCAGAGGGAGGCAGCAACCAAAGGTGGATCCAAGGCAGAAGAAGCAGAGTACTACCTATGTTGGAGATCAAAAGTACCTGTGCAGCAAAATGTCTCAGCAAGTGAAACAAGTGTGGGTGCGGAAAGGCAAACACCCGGTTGCACTCAAGCCAACCACACGGACAAAGCCTCTTATTAGTAACCAACAACACGATACTAATAAGAAGTCTTTCAGAAGCTCATCTACTAACGTGAAGTCTATTTGGGTGCCCAAGAAGTCGATGAAGGCCAGCCCACAATCAAGACAAATTTGGGAGCCTAAGGCTTGTTTGCGGGCTCAAATAGCTACACCAAGAACACACCCTACACAGCATGATCCATTCACTCGCACAACCGACATCCACTCATTTTCAACACTAAGGCCCATGAGCACGAACAGAATCACTTGTAAATGGGTCCCTAAAAGGCCTCATTTTCAAGCTGACACACCTATAAAGCTCTCGAGAGTCTCTACGGAACCAAGAGCAAAACCCATCCACTGCATTTGGCAGCCCAAGACTTGTAACAAACCCCCGGACCCCAATTGTAAATCCATGACCACCTACTAACCGCTTCACTCTCACTTCACATCATTCCGCTTAGCTCGTAGGTCTACCCAATTCCTAACTACACACACTAGCACCGAGCACTTATTAACCCCTAACCACTCCCGAACTTTAAGTTAATGTTGTAACAGGGGACATCGTGTCATTTTTGTGTCCATTGCAATGTTAACATTTATTCATATATTCTCACAGAACCAGCTGTGAAGTTTTCAACATGGCTGAGGCAGCAGGAACTAGCTCTCACACAGAAACAAGCCCGCAAGTGGTGGACTTAGACAGTTTACCCGTTTTGCCTGAGACAAATGAAAGACCAGAAGAATTGCAGGCCGTCAAAATCATACCTATTGCGGACCCTCCGCGTGGCCACACCATGCCCGTAGGAAAGACTTCCCACTGGTTTACCGAGGTGGCAGGACCCTTGGGTGAAGGAACGTACCTATGGGAATCAGAGTTGGACTTCAATGGGAAGCAAGGCAGATACCATTTCTTTACAAGAGAATTTGAGAAATTACAAAATGTAGAAGGTCTACGTCCGATATGGGAAAAGGCAGGATTGAGTGCCTATTTCAGTGCACGACTCCCAAAACCTGACTTCATGCGATGCTACTACCTCATCAACACCTTGACTCCAAACCAGAACCCAAAAGGTGCAAGCTCATTTGTGATTCCATCTCTGACAAAGGGGAATGAGCTCAAGAGGTTCAGGCTATCAAACAACTTGGTGAGAGAGGCTCTAGATATGCGTGGAATGCATATTCCTACAGAGAAGGAAACCCTAGTACCGGATTACATGAAGAATCGAAGTCTCACCAAACTTAAGGACATGGTATCCATGACGCCTAATATCGCAATACACCTTCGCATGTGCATGCAACACTTTGCTTTTCCGGCACAAGATAGATTCACCATGCCTCCCAAAAAGATTTGGTTTAGTTTGTATCTGGCAGAGACACAGAGCCTCACCATCAACTTACCGCACTGGATAATAGATAAGATACACCTAGCTCACAAACGATGGCCGCGGAAACAGGTTTTATATGGTTGCTGTGCTCTAACGAGAATCATTTATAGGTGTTTGGCATATGACATCCCGATTCAACGGGCCTTAATGTGGAATTGTGTAGAGCAGCTTAGAGGCAAGACATCCACTGGACCCCCTTCTAAGAAGATGAGAGGCACTATCCAAGTCCCGTGTGCTCAACCACGTGGAGCCACCCTAACACTAGATGTCACCCCTCCACCCCGAAGAGTCCGACCATTCACACTCCGACTTCCAAGACGCAGCACCGATGGCTCCACCTTGATATTCCCTCCTATCCCAACCGATCTTGAATTTCCCAGTGGTGCACCTTTGGAAGAACTCACTAATGAAGATTTCGAACAATTATTACAAGATGTAGAGCTGGAGGCAGAAGAGGCACAACAAGCGGAAAACGTGCAAACGCAGGCCACAACCTCCCAAGCACCTGTCACACCAGTTGAAGTGGATGAAGAGGATGACGGAGATGAAGAACAGGAGGAAGATGAGGAGGATTATGATCAAGAGCATCAAGAGGAGCAACAAGAAGTGCCAGAACTTGTAGGTGCACCAGCATATACAGCTCAACTATGAAGGTTATACGACACAATTAAAGCAGTACAAGAAAGGCATCAACTCTCTCTTGTATCCGGTCAAGCTTTGATGCAAGAAATGCTATCAGATGAAGGGGTGGACCAACATTTCATTGACACCCTCAAATTAGTGTCAGAATCTTTAGGAGTTCCGGAGGCTGTCCACACTGCAGTCCGCCAGTCCGTAAGGTATGACAAACGCAGAGTTGACACGTTACCACGAGCAAGTAAGACTATCAGGATACCCGTCACAGAACAAGAAGTACCCATTGAAACAACAGCTACCCCCACAACCACCACTGACCTCTCTGCCGAAACCTTCGTTCAGACATCACCCATCTCACCCCAGCATCCTCCATCACCACCTTCTCCACCCCCACCACCACCTCCCACCATGGAAGAAACGACAGTCATCACCTCTACCTTCACTTATAACCCATCCTCATTCAAATCATTCTCATTTCGAGAACCCACCTCACAAGACACCCTCTTCTCCTTCGTCACCAATCCCTTGTACACTTCATCCCTTCTATCATCCGAACCCATGACTAGCCATCCCATAATTCCAAGTGTAGTTGGAAACCCAGCACCCACCGAAGGCACCCTGTGTTTCCCAGCCTATTCCCCACTACGGGCACCTCCATTCCATGACCCTCACTTCCCATCTGGCCCCTACCCCTCTTTCAACCTGACCTCACCACCCCAATACCCGTCCTTTGTGGAGCAGTTCATCCGCTCTCCAATGTTTCAGAGGCACATTTCCCCGATGTTCGCAACGACATCAATTTACACGAACACCACACTCACTTCACCTACCATACCCACCTACATGGTAGCCCCTGTACACACCACTTTTTCTAACCCAATGGACATTTCACCAACCACAGCACCTCTCCCCACGATTCCACCATCTCCCCCTCCCTTACCCCCCACCTCACCACTCACATCATTGGCACACACAACATTCACTACCCCCCTACCCAATCCCACCTCCCCTGCACTTCAAACTTTTCCCCTTGCATCTCATAATGTAAATAGCACGTTCAACACCTTACTTCAGTGTGCACATCAACTACAACAAGAATACCATCAATTGGAAGAACGCACTACGGCCCTCCAGGCAGAATCTCAACGTCTGCAAGCTAGGGTCACCACTCTTGAAGCTGACTACCACACGCTCCTAACCGAGCATACCACCTTACAACACGCTCACTCCGAACTGGAATCAAAGACATCAACAGTGGATGACCAAGCAGTCAAGGAATTAGAAACAGTGCTCCAAGCGCAAATGATATCTAATGCTACACTCAGACGCAACATTGGGCTATTAAGGAAGCATATGGCAGTAGCACTAGAAGAGAACAAGAGACTTCAACAACAAAACCAAGACAACTTTGAAGCGGCTATGGAAGGAACTGTAGGAGCAACCATTAGCCCTACCAGATATAGAGCAGTCCCATCGGAAGACATTCGCATCTTACTTGAGGAGCATGCAAATTTCTTGGAGTCATATGAAAAGTTAGAGACTGAATGTGCAGATCTAAAGAAACAGATAGCCAGTGTCCCCACAGCTCAACAAGAGCCGGCAATCTTACAACACTCTACAGAAGAAGTAGAGACCCTCCGGAAACAGGTGGCAGAACTCCAAGCACGCCTCTTACCATATGAAAGGCCACCCTCGCCCATTGAAGAACCAGAACCTGAAACAGTAGTGGAAATCCCCGTCGATGACAGCTATGAAGAGCCATACGAGCCTATGCCGACACCTGGTGGTCGAACTACAGAAGAAGGACAAGACACTTTAGAAATTCAAGTTCCAGATTGGGTCAAAAGGGTCGAGAAAGTGGGTAAGACACATGATGATCGTGTGGCCGTGCAAATGCAATCTCTCACAAATCTGGAAGAAACTGTCCTTCGGTCTTCCTACTTTCAAAACTTATCCCATCAGCGGTTAATCACAACATCAGAGTCGCAATACATGCCTTATTTTGTCTTACTACACGATTATAATGCAGAAGTCAAAAGACATACAGGGAAGGAGCCCACATTCGCCACTCAATTTGAGATAGGGGATTTACCGACAGATGCACGTGCTGGCTCGATCTTCCAACCTAATTGGCGTGCACGTCTACTAACCGATTACCCAGAGATGATGAGCACCTGGGCAACCATGCCATTATATATCAAGTATAATCCATGCTATTGCCCAGTGGTACGTCGCAGATCCTGGCAAGCATTTGCAATCAAGGTACGCAACAATAAAGAATGCTCGGCTTGGGTTAACTATCCATATTTTGCTCCACCTCGAGGGACCCCAACCGTAGCCTACATGATATCAACAATTCGGCACTGGTCTACACGTCTAAATAATGTACCTGACATAGCAGCAAAAATGTGTATGAAGATATTCGAGCTCATGACCATTGTCTTCAAAACCTTTCGGAATGTACAAGCTCCATACATCTCTGCCCCTGGATTCTCTCAAGGTAACAAGGATCTAGTCTACGACATGAGCTTGACCCCCTCGGTCACTATAATCTTTGCTTGGCATGCACGAATAAAGTACTTACCCGCATGCTTCAAGCAGACATTTGAGGAAATGCTCTCTACGGGATTCTGGGAATATCATTCGGAAATTTTCATTCCCAGACCCACACATTTGCTACACCTATTCGCAGTAGAACAAGCGATCCATGCAGATCAGTTACGTCTGCCACATCCGGACATTGCAGGACCAATTGATTGGGATCGTATGATGACAGATTTGGCCAGAGGACTACGCATACAAGAACATCAGCTTGCCACTCAGGTTGTGGAATATTACATCCAACACTCCCAGCTACAAGGGTCTGTCAGGGACGACAGACGCGAGAGAGGGGGGGGTGTTGAGAGCAGTATGGCCACCCAAGGACTAACTAGACAAGGAAGCCAGCAGAGAGAGTCAGAGCGGGGTGAAGGAGTAAGTAGGCAAAGCAGTCGACGCAAATCTGGCAGATAGGCCCTTCAAATTTTTCTAAATCAACATTTTTATAACAGTGATTTTGATCACTAACAATCATTGTAAATACCATTTCATATTTTTGTAGCTCCATTTTGTGCAAGCCAAGGAGTCCTTGAGCTTGAGGAGCCTTAGAAGTACCTACATATCAATTTTCGTATTTTTTAGACTCCGTTTAAGCCCTCAAATTGGCCCTGGAACCTAATTTTTAACTAGGCCGGACACTAGGTGTGGACAGGGCCAAAACCTAGTCAAAAACTATAAAAAGAGCTAGAGAGCTCATTTTTGAGGTTAGATTGTAATTGGAATGAACTTGTAAGAGCTTTTTGAAAGTAATCTAAGAACTCCATTGCTTCTCACTCTTTGTCTTGCCGTGTGTGCGCGTGTGTGTGTATGTGTGTGCATGTTTGTGTGCTTCTCACTCACGCACTTGTGCCGCCACTTGCTCGAGGTCTTCATACCATCCTCACGTCTTCCCGGATTGACATTAAAGGAGGTGCTACTCATCACTGAGCTACAGGGACGTATTCTCAGTTTCAAATTGAAGAGATGCAGTTGGTTTGCAAGAGTACAACATGTGTACAGCGGTAAGGATCTTGTTCTAGAAAATCATTTGCAATTCCCTTCCGACTGTACGTGAAGTTTTACAATGCTCTTCTATCATTTTGATTGTTCTTTTATAACAACATATATTTTTTTGTATTGGAGATATTCTTCCTTCTAATATTTTGGAGTGCAACCTGTTGAAATACTGGAAAAATTGTTTGATTTGCTTTCAAAAACTCCACTTCATCATCCTCAACTTCCTTAGTTAGACTAATAGTCTAGGCCACCAAGGTTTTTTCTTTGAATGAAATATTCCTTCTTGCATGTATTGGTATTGTTACCTTTCTTCTCCCTTTGGTCTCTTGTGTGGATGATCGTATAATCAAAAGCATATTTCCAAAACCTTTTTCATGTCCTATTAGAGGGGACAATCTAGTGATCACATGATATTTTGGAGATTATGAGGGACTATGTGTGATGGAGATGATTACTCTCCAAAAGAACAAGATATCCTTGATGTTAGAGCACCTCTATATCAAAAACAACTCATAAACACAACCAATTTTTCAAGTCTATTGCTAAACTATCAAGACTTGAGTCAACTAGGAAGAAACTCATTACACAGAAAATTCTACTGCACTTAATTCACTCATTGACTAATCAAATGTGTAAAGTTTCTAATGAAAATTTATACAAGGTGTCTCCTAAAGTGTGCACACGGATTACATTCTTATCATTCTCTAAGGCTTCTAATGACTTCTCATTCTCGTCATTCATCATCTCTCCCATGTATTAAATCTATATTCAAGTATATAAATACATTTACATCCCGAATCACCATGGATACAAAGTTTTTATGGACTAATCACATGACTAATATACATGTATATAGAAGTCTTTGATGGGGGAAGTATCTCAACCCCTAAGCAACGATGAAGTGCGAATGACCTCCACAGGTATCCTTCTTTGACCTCTGCACACCAAAAATGCTCTTACTCAGAGCTTATGCAGAGAACTCCAGTGAGCTTTTGTAGACCTGTAGTAGACACCAAGGGCTTTCCAACAAAACAAATTTCACTTGAAATGGATGCTTACACAAAGAGAAACAATGTCTACAACATGAGCTAGTTGAATGCTCACAACTGCTAGTCAAGCAGAGACCTCACTTCACTCCAGCAAACTTTTCTCAGAGATTATACAGAGAATGAATCTCAAACTTAAGTCAACTTTAGAGGACTCTAATAGCTACCCAATGACACCAAAATCATAGCAAATGGATACATAGAGAAGGAGAACCAGCCCTTACAACAGAGAGCAAAATATTTCCAACAGAGCCTACACAAAGAGAGAGATATCAATCACACAACTTCACTAAAATGACTGTTGCTCCCAGCTTACTCAGAGAATGCTCCAGAGAATTGGTAAGCATAAAATAGACTCTTATAGCTATCCAATGAGACAAGAATTACATCAAATGGATACCATATGAGGGAGAACCAATGCTAACAACTCAGGGGTAGAGAGTTGCAACACTGCCTGCGCACACACATAGATATGCCTACTAAAAGAAAACAAACAAGCAAGCAAGGGGGTTGCTTAAGCAAGGGGCTTGCTTATCACAACTCCAGCACTTAGTGCTCACTTTACATGAGCTAAAACTCCAAGAAGATGGCCCAAAAGAAGTCGGGATACATGCTCCTTTTATAGTGAGAGGTGTGCCCCTAAAATCTAGGAACTACCTTTCCAAATCAGCCTCCTAACTTGGAGGAATTAGTTGAGATGACTTGGGGAGTGGTTGAGTGACTTTTCTTGATGGAATCTCGTGGCTTTTGGCTTCCTTTGATTGCTCCACATGTCCATAAAAGATTCCCCACGAATTTTTAGCTTGAAGCTTGACTTTTAACACTCCCCCTCAAGCTTCAATTCTTCATCCTCATCCAAGCTCCTTCATGTTGATGCATTGCTTGAATTTTGAAATCTTCATCCCATCCAAAGCCTTTGTAAACATGTCCGCAACTTGGTCCTTAGTACCAATATGATGTACTGAAACTTCCTTGGATATCACCTTTTCCCTTATGAAGTGATAGTGCACTTCAATATGCTTGGTTCTAGCATGATAGACAGGGTTCGATGCTAGATGAATGCTACTCATGTTGTCACAAAAAATTGGATATGTGTCAACTTGCAAATTAAGCTCCATAAATAACTTCTTAATCCACATTAGCTCACATGTGACTTGAGCCAAAGCTCTATACTCAGCCTCGGTGGAAGATAATGCCACCGTGGGTTGCTTCTTTGAAATCCATGAGATGATCTTGCTACCTAGCATGACTAGGTAACCACTTGTACTCCTTCTATCTTCCTTCGAACCGGCCCAATCGGCATCGGAATAAGCTTTGACCTGCATATCATCATCAAATGAGTAGAACAATCCTTCATTTATAGTGGCTTTGAGATATCGCAACATTCTTCTTGCAGCTTGCAAGTGTGTAGTCCTTGGACTATGCATAAATTGTGATAACACTCCAACTCCATATGCTATGTCAGGCCTGGTTATTGTGGCATAATTGAAAGAGCCTACAATAGATTGATACAAAGTTACATCCTCTAATGGCTCTCCATCAATGGAGCTTAGCTTTACATTAACTTCCATGGGATTTGAAATAGGCTTGTAATGTAGCATCCCAAACCTCTCAAGTAGGTCTAGAATATACTTCCTTTGTATGAGCATAATACCTTCTTCTTTGTATACAACTTCAATGCCAAGAAAATACCTAAGATCTCCAAGATCAGAGATCCTAAACTCCTTTCCAAGCTTTGCCTTGATCTCCTCAATGCCCTTTGTATCATTACCTGTAATGATAAGATCATCTACATACACACACATGTAGACCACAAGTTCTCCTCTTTGTTTGATGAAGAGAGATGGATCCGCCTTGCATTGATTGTAACCACATTTGATCAAATAGTCCACCAATCTTTGGTTCCAAGCCCTTGGAGCTTGCTTTAGGCCATAAAGTGCCTTCTTCAACCTACAAACATGATGTGGAAACTCTTTATGAACAAAACCTAGTGGTTGCTCCATGTATACCTCTTCTTCCAAGTCTCCATTGAGAAAGGCATTCTTGATATCCAATTGGAAGAGCTTCCATCCTTTGCTAGCAGCCATTGCAATGAGTGTCCTAATGGTGCTCATCTTTGCCACGGGGCTGAATGTCTCTTCAAAGTCCACTCCATAGGTTTGTGCAAAACCCTTGGCCACCAATCTTGCTTTGAACCTAGAAATAGATCCATCTGAATTCCTCTTTACTTTATACACCCACTTATTACCTATTACCTTCATGTTCTCCTTCTTGGGCACTAGAGTCCATGTTTGATTTTCCTCAAGTGCGTCGATCTCTTCTTGCATTGCCTCTTTCCATTCGGTGTACCTGCTTGCATCTTCATAGCAATCGGGCTCATGATCTTCTACTACTTTGTTCATATATGCATAATGTGTTGCCATGTATGAATCATAAGTAAACCTTTGAGTTGGATACTTAACTCTAGAAGACTTCCTTTCTTCACCTTTTGGAGGAATAAACCTCCTTTGCCTTGGGAACTTGATCTCTTTCTTTGACGTGGCTTCTTTCTCCATCATGTGTCCTTCATCATCTTCAACTTCATTACCTTCTTCATCCAACTCCACCAATGTTGCTTTGCCTTTGTTGATTGATTGTGCTTCATAGCTTGATGAAGATCTCCCCCTCCATGGTGAGTTCATGCTTGAACTATCTTCATTGATGGAACACCTTGGGCCGCTTAGCTCTAGGTCGATTTGTTCTTCATCATGTCCATGCTTTTCTTCTTCATAGTCCTGCATACAATCATACTTCTTATACCAAGGGAGTAGCTCATCAAATGCTACATCCCTTGATATCCTCAAGTCCTTTGTATTTGGGTTGAAGCACCTGTAACCTTTATGATCATTTGAATATCCTAGAAACACACACTTTTCTGCCTTTGGTTGTAGCTTGTGCCTCAATTCACTTGGCACATGTACATAACAAGTACATCCAAATATCTTCAAGTGGGAAGATCAGGTTTCTTACCATAATAGGCTTGATATGGTGTCAAGCCATGGATCCCTGAGGTAGGAGCCCTATTCATTAGATACACGGCGGTATTTGCTGCATCACTCCAAAACATGTTAGGTACATTCATCTCATTAAGCATTGCTCTAGCGATCTCGGCAATGTATCTATTCTTTCTCTCTGCTACTCCATTTTGTTGGGGTGTGTACCTGCATGTTACTTGCCTCTTGATGCCTTGATCCATTAAAAAATCAGAAAACTCATTTGAGAAATATTCTCCCCCTCCATCGGACCTTAGCTTCTTGATATATGTACCTGTTTCCTTCTCTACCATTGCCTTGAATGCTTTGAAACATGTAAACACATCTGATTTGTTTTTGATGAAATAAACCCAAACCATCCTTGTGCAATCATCTATAAAAGTGACAAAGTACTTGTTACCTCCAATGGATTGCTCTTTCGTTGGCCCCCACACATCTGTATGTATCAACTCCAATGGATGTTGGCTTATGTAGCCACTCTTCTTGAATGGAAGTCTCGCTTGCTTCCCTAGTTGACAAGATTCACATAAATGCTTCATACCTTGTCCTTGGAAGTTTGGAAGACCTTCAACCAGCCTCTTGAATTGCATTTCCTTCATTCTTTGTATGTTGATGTGACCTATCCTCTTGTGCCACAAGTCCAACTCTGAAATCCTCTTGTTTCCATATGTGAAGTAGACATGTTGAGTAGAATGAGAATTTACCTCCAAAGTGAAGAGTCTCCCTTGCTTCTTTCCTCTTGCTATGACCTTGTAACCTTGCTTAGGGTTCTCCACAAAGCATCCACCTTTGTTGAACCTTACTTGATAGCCTCTTTCAACCATTTGCCCAACGGACACCAAGTTCTTTGTGATGGTAGGTACATGCAAGACATCCTTGAGACATCTTCCTTCCTCCTTGTCATCCAAAGCTACATCTCCAACATGGGAGATCTCATGGGCTGTATCATCACCTGTTTCTACATGTCCTTTACCTTTGGGAACATGTAGATTAGTAAACCAAGAAGCATTGCAACTCATATGGTTGCTACATCCACTATCAATATACCAAGTGTTATCTACTTTGCTTGAATTCCCATTCATGTGCATCATCAAGAGATTGTCATTTTCTGAACTTGTAGAAGCATAATTACCTTGGCCTTTGTATGAATAACCTTGATTATAGTTCCTTTGGTTTCCTCCTTGGTAGCAATCTCTAGCATAGTGGCCAAACTTGCCACATATGTAACATCCTTCACCATCTTGATTCCTGTTTTGTTGATGTCGTCCTCCTCTTCCTCTTGATCTTCCTCTCCCTCTTTGTGATGAGGTGCCTTGGTCATGTCCTTGATTTCTTGAGTGGCCTTGCCTTCCTCCAAACCTTCCTTTGCCCCTTCCTTGTCCTTGTCTTCCTTTGCCCCTTTGATTACCTGCATAGAAAACTTGTGCATCTTTGCTTTTAGTTGAACTTCCACCTATGTTCATTTCTTCGGTGACCATAAGAGCAACCAATTGCTCAAAATCGGGAAGATTATCCCTTACATAAACTGAAGTGGTAAAGGGTTTCCACTTCTCATCATCTCTCAAACCATTGAGAGTATAAGCCACAAGATCGTCATCGTCTACGTGGCTTCCAATGGATCCCAATGCATCTGATAACTCCTTGACCTTAAGTATGTAGTCATTTATGCTACTCCCTGAGCTCTTCCTAAGGTTGTTGAGCTCATTCTTGAGTTGGATCTTCCTTGCTTTGGTGCTTGTTGAATAAAGCCTTTCAAGTGTCTCCCATACCTTCATGCTTGAATCCAGGTCTTGGATATGGCCGATCATGCTATTGCTAATGTGTTGGGAAAGAATAAAGATAACCCTCTTGTCTCTTTCATTCCATTCCCTAAAGGCCCTTCTCTGGTCATTGGTTGGATTCTCATCCAACCTAGGTCTTGATTCACTTCCACTAATCAACCCCCAAAGGCCCTTGCCCATAAGATAGTTGGAGACCCTAAATCTCCATGGTTGATAGTTACCTTTGTCTAGCTTTTCAATTTGAGTGTTGAAGTCTCCCATATCTAGTCTTTGATACTTGACCTAGCCCTTGGCTAATGCTCCAATGTGTGTAAAATGAAAATGAGGCTCTGAGGTTACCTCAATCCAAAGCTTTCCTTAGATGGACACCTTGTGCTCTTGCAAATTTGAGTAGAATAGCTCCCCCTTGATGTGAGCTACCTCCAAGAAGCTTTTGTTGATGCAACTCTTCAACCACCAACTCCAAGAGGTCTTCTTGCTTGTATGTGATACCTCCAAGATGCCCAAATGCTCTGATACCACTGATGGGGGAAGTATCTCAACCCCTAAGCAACGATGAAGTGCGAATGACCTCCACAGGTATCCTTCTTTGACCTCTGCACACCAAAAATGCTCTTACTCAGAGCTTATGCAAAGAACTCCAGTGAGCTTTTGTAGACCTGTAGTAGACACCAAGCGCTTTCCAACAAAACAAATTTCACTTGAAATGGATGCTTACACAAAGAGAAACAATGTCTACAACATGAGCTAGTTGAATGCTCACAACTGCTAGTCAAGCAGAGACCTCACTTCACTCCAGCAAACTTTTCTCAGAGATTATACAGAGAATGAATCTCAAACTTAAGTCAACTTTAGGAGACTCTAATAGCTACCCAATGACACCAAAATCATAGCAAATGGATACATAGAGAAGGAGAACCAGCCCTTACAACAGAGAGCAAAATATTTCCAACAGAGCCTACACAAAGAGAGAGATATCAATCACACAACTTCACTAAAATGACTGTTGCTCCCAGCTTACTCAGAGAATGCTCCAGAGAATTGGTAAGCATAAAATAGACTCTTATAGCTATCCAATGCGACAAGAATTACATCAAATGGATACCATATGAGGGAGAACCAATGCTAACAACTCAGGGGTAGAGAGTTGCAACACTGCCTGCGCACACACATAGATATGCCTACTAAAAGAAAACAAACAAGCAAGCAAGGGGGTTGCTTAAGCAAGGGGCTTGCTTATCACAACTCCAGCACTTAGTGCTCACTTTACATGAGCTAAAACTCCAAGAAGATGGCCCAAAAGAAGTCGGGATACATGCTCCTTTTATAGTGAGAGGTGTGCCCCTAAAATCTAGGAACTACCTTTCCAAATCAGCCTCCTAACTTGGAGGAATTAGTTGAGATGACTTGGGGAGTGGTTGAGTGACTTTTCTTGATGGAATCTCGTGGCTTTTGGCTTCCTTTGATTGCTCCACATGTCCATAAAAGATTCCCCACGAATTTTTAGCTTGAAGCTTGACTTTTAACAGTCTTCATCTTCTGACCATGCACTCGTCTTCAAGACTCTAACTTTGATCTTTGCTTTACTCTTTGACTTCAAAACTTGTCCGAATCATAAACTGGTGATTGTCCTACACCAAGAGCTCCCCCTCAATTATCAATTGTGATTTTCTCCATCTTCTTTATACCTGCCATGTCTTTGAACCTATGCAACTTAGGTCCATCCAAGCTTTTGGTTAACATGTCTCCAATCTGATCTTTTGTAGAAGTGTGAATGACTTCAATTTCTTTATCAATCACCTTCTCTCTCAAGAAATGATATTGGATCTCAATATGTTTAGTCTTGGCATGAAACACAGGGCTAGCGGCTAGATACAATGAACTCATATTATCTCCATGAATGATGGGTGTACTCTGATTGATGTCAAAACTCTTCATGAGAGTCTTCCCCCATATAACCTCCTTTGCAGCTTCAACCATACCTTTCTACATGCCTTGAAATATTACGACAAATGATAAGAATTGGATAAGGAATTTTTTCTTGATACTCAAAGCTATCTAGCTCCTACACATAGAAAACTATGAGCTAGATATGGCAACTCAAAGTATATATAAGTCACTCAAGAAAGTAGGCACCCTGCTAAGCAAGGGGTCTAATAGCATATTCAAAATCTTCTCTCTTACACTATATTCTACTCAAGAGTATATCCGCTGGTGAATTCTCTATTAATCCCTCTCTATTGGAGATAAGAATAAAAGTCATGGGAGAAATATTCTCCCCCTCCATCTAACCTTAGTCTTTTTAGGTTTTTTCTTGTTTGGTTCTCCATAAGAGCTACATAGTTTTTGAAACATGAAAACACTTCATGTTTATGATTCATAAAGTACAATATAGTCCATCTTCTACAATCATCTATGGATGAAACATATTACATTGATCTAGATATTGAAGGATCCTTGCTTGGTCCTTGTACATCTATGTGGACCAACTCCAATAAGTCTCCATGTATGTAGTTGGCATGAATTACCAAATTGAAAAGCACTACATTTATATATCATATGTTGTTTTGATATATTTAATAGATCAATTACACTTTAATCCCTAATCATTTGTTTGAGAGCTCTCTCTCTTATGTGGGATAATCTCTTGTGTCGAATCTCTATTTTTGATAGAGTTTGTGTGGCATGATTGAACAGTGCAATTTTCTTGGTGTCTTGGACTTCAAAGATGAAACATTTATCTAATTTTTCTCCTCTTGCTATCTTCATGAATCCGTGATGTGGATCTTGAACAAATGATCCATGCTTGGTGAATCTAACCTGCAATCCCTTCTCAACATATTTTCATATATTAATGAGGTTCTTGGTAAGAGTAGGCATGTAGAGTACTCTACTTAGTAAGTTCATATTAGCATTTGGAGCCTTCACATTCCCTATATTCTCAAACGGATGCCTTGTGTCATGAATTGTTTGGACTTCATTTCTATTCCTTCAGTCTTCCAAGTCTGCGAGTAGAGTTATATTTCTTGACACATAATTTGAGCAGCCGAAGTCTATATAAAAAACATGCTCATCTGACTTACCTTCCTTATCCACTTGGCTGTTGTTGTTGTATGAGTTGGTAATTTATCCATTAGAGTTATTGAATCTTCCTCTTGACTTTCGATAGCCTCCTCTATTGTATCCTCTTCCCCTTTAGTTCCTTGGGTTCCTCAAACAATTCTCTATAATGTGGTTGGCTAGACCACATATGGCATAGGGTGATGATCTTTGAGCTCTCCCTTTGCCTTGTCTACCTCCTCTACCTCTTCTTCTCAAATGTCTATCTCTTCTTCTTAACCTCTACCTCTACCTATAAAGTTGGCTTGAGATATACTACCTTCAACATCAGACTTCTTGCCTTTTCCTTTGTTATCCTTGCTTTTATTCATATATACACATATATATATATATATATATATATATATATATATATATATATATATATATATATATATATATATATATATATATATATATATATATATATATATATGTGTGTGTGTGTGTGTGTGTGTGTGTGTGTGTGCGTGTGCATGTGTGTATGTGTGTGTGTGTCTATATACACACACACACCTTAATAATTTTAGAGTTATACAAACTTGCGAACTCAATATATAGAACACAACATAAACACATAATAGAAAACAACGACACAAGAAAGAGAGTACACAAAAAATAAGATCAATGTAAAACATAAAAAATAAAGAAAACCATTCCAAAATTAGTGAGACTAAAACTATAATTAGAATGTAGCTTTTAAAAATACAAACATGTTAAAAAGATTATAAAGAAAATCAAAATATCAAAAAAAAAAACTATATATATATATATATATATATATATATATATATATATATATATATATATATATATATATATATATATATATATATATATATATATATATATATATATATATATATATACACACACACACACATATATATATGTGTGTGTGTGTGTGTGTTTAGAAAAAAAGCAAAGTTTAAACAAATACAAAAACAAAACAGAAATTGCATATTTAACTTCCATGTCTATTGAAAACAAGAAGTATCAAAATTAAACTTTATCATGCATAGCTTGGACAAATACCTATGACATACTTGCTCACATCATGGGTGCCCTAGAGTGGGTGAAAGAGTCTTTCTAAATAAAGACCTTTAGCAAAGTCAATGATTTAAGTTTCTATCACTTTTAAAAGTGAAGGACAAAGTTGGCGATGATAAACTCTTGCACAAAGAACAAACCAATAATAAAAAATAAATTTTGAAAAGAACAAAAAAATGAAAATAGCAATTAAGAATAAATAATAATAATAAACATCAAACAAATAAATTAATAAAAATAAAATAAAATAATAATTTTAAAAATAAAATAAGTATATAAAATAAAAATGAGAGAATAAAAAGAAAAACATACATATAAATCAAAAATAAAAAATCATAAATTAAAAGAAAATATTTAAAAATTTAAAAATTTAAATTTAAATTTAAAAATTAAATTAAAAAATGAATAAATAAATCAATAGCTATAATAATAATAATAATAATAATAAATGAAAAAGGACTAAAATCAAACTAAAAAAATGAAAGAACCCCCAAAATATCTTATCATTTATCATTAGAAACTTCCCCTTTTCTATTGAATTTACTAATGGTCAATTTGAACACTAAAGATGAGCCATAAATCAACTTGTTATGAAGTAAGAAAGTCCTTACCTTCTTTAACATTTTCTTGAAAGAATACCCTTTTTGAACAAGCAAAGAGTTAGTTCACAACACTAAACTACAAATGAAGGAAAGTTTGAACATGCACAAGAAATTCTAAGAAATTGAGAGTAAACAATACCATACTTTACTAAATGAGAAATATTTGAATCAATATAAGGCATTCGGATCATGTTAATGCTAGCTAAGTTTGGTTCTTATCTTTTATCATAAACTTCTAGTTCAAAACCAAAAGGTGATTGAAATATGTTGAGAACCAGAAAAGGACAAGAATCACAATGTGAAGTTCAACTCCACTCACAAAATCTTTGGGATAAATACCACCACCAAAATCATCATTATTTAAATACATAAACTCTTTAAAAGGACCAAAATCAAGAACAGACAGATCATCTACAGAGTGTCTAATATTACAAAGTTTTTGTAAAATGATAGGACAAGTATTAGCTAATACAAGCCTTTTGCATAGATTCAAATTGATAAGTAAATAGATAAAATTAGCAAGAGAAATATCACAATTTGTATCCATAGAAAATCCAATACATTGTTTGAATAAAGAATCATCAACTCAAATATACAAGTTTTTTAGAAGAAAATCTAACCAAACAAGGATGTCAATTTCATCTACTATTCTAGTGTAATGTTTCTTTCTACTATGTATACCTATGGCTTGGATTTCAACCATAAATAATCAAAATACAATGTAGAATTTTCTACCAAAGAGCCTAACATGTATCTTTGGTGAGTTTAAAAGAGAAAACTTTCCTAACAAAAAAGAAGAAATCCTATGTTTAAAATCATTCAAGTCTCATTTTGTATACAAAGTGGTGAAGTCAAAAGTTTGAAGCCCTAATATTTTGTGTATATATATATATATATATATATATGTGTGTGTGTGTGTGTGTATGTATGTGTGTGTGTATGTATGTATGTATGCATGTATGTATGTATGTATGTATGTATGTATGTATGTATGTATGTATGTGTTTGTGTGTGTATGTATGTATGTATGCATGTATGTATCTATGTGTGTATGTATGTATGAATGTGTGTGTGTATGTATATATATATATATATATATATATATATATATATATATATATATATATATATATATATATATATATATATATATATATATATATATATATATATATATATATATATATATATATATTTGTGTGTGTGTGTGTATGTGGGTGTGCGCATGTCTATTGGTATACACACTACCTTGGCACTTGTTCAACTAACCCACTCACAAGTGAAAATACTCTATTCATAATAAGGACCATCATCCCATTAGAGTTGAAATTGTATTAGTTTCCTACATAAACAAGTATACCCTATTACATTCTAATGTGGTAAATAAGTAGCCAATACCATTGTAGAGAAGAGGAACTTTGAGCACTTTGGGGTGCAAGTTTCGTCAAGTAGAAATCTGGTCCTTGTACACACCTAGGTTGTTTTTCTTCAATATCATATTCTTAGAAATGGTGGCAACTTCGGTAAGGTTGATTTCCACTCTATGTTGTTTATACTATAGAAGGTAAATGGAGTAGAATGATGGGCCTTGAGGAGATACCTATTAGATTTGGCATCTCTCCTTTCTCTCGCTCCCTCCTTCACCCTTCTCCATCCTCCTCCACCCTCATCCATCCTTCACCATGCTCCAAAAGCCTCCTCCATCCTCCTCAATCCTCCTCCATCCTCCTCAATCCTCCTCCACCCTCCTCAATCCTCCACCACCCTCCTCAATCCTTTGCCCGTGACCCTCCTCCATCCTCCTCCTCCAACCTCCTCATTCGTCCTCCACCCTCCTCAAACCTTCTCCACCCTCCTCAATCATCCACCACCCTCCTCAATCATCCACCAACCCTCTTCACTCCTCCTCCACCCTCCCCAATCCTACACCACCCTCCTCAATCCTCTACCCATGACCCTCCTCCAACCGCAATCCTCCACTCGCCTCCATCCTCCTCAATTCTCCTCCACCCTCCTCAATCCTCCACCATCCTCCTCAATCCTCCTCCATCCCCCACAATACCCCACCCTCATCCATGGTCCTCCACCCTCCTCAATCCTCCTCCAGCATCCTCAATCCTCCACAACCCTCTTGTATCCTTCTCCACCCTCCTGGATCCTCCACCACCCTCCTAAATCCTCCTCCACCCTCCTCAATCCTCCACCACCCTCCTTAATGCTCCTGCACCCTCCTCAATCCTCCTCTACGCTCCTCAATCCTCCTCCACCCTCCTCAATCCTTCACCACCCTCCTCAATCCTCCACCTGCGACCCTCCGCCACCTACAATCCTCTACCCTCCTCCACCCTCCTCAATACTCCTCCACCCTTCTTCATCCTCCTCCACCCTCATCAATCCTCCATCAACCTCCTCAATCCTTCTCCATGCTCCTTGATCCTCCTGCACCCTCCTTGATCCTCCATGACCTTCCTCAATCCTCCTCCACCCTCCTAAATCCTCCTCCACCCTCCTTAATCCTCCACCACCATCCTTAATCCTCCAGCCGTGACCCTCCTCCACCCAGAATCATCCACCTCCTTGATCCTCCTCCACCTTCCTCAATCCTCCTCCACCCTCATGAATCCTCCTCCACCCTCCTCAATCCTCCACCAACCTCCTCAATCCTCCTCCACTCTCCTCCATCCTCCACCACCCTCCTCAATTCTCCTCCACCCTCCTGAATCCTCCTCCACCCTACTCCACCCTCCACAATCCTCCATCACCCTCCTCGATCCTCCTCCATTGTCCTCAATCCTCTACCACCCTCCTCAATCCTCCACCCACGACCCTCCTTCACGGATTCACAATTGCTATGGACTTATACATGGACATGCAAATTCTAGATCTTACCACACTCATGGGACATCTCTTTACTCATGCCTTCAAGATCTAAAAATAAGAGCTCGCACACCAAAATTTTTACTTTGCTATTTTAGGGATGATAACCTCTAAATTTTAATGTTTGGTCATCAAAAAAACTTCAAGAACTCTTTCGTATATACGTAATGATATATAGAACACCTCAATCAGAGGTGTGTAGCTCAAGATGTACAAAAAACAAAAATCTACTATCACTTTCACCTTCACCTACAGATTGTTTCTCTATATTCTGCAATTCTCGTGATGAGACACTCAAAATCTCGACTTGTCTTCGTCTACAAAATCATAGGGCTCTTTCCCAATCTACATAGAGCAACATGAATCATTTCAGTTTGACCTAGAAAATGCATGTTATAGCAAAAACAACTAACTTGTTATCCAAGTGATTGTAGATTCGTCTTCTACATCAATCTGTGTTTTTTGAATTTTCGGTGATTAAGAACTCCCAAGCAGATTTTGTGCCCTTCTGTGCAATTTTAACTCTCTATCTTAGCTATGGAAAGAATTTTAAAATGGACCAATCAGAGCTTCCTAGCTCTTGTTATAACGAAAATAATTAGCAGCTATTGAGAGGTGTTGACCTACACATTCATGTCTTGTGACCTCAGCTTCCATTGAAGCTTCTTAAACACTAGCCTTCAATAAGCTATGATACCAATGAGGTGATGTGGTGTGTAAACAAAGAGGATCAAGGAGGGGATGGAGGTAGAGAAAGAAGAGTAGATATGTGCACATATGCATGTGAGCCTCAAAACCCACATAATGATCTTCATTGATGCAATGCTCTATAAATTATGTAAATGTATGAACATAGGGGTAAGGTCACATGCCCTTACATCCCCAATAGTACTTTATGTTTTTTCATTGCAACTATGGATTTGATGGGATGTGTGGAATGGCTCATGAAAAATGCAATGAGGTGATTTTCACAAGTTGCTTACCATGTGTGATTTGGCAACCAATGCCATTTGTTCTATATTCACATTATGATTTTACTTCCGTTCATGGCATTTGATGTTTTGTATGCATGGTTACATGGAGATAGACCTCTCCACTCTTGCTCTTCTAGGATGAATTCACTTTCTTTTATATAATGATGACCTGCATGGCTATTTCTAATGGCCTATTTCTCCTTCCTTTTCTATGTCTAGTGGAATGCTTGGCTTTTATCTGCTTTGGATGTATTGTGCCCTTGCATGTATGTTTGCATGAAGGAATTGTGACCTTCCTTTTCTACAAGAATGCCATAGAAATATTTCACATTGATGAGTGTGTTCTTTGATAATTTTGATGTATCTCATGATTTTTTATGAAGCTTTACAAGATTTAGATGTTTGAGGAAAATCTTGGAGCATGGATGGATGATCAACAAGGGACATCCCACTAGACTACAAAAAGAATGATTATAATGAAGCGATGCTTGGAGTCCTATTCTGCTTGGCACTTGTGATTATGGTAAACATGAGGCCTATGTTGGGGCCTTACTTGATGCATTTGCTTTTGGTGAGTGTGATGGAAATGGTGTCCTTGAGCATAACAGATGTGGAGGCTCACAGATTGAAGCACTCTTAGAGACTAGGTGTGTTGATTATGGTTGTATTTCATTTTGTATAAAGGTGCCCAACCTACAAATGGTTTCCATGTACTTTTCATTTTGATGAGGGGGTAGTACCAAGCAAGGGATATTGGTAGTTCAAGTCCAAAGTGTGTGCTAGTGTTAGCGGCACACTGGAAGCATGGTTTATAATAGGAAAGATCTTAGACTAAGAGCCTTTATGTTGGAATTTGGGGCCCCAAGATCGTTCCAAACTAAAACCTTTTGAGCATACACAACTTAATTGACAAGATGATAAGTGAGAGATAGAAAGAAAGATCTTGAGACAAGGATAGCGAACGTAAGCTGGATACTTATTCACTCAAAAATAGATGTCCAAATTACAACATGGGAGTACTACTCAACCATATAAAGTGGTGCATTCACTAATGGAAGACTATCCAAGAAGATGATGATACAAAATTTAGATTATGTCAAAATAATCTAAGTGTGTGTGAAGTAAACGAAGCAATGAAGCTAACCTTATTCTCACAAAATAGTGTAACAAAATTGTAAATCAACCATAAGGTTGACTCACAAAAGATAGTTACCACCACCTTGTAGAAGACTTCTTGCTCCAATGAGAGTAGCCTCTCCTTCACCAAAATCTTCACCTCCTCAAGAGTATGAGACTCTTCCTCCTTGACCTCCTTGAGAGCTTGAGTGAGTAAGCATCCAGCTTACATTCCCTATCCTTGTCTCAAGATCTTTCTTTCTATCTCTCACTTATCATCTTGTCAATTAAGTTGTGTATGCTCAAAAGGTTTTATTTTGGAACGATCATGGGGCTCCAAATTCCAACACTTGGTATCAAAGCATAATTGACATACACACTTAGTTAAGATGAGTGAGAATAGAATTGAGATTGAAGGCAAGTTGGATGGATCTTCTAATTATCCCATGTGGGGTTTCATGATGATGAATATTTTAGTGACAAAGGATT